>CAADRB010000010.1:1886974-1901347 GCA_900708905.1 Hymenolepis diminuta
TAAGATATTTTTCGTAATAAATTTGCACTATGACGCGTTATAAGTCCTCTTCATTTAGGCTCTAAATATCAAATTGGAATGCTTTGTTTAGTTACACTCTCCTGAGCGCGCTCGGTTAGATTACCGCCTGTGGAGGTCAGTTCGGCACACCTGTAGGCATGGGCAGAGGCAGGAAAATTTCATTTGACTACAGAAAGGATCGCAGGAAAGAGCGTAAAAAGGAGAAGAAAGAAGTCTTCGTACAAAAGTATGTGCGTCTATTTATAATGCATTCCTTAGTGAGATCATCAAAAATTCTTGGGATACGAAACTCTCGGTAGCGGCAAATTTCAACAGAATAGGTCTACTCTATGACCCCAATAAAGCTATTAACGGATCGGTAAGTTTCAAGTGTACGATTTCAAATTTTGTTTAGGACTCTGAAGTTGAGGAAGGCATCATTCACGAAACCAAAACAGTGAGAGGTACATTGTCATTTATTTGCAAGTATTTCCTCCTCTAGAATTGAGGAATGCCAAGAACTCCAAGAAGAAACGAGAAAAGTTCATTTCTGAAGACGATAGGATGTTCTGCATGTGCATGGCGGAGCTCTACGGGTCTGACTTTGAATCTATGTCCCGCGATTCCAAAAACGTCTACCAGCTTACCCCCACTCAGATTCGGAGGAAGATGGAAATCTTCAGGAGGTCAAAATACTTTCATCAATATTTGACTGACAGAAAGAACAACAACCTGAATATACTGGAACTATATGAATAAACTTGTATATATTTATAATCTCAAAATTTCATTTTAACAACATTAATGCTTTATTTATTGACGATTTGATATTCCTGTAACTTTTAAGCGGTTCGATCTTTCTGTACCTTGTTTGTGTAGACTTCGCGGTAGAAGTTGATAAACAGAAGAATGATAGTGATACCATAAACAAGTCCCAGATATATTAGAGGTCTTGGAATGAAGATGCAACTGTTATAGAGTAATGAAATTCCGAATATAATTCCAGTGAAGAACTGAACCAGTTGCAATGCAGTGAGCCATCGTTTTTGAACAAACCTGATACCCAAAGCTGAAGCTCCGTAGTAGGTATACATAATGCAGTGAATGACACTATTCATAGCCGGAATAAAGAAAGCTAAAGTGGTTAGTTTGCAACGCCACTACTTACTACTACCACCCGCATACCATCTGACCGCAATCCAACACCAAAATGGCATTGTTATGTGGTGATAGACATGAAGAAAAGTCATCTGTGATTTCTTCTTTCTCAGTACGAAGATAATTGTATCGGTGAATTCAATCAGCTTTGATACATAGTAGCACCACAAACCTGAAGCGATCTGAACAGTGGTGACCTAGCAACGTAAAATATACCTGGATCTCAAGAGGGTCATTTGAGTATGATATACGTTGACAAAGTATGTCATAATTTAACGCCCAGGCTGATTTGATTAAGATTTGGGCGATATATGCATTTAGTAGAACGAGTAAAGTGTTGTAAATAATCATAAAATTTCGCAAGTCAAATGCACATTTACGGAAGGTCATCAACCAGGGACCAAACCATAAAACGATGAATAAATACAGTAGGACGAGAATGAAAGGTGAAGTATATTCCACAAGCGGCCAATTTTCTGTCCTAGCATCTAAAATGACGAATGACACGATTTAAATACGACGAAAAAGTAATCACAAGAGAACACAGCGAAGTCCACCGCACAAAAATGATAATAAATGAATGGAAAAAATATTAAACGATATAATATGGCTTAGCTCAGATATGTTAATGACAACGAGGAAAGGCAGTATGGTACACAACGACTCAAATTTACCCCCAGGTGGTAAATGAAAATGACTAAGCATCACTTTAATCTAAAATATTCGTAATCACAAATACACACTTTCAAAATCGAAAATTTTCACAAAGAATGGCTGCGCAATTACCTGTGTATATTCGAACATGATTATTAATTTATGAAAATCTCAAAATTGCAAAAAAGTAGACCAATGTGTATAAAGAAGACAAGTTAGCACCTGAGAATTAATCCCATAGTGAGCACTGGTTTTATGGGTTAATTAGGAAAGTGCCGTTGGTGAACTCACATACTGAAGATTAACGTTGATGCATTTTTGCTAAATTAAGGTTTATTTAATGCATCAATATTACTATATTCGGTTTAACAAATTTATTTTTAACAAAAAATTTTTTAACAACAAATTACTGTGGCGTTCCTAGTCACCACGTTCCGACCTAGCCGCATAAGTGACTCGATTTATTCTGTCTATTCCTTCATTGTTGTCTAACTTCGCATAGTGGTCCCATCAAACTAATATTACGCTATCTATCACTATTTAGGATAAACAGCAATTGATAGTTCTATTTTGAACTTAATTCCGACAAAACCGAATAGACCAAAATAATATCCTTAAAGGAGTGTCTCAGTTCTCTCATCGGTTTAAGGAAGGAGCAATACGCAGTAGTTAGTTAACACAATTTACAGAATTTAGGTACTATATGAAATTTAATGGTATTATAGATGCCATTTGCATGACCTATGGCATTTTGTTACTCCTCCTCATGTTCTGTAAACTCTACAGCCCCATGATTTTAGATGTGTACTAAATTAAGCATCATAATTCAGATTGGCTTGGCTTGGTGATTAAAGTAGGGTCAATTATTGTGTATATTCTTTTGCTTTACTCGTACGAGGTGTTTCTGGGTATTGTCTTAACTAGAAGACCTAACCATCTTCCGCAAAGGGATTTATAGACATTTTCATGCTTTATTTTGAATAAAATCAATTGATTGAGTTTGTATAATATGAGCCAGTGGAAAGATTAATTTGCTTATATGATTTAGTTAATGACAAATGCAGGAAATTTGACACCTTCATGTATTAATCGAAATCTTTTCTTGCCCTAATTCTATAATAACGTTAGACCTACAGGGGCCACATCGATCGAAAAGATGGAATAAGTCATGTCACTAATGTCGCCAGATCATTCCAGAGGTGGTAGACAAGCCACCCCAATTTATTAAATAGTAAATTAGGTTCATATACAAAACATTTCTCCGTTAAACGTCAGTCATTTCTCGTTGTCGCAGTCTTGGCGTGAGGATAGACACTTATTCAGGTGTCTATGTGCAAACGTGCAAACACATGGCGGGATCGCCTGTGGACACTGCAGTGGAGATCTCATCGCCAGTCAATCATTTCTAATCGCCAGGTGTTGATAGACATCTGTTGGCTATAGTAAATTCTCTCAACTCAAACTTACTCTTTATTATAACTAATACCGTATTTTTCAATAAAACTTAAAAGGGAGGCTCAAAATGTATTAAAAATACAATTAAACTCTAATGTATGCTATAATTTTAAAATTTTTCACAGATTAGAAATAGATAAAGCAATGTACCATCATTTGTAATAAAATACCAGTACAAATTTCGGCTACAAACTGAATCTTTTATTTTATTCGGAACGCTTACATTCATATGGAAGTGTTTGCTTCAAGTAATTTGATTTAATTTACGTAAACATTATTTTAATAAATATATCAGTATAAGTGAGATTCTTAAAGCTACTAAAATAAACATAATTGCTTTTACAATAGTCGTTATTTATACAAGATTTCTATTCAGCTATGAATCACGTTACTTTATTTTAATTACTGGCTTTTAGTTGGCACACATCAATTTGTTGGACCGTTGGTGTAGGGCAGTGGACTCGCCTTGGTTTAACATGTTCAATGTCGACGATTTAGCATATATTAATGCATACCGTAAATCTGTTACATCAAATATCGGCCCTGACTCACGAGAACCGATCGTATATGGCAAAGATGTTAAGGAAGTTCCGCCCTTTCAGCTAATAACGCTATCTGCTGAGCAGAAAGCTGCAGTTGATCGTGCTAAAAAGTATGCTCTAGAACAAAGTATTCAAAATGCAGTTCGCAAACAGATGACACAATTACAAACACAGGTAGGTCTATTTTATGCTCCTTACCAAGCGTTTAGGATATGAATAATATTAAGCAAACTCAAGCCCTCGTTCTTCTTAGTCGTATCTACGTAGGATCTATTAGTTTCGAGATTGGCGAAGAGGAAATTCGAAAGGCATTCTCACCCTACGGCCCCATTAAATCCATTTCTTTAAGCTGGGATGCTGCTCTACAAAAACATAAGGGATTCGCTTTTGTTGAATTCGAAGTTCCCGAAGCTGCTTCTTTAGTTCTTGAACAAATGAATGGGTTTATGATCGCCGGACGGGGAATTAAAGTCGGTAGACCGAGCAATGCCCCTCAAACTTCCTCCCTTGAAGCTGAATTGCGTCAAGACCCCTCTAATAAATGTCGAATTTATATAGCTGGCGTTCATCCAAAGTTATCTGAAGGAGATATTCAAACAGTTTTCGAGGCTTTTGGTACTGTTAGATCTTGCTAGTAAGTGACATATTTGGTTACGGTAATCTTGTCTCCTCTAGTCTTGAACCAGATGTGAAGTTTGGTCAACCCGAGATTAATCACAAAGGCTATGGATGGATTGAATTTGAGACAGAAGAAGCAGCACTTGCAGCTGTAACTAATATGAATGGGTTCGAAATCGCACAAACAATACTGCGAGTGGGGAGAGCGATAACTCCTAAAAGTGCGATTGCTGGTGGGTCGACTGTACCATCTGCAAGTGCCACGGCAGCTGTCCAGGCTGCTGCTGCTAGCATTTCTGCTAGGGTCTCAGCATTGGAACATGAAAATGCCTCTCAATCCTCTAATGATGTAAGTTTTGATCAGATATCTACTGGTTCTCCTTATTTCCTTTAATGCCTCGGTTGAGTTTCGAAGCACAGGTTTATTGTAGATATCATAATGAGTATTCTTCTAACCGATAGTCACAGTCCACTCGTAGATAATCTCCATTCGATTTGTCATAAACTTAACATTCTTACAATTTATCGATACCTGCAGGGTTTAATTATTTCTCAATTAAATTGCTTTGCGATGTCTCTTTTTGCCCCTAAGTTAATTGGTATTTCTGTTTAATTAGAGTATTCAGCCAAAATATCAGTTACCGTTTATGCCTAAATACGATTATCAATTGTAATTGTTGTCTCTATCTTCATAATCATACTATTTTCATATATTTCTATAATCACTCGTAGGAAGCTACTCTGAATAATAATTTTTTTATCCAATATGAAGCGTCATGTTAGAACATGCTCTTCATTAATCACGTATGTTTGTCTTCCTGTACGGTTTAGTTTTAAATGCTTCAATGTAGTTGCCCGCCTCTCAATTGTCTTCATTTTTAAATATTTATAGTCTCGGAAATAGAATAGTATTAACCTATTCTGTGTAGTCAATCGATATCCTAATGATCGATAATTTACCCCAATTCTCATTTCATATCAGCCATTTGATTAAATCCCTACTGTGGTTTGTTAGTATTCTCGCACGCTTGTATGATTATTCGTTAATTCGATTCCTGTGTGGTATTTACATTAAATTCAATGCACTTCTTTTACAATGTTGTATTCATAATCTGCCCAATCATCTGTATCTACTAGAATTCAAATCATTTCATGGAGATTTGATGGTCTTTCCAAATATTGATTTTTGTTTTGCTTTTGAATCCCGATTTTTACTACTGTTGTTGCTTCGATTTTATGGTTATATCCCCATTTGGTAGTTTTTGATTAGAAACGAGTAAACTCTGTCATATATCTACCATATCTTTTCTATTAGTATTTCCCTTTCAAATAAGTTATGCTGTAAATTTCTTTTTAAGCACTTCGTGCTCGCGTGATCGGTATAAATAGGATGATGAGCTAAATAATAGCTTCAAAAAATGTTGCTTCCTGATCCTTTAAATTGAAATGCTAATTAAATTCCATTATTTATTTAATCCAAATTAAAGTGGCATCATTGCTTAACCCTCTTTCATTTTATGTAGACATTGCTCTTTCCCTCTGTTTTACTCAGCCATATAGTTCGGATCGGCCTAATCCAGAACTGCTATTTGGTGAACTAATGTGCATATTTTCTACACAAAATTTTGCTCTTTATATGTTTAGTTAATAATGAAATAAAAAGGATCGAATACATAGAATATAATATGAAATTATTGAAATTTTTTTATTGTGTTTTATTCATTTGCATTATTCATTTTGAATATTTTAGTCTTAATTTTATGACCATATATCGTCATTGTTAGCTACTGTTACTAATTCAGTGTTGTTATTACTGGTACTTAATTCAATTAAGTAGAAATTTATAATCTGAACATTTTCCGATCCAACTATAATGAATGTATTTGGTCTTTTGATCAGATTTGATTTAAATTACATCAAATGATAGTCCATGTCGAATCTTATTGAGAAATTTGTTTTTTTATTCATTCTTATCTTCAATAACTGTTCCCAGTAGGGCAGTATTGATATTTTTTTATGCATGATATGAAAGCATGGGAAGAAGCCAGAAAATTTATGAATGAAAATATCTGTTAGGTTTTTTTGGAAGCAATCAAAGATGTGAAAACAGTTTGAGATATATTACTGCCTCCTAATTTCCCCATAGCTGAAGAAAGAAACTTTTGTAGGAATCCCCTGCTGATTTATCGCGCACCAACCGAATGTAAACATAAATAAACAGCTAGAATTATAGTTGGTTCAAATGGTAGTTTGAATTAGCATGTGCAGATCTAGTCAATTTAGATTTCTCGCTTAGAAATATCAATTTCTACGCAACATATTTGATCCAATTTTACACTAATAGGTTTTAAAGGCACCTCTAATTGCACTTCAAATCGCTGTAATTACGGGAGATAAAGCGATAGTCATATAAATCTTAATATATCATATTTTTAAATAATTCATAAAATAACCTTTTTGTGTTACAATTATTTGAACTTATTATTTATCTGTTAAAATCCAAGGAAAATCAGTTAATGTTCGTTTTAAAATACAAATATTATAGGCATGTTTTGATGTTTAGCTTTCGCTATTACTTTTTATGTTTGAGATCTGACGCTTTTTGACTTGATTGTGATTTCGTTTTGAAACAAAAGTCGGTGGCAACTATGTTAGGGGGAAGATTTGCATTCTCTCAATTGTTCACTTCGTAAATTAGTTTCGACTCGCTTTAATATAAGACGTACATTTGGATTTTCCCAATTTCAGAGCCTAAAGAGTTATTACTGATTTCTCTAAAAAGTTGTTAGTTATTAAAAATAACAATGATTATTTTTTATTTACCCAATAAAGTTGTTATTGCTATTGCTGCTTAGCCAATTTTCCGTTCTACCACATCGCTGTATCTTGAGCTAGACCTGCCTTGACATATGCTTCTGGATTATTCCATTAAAATTGAAATTTCCTAATTTTTACCGTACTGAATTTTCGCACTTCGATTGTCATCATTTCATACTAAATGTGGTGTTAAGTCGCGTGGTTTGATGGCTAAGTTCTATCGAATCTGGTTTATTTTCTTTTTTTCTTAAGTGTGGATTAATAGAGCACTCAAGTACAGTCGGTTTGTTCTAGAAAGTAGAAATCAAACTTTCGATAAGCCTTTCCATTTCACCACACTTCTTTCAGATAGTTAAGATTTTTAGTTTGAGTTGCATATAGGTTGAGTATTCTATGCATGAACTACATATTCAAGAGGACAATATTGCTTTTTTTTGCATCAAACACCTTAAATTATTTTTAATATCCTATTTTTTCTTCCGTTTGCTCCAATTACTTTTACGTTATCGTATTATTCAATCGAGAATATCCTATTTCGATTGATGAGTTACAGTAAAGTGTTAGCGATATAATATTAGAAGCGATTTATTACTTAAAGAGTCTAGCGACGTTTATTTCAGAGTAAATGCATTCACTTTTAGATTTTTTTCTCGAATATTTAACTATGGGTTAATTTCTTCCCATAAAGTTTTTGCATTAATAAAAGAGATATGTTGATGGAACAGAGAAGCTTCCTGGGTTCATTTGTTAACCATTTATTGCCATTCGATGTTTCACCTATCCAAATACATCAGCTTATATTTGAATTAGCTGATTTTCCTCTATGATGGCTTTTGTTAAATGATTTTCTAATGTTACTGCTTTTGAAACTGAGGAAAGATGCTCTAGCGACTCCTTACTGAAATTTGATGTATGTCATCAGATGATATGGCATTCCGCCACTGCGTTGGCTGCATATTTGTTTTTTGGCAATGAAGAAGACAAGAATATAATACTAATTTTCTCCTTTGAGATGTTATACGGTTATCTCTTTCTGAAATTCACCATTATATCCACCCATTGGATATACACCCACCCCCGTCATTTTTTTTTTTACTAAAGGTGTAAATTGGCGGCGGTGTTAGTTGGCGGCTTTCTCATCATATTTAAACAGTAGAAAAATGAAAGCCATGAGAATGCCTTAATGAGGGCATTAAATGAGGAGTAAAGGATCAATGTCTAGTTAATAAAAATGCAGAAGCTAAGTTATGTCAATCAGGATTGTAACATTACTAGAGAATAGAAGAAGTGTATCGTTAATTTGTTTTTGATTCTGTTCATCAAATTTACAGTAATCTCTGTAATTCTCTCACGGTCTACACTTCACTCATTGGCCGACCTTAATCTAATTAACCTATTCTTTAGTAAACAAATTTCAAAAAGAGTCACACACAAACCCCTCTCTTGTAACTTCTCTTTAGGTATATTGTGACTTTCGGTTAAGAGGTCCTGGGGTGGCCCTTTAGACACCTTAAAAAAGAAGCTCAGATTTTATATCATGACAAATCTTTTGATTTAGTTTTTTCCCATTCAGGCATCAGTGTCATCTACCACATCGTTTTCAGCAGCGCCTGCAGTTCCAACCACTTCATCGTCGGGATTTTCAATCGGTCTTGGTCCTGGAGTTCCGGTGCCTCCTCCAGGAATCTTTATCCCACCTGGACTCGTTGGTATTCCACCACAATCTGCGCCTTCTGGTGTACCTGGTGCGTTTGGGTTTTTTCTCTTATTATCATCATCAATCTTTCGACTTTCACGCTGTGTTCGGCGCTCAATTTATCCTTTAATAGGGGATAAATTCGAAAAATTTCGGTGCTCTGGGCAGAAATTTTAAAATTCTGTGAATGAATTTGCTGATTGCTCTTCTTCCACGCTTTTAGACGGAAACGAAGTCTTCTCTCTGTCATGTATTCTATTTGTACCTAAACAAATATGCATCCACTAATAAGGATAGAGAAAACACCATTTACACAATAGGCCTCTCTTTCTGAATCTGAACTACCGTAGACATAAAATACCTCAGCACACAGCGAAGGGTGTGGAAGTGGCTGAATACTGTCTTGTCAGCTAGTTTTGGGATTAAAACACGTTACATACTAACTGAAATGTCCACAGTATTTATCTGCTAACAAATAATCGGCTTGGACGAGGTAAAGCCAATCCACCCATTATCTCGCTATGAAAATGTATGGACTATATTAATTGCTCATGTGATTCTTTCTGCTAACTTTTTTCCGTAGCTCCTGTGGGGAGTTCAGCAACTGCTGGAGCCCGATGGGATGAAGAGGATATTGCCATGACGACACAGCAACCCGGCCAGAATGGAGTACCTGTTGATGACGCCTACTCACCTTCTGCTGTTTCGCCTGTTCACCTCGAATATGAGCTCTCTAGGTAAGCAATATATATTATTCTCTCTCTGCAACCCCCCCCCCCTTTCTAGTTTCATTTAGAGATTATGAGAACTGGTATATTTAACGTATTGGGATAAGATGCCATTGATAGCACGTCTTATCTAAATCACATCTTGTCATATTGTACCAATTACAGCGCATTAGATCCACAAACTAGACAAATTTGACGATAGAGGAAATCAATCATACTCGACACTGAGAGCCCGGATGCCACAATAAGGAGCTGATGCTCTTACATTTTTTACTTTAAATCTTTGGTGCATTGGGGAATAAAGGCGGTACAATCAATTTTTTTCACTTACAATGTGTAGATATCAATTAATCCTGTCTTTGAAATTAGACAGCGTTTATCTGTCGAGGTTTACTCCCTATTTTAGTTCTGCATAATAGTTTAATTATTTCACGCATCGTCTCTTATCGTGGCAAAATTAGTTCATTTTACTGCTTGTAGCGGTTCACATTTGGCTAGTCCTCAGTTTTTCATCTGTTTATCGTGCAGTCGGCTATATTTGTCAAAGGTTCGATAGTGATGGGTTTCGAACCAATAACCTCTAGTGTTGTGGACGTGCAAGTTACTATGTAAATTTTTCATTTCAGAGTGATACTTTTGGAGAACATGGTAACTCCTGAAGAAGTGGATCCAGATTTAGAGGAGGAAGTTGCTGAAGAGTGCCGCAAATTTGGTCACATTCTCCGCGTTCTCGTCTACGTTAAACAGCCTTCAGGTGAAGACGAAAACGGAACGTCGAATACTGCCGCCGTCCGAATTTTCGTCCACTTTGATAGCCATGCTGCGGCTGTAAATGCTGTCCATGCACTCAATGGACGATTCTTTGCTGGTCGGGAGATCGCCGCCCGGCTCTATCCCGATGAGGAGTTTCAGATGAGGAATCTGGATTTATAATGCTACCTTTTTGGTTAACCCTGACATCTTATTTCATAGTTGTGTGTAAATATATGCTCTCTGGATTGGTTTGTTGGTCCTACTGTAATGAAGAAATCTTTATTATGGATATGAATATATGTTAGATCTATTCTACCTTGCGTTGTTTTCTCTTTTAATTTTATGATTAATCGAATATTAGTCAAGAGAAGGATCGTTGGGCAAATTCGGAGGCAGAATATGCTCTAAAATTGAAGCGAAGAGGAAAGTCAATTGCATTGCTACCACGGTCGGTTCTAACACATGGACTAAAAGTTTAACCAATATATACAAGAGTGTAAATATAGAATTTCCTCTTACCGAGAGCTGACGTCTTTTTATAGTCATTTTAGTTTCCTGAATTTGCTGCTAATCACTTGAGATTATCTTTGGTACTTGCAGCGATGTATAAAGATTTTACAAGTTTTAGTTATGAGAAACTATGTGAATAAAGGGAAGGGGAAACGAGTCTTATATGATGTGAAACGCGAGAGAGGATGAAGAAGTAAGTAATGAAGTTTGGCCATTAATGGCCTTACTTAAAATAATATGAAATACACTCATAAGTGTAATTCACTATGTAATGTTCTGTTATTAGATTTCGTGCTTTGACTCCTGTGCTCATAGGTGATACCATATTCACGATATCCAGAGGTTGTTGGCCGATTGATTTAATTCTATGGTTGGTCACACCACCTCAATTTCTTTGTTTATTTTCGCAGCTCCGAGTATGTAGGTAAGATCGGCAGCGATTTTCTTAACTTAGCAATCAATCATCTGAGATATTAAATAATGTATTTTATAGATATCGTGAGATTTCAAGAATCATACATGGTTATAGACATGGAAAATATGAAAATGTGCAGAATTTGTCTAGTACGATCAATTTTGTTCATTCGGGATGATGTAAATTTTATCACTAACTTCTGCGAGAAGTAAAACGTCTTCCCAGATTCGTTAAGAGAAGCGTAAACAACAATTAACTTTGGTACAGGTATCGTGGGGGAAATTCACATTCTGACTGCAATTAACTGCCCATGACACTGGGTGTGCATCAATGATCATTTATCATGTTACCGCTGATTTGTCTGACATGCACGTTGACCACTTTGAAAATTATTAAGTTCATATGACCAAAAAGTGTTCAGTTAATGTTCGTGTTACAAATATGATTTGGGCGTAAAGGTGCAGAGCTTGAAATATTATAGTTACCAAATATAGAGGAAGGCGAATATGACATTACCTGGAGCTCGATTTGCAATTTGCTCTTATCATCTTCAAGATACGGCAGTTTATTTCTGTTAGGGAATAGTTTTCAGGATAATAACTGGGAAAATTGCGATGATTTTCATGAACAGGGATTTGGATTCTCTTGTAGCTTCATGATCATATATTTTACGATCCAGCTCTAAGTTGTCTGATGCCAGAAAGAAGCAAACATCCGATATTACGTGTATATAAGGAATGGTTGATTGCACCACTCCATCTCCATTTTAGTAGAGCGCTTGTCCGGTGTAAGCCTATATTTACATATTTGAAACCATTTAAAAATTTTTCACTTATCAGAACACAATGAAACACTTTGTTTATTTGAAAACCGCAAACATCTAAAAGATGCCGGTGGGATAGGAGTTAACGTTCTCGTCCACACGGATTCGATGTCTGTCGTTGCACACCCAGCGAGCGGAATGATCAACAACACTGGTTAAGTCAGGCTACTAAAGGGGTGGCAGAATTTAAGTTTCTTACCAGGGGGTCTCCATGATACCAACTCTCTATCCTCACTGGGCTTGCCTAAAGCGTATCCAGTTAGCAGCACGTTATGAAGAAGGAAAGTATTTTCAAGATCAAAGGTTGTGGAGTGCTATCAAAGAATGCATACCTAGATTAATATACATTGTGGAATGATGCCCTCTTTATTTATCTTATTAACATGAAAGTCGACTGATATCTCAAAGTGTCTGAAATCGAGCCCGCTATTCAGTTCAATAACTGCCTTTTATTTGTAATAGTTATTTAAAAAACTCACGACCTCACTACCAGAATTCCAACTTTTTACCCCTATGGTCATCCATGTACTTAAATGAACTATTCCTAACTGGCAGAGAGATTGCTGTCGAAGTTATTCATGTACGTTATCTAGATTTCTAATATCGAAAATAGTGCTATTGTTGGGTTTTGATTTAAAATACTGCATTAACTAGTGAAATGTGGAAATGAAAAGATTAGAAACATTCGTTTCAATCATCCTTTGATTTTATTCATTTAGAGGGGTAATCTGGAGAACTAAGTTATCTTATCGTATAATCAAAACTAGATATGTAGACCATATTCTAATAGACAGGTTGAATAAGTTTCTAAGCAAAGGCTTTTTCACATTTCCTTGTAAGCTGTCAAAGTTCTGAAAATTTATATAAGAAATGAGATTGATATAATATATGAAATGGAGTCGCAAATATTAAAAATTGTTTTATTTCTCTTTCTCTCGAGAATTGTAACACTCTTAATGCAACTGACAAGCACATATTTAGTGTAAGCTTAGGTTGTGGTGGCGTGATAATGACGTGTGGAGTTCACAACTCTAACAAAGCTAACTGAATCACGTGCGCTAGAACAGTCTGGAAAGTGCGATGTGTAACCGGTCGCGTAGGGAACAAGCACGGACGCGTGGACAGAGACCTCTTCAGTCAATCAGCAATCAAGTTCATTGCAGCCTAGCGTGGTTTTGTATTTAATGACTGAGCTTTTGACAACGACATACATATAGAGTTGAGCAATAAACCCTCTCCACTCAACATCTTCCTTGTTCTTACCATTTTCGGCATAGTCTTGCTAATTTTGGGAGCAAATTGATAATAGAGGACTCTGCTAGAGGCTCTTTGGACTGCTTAGAAGGATTACTTAGGTATAGCAAAAAGACTTATTGGTGTAGCATCCGCTACAGACTCAATATCCTAGTTGAGCACTGTGGAACTGGCTTATAATGAAGACGATTTTACCTTTTAATGTATTTTGTAAAAAAAACGGGAGGAATCAAGAACTATACAGGTCGTTCAAAAGAAACCATTTCATTAGGTAGATACCCGAATCCACCCCAATTGAATCCATAGATTCATTTCTTCGCAGGATAGCAGGTACGATGAAGTCACTTCAACAAAAAGCGGTTCGTAATAATCAGTTCTTACCAATTATCTTATTTCCAAAGGAAAATGCGTATTTGGGGGAGGGGAGGGGGAGGGGGAGGAAGAGATTGACAATATTGCAATTTAAAGCAGGCAATAAGTGAAAAAATAATGGATTCTTTAGAGTTTGAATATTTAATAGTTTCCCTAATACTTTCTCGAAATAATTCGCATTTGATGTAATTAATTTTGATCAGTTTGGTTCAAGTTAAATGCGAATGTCATGAATGGAGTCTAATTTTCTTCGAGAGTATTTATATTATTTAATATAATTCATTTCCTTAAATTTGTTAAATAAAGACATATTTGTTATGTTGGCATATAACTATCAATACCTACAAGTTCGACAGATATGCATGGTTAAATGTAGATAGGACCTAAAATGTAAAGATTTCCCTTGATTTTATTTTCCTTAAAATTAGGTCTTGTATAACTGAGGCTCTCAACTCGGTCGGTGAATAATTTTAAGGAATATTGAGGGGAAATTTATACCAAAAGCTGATACAGATCTGTGTTCAGATATATAACACATGGGCTGAAAAGTCCCGGGCCTAACAAAGAAAACACAGTTT
>CAADRB010000010.1:1901460-1926193 GCA_900708905.1 Hymenolepis diminuta
CAACGTAATCTCCATCAAGAGCAACGCAATCATTCCAGTGCCGCTCTAACATTTCAATACCACTTTTGTAGAACCATTTATCTTTTGCCACAAAATAGACCTCAATTTCAGCGATAACCTCTTCATTCGTGCGAAATTTCTTACCGGCGAGCATTTTTTTCAGATCTGCGAACAGCCAGTAGTCGCTGGGAACCAAATCTGACGAATACGGTGGATGTGGGAGCAATTCAAAGTTCAATTCATGTAGTTTTGCCATTGTTTTGATTCACTTGTCACACGGTGCGTTGTCTTGATGAAACAAAATTTTTTCTCTGACATATGCGGTCGTTTCTTTGCAATTTCGGCCTTCAAACGCTCCAATAACGCTATATAATAGTCGAAAGATTTATTACCTCTCTAGACAGACCGTTGAGCATCTCAAACAAGTGCGAGAAATGTGCTGACTATTGAAAGGTTTGAGAAAATTTTGGTTTCGGCATTGTAGCAAATATCAGGGTAATTAATTATTGCTGCTCGCCCCTTGTTATAGCCCTATTAGCCTCCCAAAATAGCCACAAATCTTTCGAATTCAATAATGAGACAGCCTCAGACAAGCTTCAGTAATACACCCAAAGTTCTATAGGTGACGATCCACGATTTTAGTACATTTTAACAATTAAGTTAAAGGTATAAATAGTTAATGGCAGCACGAATAAACGTGCAACACTTTTGCGTTAGATTTTTTCGGATAATAGTATTCCACTTTATCCAACGGTGACCCATTTCGTCTGTTTCTCACAATCTAGATTTTCCCCGGTTAGTACCGATGCCCTCCTCCTTTCCTCCATGTTCTTCTTTTCACTCTGTTCCCAGTTATCGAATAAATATGTTTTACTATTACACTACTGGTTTTCTCAATCGTGAAAATCTCTTATTTCTAGTTAGCCTTGGAAAGACCATTGATTCTATGAGGGATATCTGGCCTAATTTCGTCTGGCTTCTAAAATGGGTTTATTTGGATTTAAGGCTACTTTATTCTCGAGCACGCTACCTTTTGGTCACAACTTCCTATCTTAAATTTATGCATGATCGGACCCTTCATGACTAACACCTTTTATCAACACTCAATCACGTCCTTCTTCTCGTGGTTTAGTGATTAACTACTTTGTGTACATTGTTCGCTCTCCCATCGACATGAATTGACTCCTTGTGTGATTACATTTTATATGCTTCATCAAAAATAGAGACTGGTCTGATACAGTTACTTCGAGTGGGCTCAGGATATAATAATTCTGATATTCATTGGTTAATGAAACTAAGGTAGTCACTGGGACTAACGCTCACATTATAACCTTCAAACCGATGTAATTATTTCATATTTAGATAGCCTACTGTTACCCCAGCAATTGTAGTTCAGAGGTACAATACTATTGTATACTTCTTCTAAAGTTGTAGTTTGACTCATCTGCTTATCACCATATTGTGAATCTTTATTGGTTATTCATCTAATTAACAATGGACGCAAATAGTCAACTCCGTTTATCATAACTAGGTCTGGGCATCAATCCCCAATTTCATACGTGGATGTTTTGTACTTGTTCTTCATTCCTTCCCCCTATCTCATTTTTTGCTTTTAGTCTCACTCAAGAATCTGGTTTTCAGATCTTGGAAAGACAACCATTTAGTAGACCTTTAGCTATGTAAGTGGATTTAGCACAACGGTCGCGACATAGAGATTTTTCATTATTTCTCTTTTCCATGTGCATAGAAAGACATTTAAACCATGGATCTAATACGCACTCTAACTAAAAATTTGTCACCTGTAACAGATGGCCTATCTCCTTGTTAATTCCCTCATCACATAACTTCGTTTTTTACCTAGCTAACTTTGTATCCATGGTCATTTGACCTATTCACTACTGCTAAATTCATTGTCCATCTGAATTTAATTACCGATTTGCGACTGCATGTAGAGAACCGTCCACTCTTTTTCGGTTATTGGTACATTAGCTACGAACCCCTGCTAGCAAGCTCATTTAGACCTACCATAGTGGGAAGTTTGCGTCATCTCAACTATCGCTGACCTCTCCTCAGGAGATCCAAGCATCCTTGTTTAATAGGTACCTAAGGGTCTCAAACTTAACAAGCCCACGCTCCAAGCTATCAGGCAAGTAAGGCCAAGCGACTAGTTCAAACTGCATTTACGCAAATTTTATCAACATTATATAGTCACGCGACGCCCCTATTATTTGTTCGTCGATCACACTACTACAAAAAAGAGGTACGGGATTGCTGTATCAAACGAAAACCAACTCCAAAGCGCTGATTATCCGAAAACGTATTATATTATTATCCGCAATGATTTTTGTAGCATCTCACATACGATTAAGATTAAATATTAACAGTCACAAGGAATCAAATAATGGTGACGATAAAGTGCACCATTGCATCAATTACCATCAAGAAAGCAGAAAAAAATTCTATACAGTTAACGAATGAGAGAGGTTCATAACAGAAATAGGCACAAAATAATAAATGAATGGCACGAGGGGTCATGAGGAACAAACAAAACAGTTCACAGCCGAAGAAAATTAGACAATAAAGACTTTTCTGTCCTAGAACCTTCCCCGTCTTCTAAAAAAAGAGAAAAAAAGGAACAACACAAAGGTCTACAGATGCGGATAGATTAGTGAAATCACTCACTTTCTGAGCAAATGGAAGTGAATTACAGTAAAGATAACAGCTAGAACTGCATGTATGCAACCAACGACAATGTATGCGATACCCAAAGTGGGATTTTGTCCACCCAACCAACTAGCTTGGGAGATTATGACACTCTTTGTTCCACTGAACTCAGTTACAGGATAGGCTATAAGAAATAAGAGTAATAAAAAATCATTCACGCAACGACATGTCATTTAGAAATAAACAAAACGGTCCTTACAATAGTTAACTTTAATCTCGTATTGACCAGCAGGTAGACCTTTTGCAAACACTCCTTCATGAACAATATCGGCATAGCTCTTTCGGAAATTTGGAAGAGCGGCTGTCCGCATCCAAACAAGAAGTTGAGAGTAGCCTGAGTAGGCATTTGGATTTATTTCTTGAATAGGCTTTGGCCAATTAAGTGGCTTTGTTGTGTTTGCCCAGGTAGAAGGTTTTCCGAATTTCACTTCACGATCCGACTTCCAGGCTATGTTATCGAAATTAAATTTCACTATATCCTCTCTCCGAGTATCTTGCAGATCCTTCACATAGACTATTTCGAAAGTATCTGCGAATGGGAAGTGAAAAAAAAGTAGGACCGTTAACTATTTTTTTATATCAAAAAGTGAAAAAAACATACCGTTGAAAATGCTATTAGCAATTGCTCCACATGGAGCGATAACTGTTTGTACTCCACCCACAAGATCGTAACGATAAGGGGCACAATCTTCAGAGGGGATTGTTATTAATTTGCCGTTAAGTTGGTCATCATCACGCGACATTACATAACGACGATGATTTTGGAAGAAATTAGTCAAGCCATAAAATACATACACAGGACCCTATTAAAAAAAAATAGCGCGATTCAAAGTGCAAAAATGATGATAACAAATCCAAAATAATACACACTGCAACATCTTCAATCAAGTTTAATGTAAGAACGCAGGTGCATGGAACGCCCGGTGTACTCTTGATTATTTCGGCACAGGTTTTGTTGTTAGGCGCTACACAGTGCGTGTAAGAAATGGACTTCTCAACAACCTAAAAAAATAGCAAATAAATATTCAATTTACCCCATTAGATGTAACTAAAAAGAAGGCTCCTAGTGGAATAAAAAGAATAGCAACGACATAAAAGTATGGACAAATATTGCTTGCAGTCAAAATAGGCTGCCATGCCCACAACTTTTGTTGATAAAATTTAGATTCTAAAAAGAACAAAAATAAAATATAGAGAACAAACCTTTTGGTTTTTTAGATATAGGAAAATCTCCACTCTCAACTTCCATTGATGTTTTTATAACAGATAAAACGCGTACAGTGATCCAATAAGAGATGTGACCTGAAAGTGAAAGTAGGATAAATCACATACAAATATAATATAATAAGTTTTGTAAGAAGCAGATGGTTGTCTTTTCAAAAATAGACTGCTTATTTTACATTGAATTTGGTATTTTTAATTTTGGGTTGAAACATCTTACAATTCCAATGGATTAGACGCCTTGGGCGTGTTTTTGACTTTTATTGGGATTGAATAGTTTTTATATCATAGGAAATATGACAATACAATAAACAAAATATCTATGTTATTGTGGACAACTTAATTTAATAATTAGAGTTCTATATATAAATACCTTAAACATAACTGAGTAATTCACATTTAAAATGTGTTTAATTATCTATATTTTTGGTTAAATCTGTTGTCATTCGATTTTTAAACTTTACAGTCTAATTACCAGTACATGTCGCGGACGAAAATTAAGTATTCTAATATTGAATAACGAAAAGGATCATTAAAATTTAGACAAGTAGGCAATATTGATTGGTAAAGAGCAAACTATTAAATAATTATTTGAATTTACTGAGCGAATTTTTAGGCAAACAAAGATCGCTTATTTGTTGCCTCTCCATTAAAGAAAAACTCTTCTCCGATAGAAAAATTAATTTTTTAAAGCTTCCTTATTGAGAATAATTACTTTTTCCATTCTTCTTTAAGTTTCTCGATTTAGCTAGTTGCTTTCCGCCTTCTCCCCCATCAAAAATTTATTTCGCTGCATATGATGGATTAGGTGATAGGCAAGGTAGGTACTAATAAACGGATTAATTAAATATCGCCTTATAATTCGGAAACTAATAAGTTAACTAATGATATTCATATGCTTTTAAGGCCAGTAGGATTAGGAGGACTCAAGAACTGCTTAGTAATCGATTGAATTTGGGGGCTTTAACAAGTATCCATTCATTCATATTATCTATTGCAACAGATTAATCACAATTGTTACTTTGGGTATTAGATCCACAATACTTAATTTGCACATATGTAAATTGCGCATACTTAGAATTACATATATATCTCTTATTTTCCGAAATCGAAATAAAGATATTTTGTCAAAAAGCATAATAGTGTATAATTAATTCTATCTAAACTAATATACGCTGTAATAAAAATGTCAGGTTCCCTCAATAAGTTCATTGAAACCGGCCAACATTTTTTTATATCGAAATTGTTAATCACTAATGCATGAAATGGGCCGAGTTTAGATAGAAAGGTTTGTTGCAGACATGAAGGGTCGATTGGAGGCAAAATTATTCACTTGGGGGTTGTGGAAGAGGGAGTAGAAGCTAAGGAGGGGGCAAAGATATAACACCTTTTGCCCACGTGGAAAGAGGGCTTGCATTCAAAGGCTGGTCCCAGATATATTGCCCTTTCGTCGGCGTCCTTCATTGCTATTGGTCCATCTGACGGTCTGTAGTGAGTGATTGAAAGCCATGAATAAAGGAGCCTTCCTATTGGTTGGCGTGGTTGCTAGCCTAGCCCAGTTTTTTATTTCGCAGCCTAAGGGTCTGCACTTTATAATAAGATGGTCTTGAAGACATCTGGTGAACCTCTCTCATGGACAGAAACTAAAAAGTATGTAGATTATGTTCGTCGTGAAGGAATAAGGCAGTTTATTCGCCAATACCACAAACTTGCGAATGCTTCTGGTGCTGCTCTTTGTTTCGGAGATGAAATAGAGTACACGTTAATTCATGTTGATCCCAAGACGAAGGATGCCAAATTGCTTCTTATAGCCTCAGAGCTTATTCCCTACATGCAATGGGAAGAACATAAATTACCACCGTACGTGTTACACATATAACATTTATTTCTCTCATGATCTTAAACATGGCATGATTAATTTTTGTAGTGGAACTCCAATCGATGTGCTTTGGGGACCAGAATATGCTAATTATATGATTGAAGGCACACCAGGTAGACCCTTTGGCCATTTACCCGAATACATGAATACAGTTGAATTTAACATGCAAAAACGCCGTGAGCAGGTTCAAAAGCGTCTTCCGGATAACTGCCACATAATTTGCTTATCGGTATTCCCAAGGTAGGGTATTATTTTAATTTATTGATTCAAAAATCAATGCAGATTGGGTTGTCCTGAATTCACATTCCCACCAGCCAAACCGACTCCATTAGAAGGGGCTTCTCATAGCCTCTTTTATCCAGAGGAGGCTGTTAATAGTTCTCTTCCAAGATTCAGGTACATTTCAAAATGGTATTTCTTTCATGTTTAATATACTTTCGACTTATTACTTTTTTTCTAATAAGGGTCCTCACTGGGAATATCAGGGAACGAAGAGGTTCAAAAGTTGCCATCAATATACCAAGTAATTGGGGTTTATTTTATTACCAATCTCTTTTTCTTGATGTTGCTTTTACTACTTTTATTATTTTTTTAGTTTTTCGTGATAATAACACTCCAAAACCTTTCATCGAAGATTTTTCCAACTATCTTGATCCAAATGACAAGGAAGGCGCATCGGCTGCTTTACCTGATCATATCTATTTGGATGCCATGGGCTTTGGTATGGGTTGCTGTTGTCTTCAGGTTACATTTCAGGTAAAGTTCTACTTATGGGAATTCTTCAATTATTTATGTTTAGTGTGCTAATTGTTCCTGTTCTTAAGGGGTGTTGTATTTCTGAGGCTCGAATGCTCTACGATCAGCTAACCACGATTTGTCCAGTGATGATGGCTTTGAGTGCGGCTTCACCAGCTATTAGAGGATACCTTTTGGATACCGATTGTCGATGGAGTATTATATCTGCCTCTGTTGATGATAGAACTGAAGAAGAACGAGGTCTTAAGGTAATCTTATTTGTAACTCATTTGAGCTTCGTCTTGTTCTCTTAGGCTAGGATCATGTAGATGATCTGCACGTCACTGCAATATTAAAGTTTAAACAACCTAATACCTCGATGTAGCAGTGAAAGTTGAGTAGATTCTTAAATTCTCCTTCTTTCTCGAAAGGCATGGCCGGCCATTTTGGATTTTACCCTAAATTTTAAATTGTATTGTTTTGTTTATTTCCAGTCTTTGGGTTATGATTCTGTGCTTCCACTCTATTTATCGCTCATATGATTAATTAATGGTAAATGCTACCTTTAATGTGTCCATTTTGACCTCATTTCTCTAAAGGTTGAATTTCATTCAGAATACTTGAATAATTTTAAAGTACGTTTCCGTTTAAGGTCTGATGCTGTTATCAATTTTCATTTCCGTCTAGTATTTTCACTAATGATATGTTTTTTGTCTTTATTTTGTTGCTTCATTTCAAAAAAAGATGCACTGGGTATTATTTTTCGGACTGTATTTCATTTACGGCATATTCATGTTTTCTGTTCATAGTCTGACTGGAACATATGGGTGCCTTATCTAATGAATATATAAGTGGAAATAGCAATATCAACCTATCAATATCTCCTTTCCCCTAGCCTTTAGAAAATGACCGTTTCCGCATCCCAAAATCTCGGTACGGTTCTGTATCAGCCTACATTTCCCCGGAAGGTGGTGCTTACAACGATACAAGCATACCTTATGACAAGGAAATTTATGAAGAGCTTCAAGCAGCTGGTAATTTGCTTTCACTTTATTGACATTTCTTCCAGGTATTGATAAAATTCTTGCCAAACACATGGCTCATCTCTTCATTCGTGATCCGATCGCCGTCTATGCGGAAAGACTCGAAATCCACGACGAAAATGATACTGATCACTTTGAGGTAGGTGGGTTTCAACTAATATACTTTCTAGAACATTCAATCGACCAATTGGCAATCAATGAGATTCAAGCCCCCTCCGCCCAATTCAAATATTGGTTGGCGGGTTGAGTTTAGACCGATGGAGGTTCAATTGACTGATTTTGAAAATGCCGCATTCGCGACGTTTATTGTGCTTCTTTCTCGTACAATTCTCTCTCTGAAATTGAATTTCCTTATTCCAATTTCGAAGGTGGAGGAAAATATGGAAAATGCAGTCAAACGGGATGCTGTTAATCAGGAGAAATTCCACTTTAGACGAGGTGATCTCATTTTCCTAGGTAAGTGATTAATTAGTACCTGTGTGCGCACGGTGGTTAACGTGAATGTCTGCTAAATCAGAGATCGCGAGATCGAATCTTATAGGCACACATCCAATAGTATGGCTGGTTAACCGCGTAGGTCAACTCTGTTCAATGAGAGGGCTGGTAATTTGCGATTTTCTCATCAGAGCGGCTCAATGAGACCACCCCTTTACCGCAATCAAATTTTGTGAACGCTTTCTTAATTGGCTTGGCTTGAGAAGGGCGTAACCTGTTTACCAATGCATATGAATTTTGATTTCAATAATGGCTCACAGTACAAATATTGTTGATAGCCGATGATATTCGACCGCGAATATTTATGTGCATGTTTTCACATTTGCAAAATCATTATACTTTAATGCTTTAGATTATAGCCAGAACATAAGTACCAATTCCATTCCGATGACGTACTTTTCCGTCAAGTTAGATGTTTCGGTTCGAGTATTTGAGATAACCGACTGTTTTGGAAAGATAATGAGACTTTCTCAAACCGAGTGTCTAGAATGTGTTTCTCTTAACTAATACGAAATACTAATTCAATATGCTGATGTCCACCGGTCGCGCGTGGTTTGACGTGTTCGTATGCGAAATCGGATATCGTGGGTTCGACGCCCATTGCAGTACACCCTATAAGCGAAATGGCTAACTGTACTGGTTAAGTCTGGCTGATAAGGCGAGATATCAAGACACTACTCTGCTCAAGATGGGTTTTGGAATTATGTTCTGCACAGTTAATGATTGGGCTGTACATAATTTTGATTTAACTCTTCGATCACTAAGATGGCCCATGGTTCGATAAGTGAATATTCGGGCACACTTAAGATGGTCATCTGTCTCTCCAAGATAAGCTGGTAAACATTTAAAATTATAATGGATATGTATGGCCATTAATTGTATGTATAGTTTAAGATATTTAAAATTACCGTTTCCTAGCTATGGCTTACATTGTAGTTTGAAATAAATTAGTCGAACTGATGAATACGACACTATCCACTAGGTCAATTTTTCTTCAGCTTAAAACGTATATATGAATAATCGACTTGCCTTAAATGTAGTGAAAAGGATTTCCTTAAATAAACCTAATCGATAAACAACGTATACATTACCGTGGAGCAATAACGACCTAGTGGAGCAATTTTCTTGAAAACATCTTACTACTCCAATGAGCAACCAATATAAAGGAAATCGATATTCATACTAGAACATCAAGAATAATGCCACGCGCTGAATCGACATAAAAAAATAGTTTATTGTCGAATTAATAAGTCCATGTTTTGCTTTTGTCTAACCGATAGTCGTGGATTCTGGGGGTTCCATCTATATTGTACGTTGATTGCAACTATAACGGTACTAATGTCCCTCTCTCTTCAAGGTACTCATGCGGTTAATTAGAACAAAAAATCCCACTGCGACAGATGATATCAAAGTGTATATGCACAATTTTGAAGTGTGAAAATGATCTGTTATGGGTGTGGCGTTGAAAATAATGGCGTTAATTTGTTGACTTTTTCTTTCTGGGAGGTTCTATTAGTATTGCAAATTGTAACACCTATTTATTGAAGTTTGAAGAAATTAATAAAGTCACGTTTCATGTTCTTTGCAATCAAAAGACAATTTCCTTTTGCAATTTTTAGATATCGAATATAGTTGTGTTATAATATTCCATCTAGATGATGTATCTTGATATTTCCTAAGGACGTCTGTATTTACATTTCCTTGAAGGTCAATTTTCATCTAGCATTGATATGAAAATGGGATCGGATTCCAAAGGTTTGAGAAAAGGGTTTTCTTTATGGTGGACGTAGGAACATATTTATAGATTATTCCACACAGATTTCTCGTCTTGCAGCACCTCTTTAGTCGAACTGTTCGACATCTGTTCTCTCGGTTCTGAATAGAATAGAACTCGTGTGTGTTGATTATTCAGTAGTCCTTCATCAATTATTTATTGGCCATCCGTGCTCTGGTAGCACTGTGGTCAACGGGCATGTCTGACAAGTCAGAGATCAGAAAATTAATGCCTATCGGTCCACATCCAGTGACAGAAATAGCTAACCTCACTAATTATTTCTGGTAATTAGGAAGGGTTGTAGGATGTAGAGCAGTTTCAAAATATCTCCTCTCTACCTATATTAATGGGTAACTCGTTAGCCGTCTTTTTTCTTTAAACTAGGACGCTAAATCGTTATGAAAAGTTTTTCTCTGCATTTCCAAATGTATGCTTTGATTAATATCTGATCTTGGCCAAGTAATATTCGGACAGTGGAAGTAACTTTCTATCTGTTTTCAAAAACCTAATTCACCAGCTGTGTCATGCTGGATTCTGGAAATTGAGTGCCGTTAGCATACTGGTCCATTCAATTCTCTATTTTTTTAAACATCACGTGACTAACTTAAATGCTCCCATCTTGAGAAAGGTATGTCAAATTACTTGGCAGTTTAACAAGATTATACTAGCAGTTAAGCATATACTTGAAATAAGCCAGTCCCTTTTCTATATGAATAGTCTAGGCTACACTCAAAGCGAGGAGGATTATTATTTGTAATTTCTTTTTTCGGAAGTATAGCGAAACCAGAAAAAACGGAATGAATCAGTAATGCTTGTTATTGATAAAGTTCTGGAAATTTGTATATCTGGTTAGAATGCAAAATTTAGCAGAGAAAGAATGATTTAGTCAATTTTCTGTGACTTAACCAATAGAGAAGACGAACACGTGGC
Organism: Hymenolepis diminuta; assembly: GCA_900708905.1. Taxonomy (NCBI): domain Eukaryota; kingdom Metazoa; phylum Platyhelminthes; class Cestoda; order Cyclophyllidea; family Hymenolepididae; genus Hymenolepis; species Hymenolepis diminuta. Next base: position 1,912,262 of record CAADRB010000010.1, read on the forward strand.
ATTCTAACGGCGAACTTTATTGGAATGAATTTTATCCCACAAGGGATGAGTTTTCTGATATTTATCTTAGGTGTAGGGATTGTATCACAGAGCCTTCCTGGTGAGAAACTCCAATTCTGTCGACTCCCCATTATTTATTAGCCGGACTTAATCATACTTAGACGAGCACGTTAATCAGTGCGTATTGGGAGTGAATATTAATTGAAGCATCCTAAATAGCGTCTAAATAGTTACTTTTAAACTAGGTTAAGTGAAATGAGTAATATTGCAGAGGGTTTTATAAGGATTCAAAATCGAAATGTTCTAGAACTAGCAATGATAATGGACACTCGAATAGGAGACTTCTTAAATTCTCTTGAATCTGGACAATTTTCTTCCGTTATAGACAAGACAAGAGAGGCTTGCAAAGCAGCTTGTCGGCGTATTCGTCGCTCGCATAACTTCGGCGAAGATGCAACAGTGAACGACCTACTGAGCACAAGTCTCTCCAATAAATGTCTTTTTGAGCCCGAGGATGAAGCTGCTCGCTCTGGTGATCGCTGCTCGGAGGGTAAAATTCAACCCGAGGAGAGCTACACCACCATGACTATCAATGAAATCATTAACGGCAGCGTAAGTTTAAGTTGCTCGACATGATTTTATGGCTATTTAGTTTTCATTCGATTAGTTTGTCTTTCACTGCACTGGCTGTTGAACAAGCAACATGGCGTTCGAAATTCATGTGATTTCCTCCGTTGGGTTTCAATCTAGCTCTCTTCCTTTACTGAAATTGGGGGACTTGCATATGTTTTTGTTTTACGGCCGACGGTTGCATGCTCATCTGTCACATCAGATAATCAGATGTTAAAAAGAAGTATCTTACATTAGATATATATGAATTGGAAGACGTTTTCTGATGATATTGGCCTCGGTTTAAATATGTATTTCTCCGCAAAGGGATAGAACTCTGTTAAATCATTTGTTGAGTTATTTGGGTCGGTACAAAGTATACTCAATCTCCCATTATTGATTTTATAGCAAAATACCTAACTGATCCAGATATGTCAATGGTAAATGGAGCAAATGAATTTCTATGTACTTAAAAAGCATGTAAGTTTGTCAAATTAGACGCACAAGACCGATAGCCATCAGAACACATTCAGCAATAGGGATGGAGAACCTCTCTGCCAGTTTCTCAGCAGATCGACTCCAGAATGCCTTTCTAAGGACAAGTGCTGGTAAGCACCGTCATCAATGGGTTCAGCATAAATTTATTAAAGGGCATCTTATAGATGAGGTGATACATGTTGAAAGGACATACAGATAGAAAGATGGATCAAGAGTCACTGAAGGGGAGTAGAAACGACCATCTTTCCCCAATGGGGACTACCCTTTTTAGTATGGGATCTGTTCTGCCATGTTGACCTATTTTTTCTGCTTGCTTCCGTATCGTCTGACGGGGTTGCTAACATTGTCTACTTCCAAATCTTCAGTAGCACCATACTTAGTGGCGTATGATAATCTTCGTTAGCTGTCATACTCAATTAATCTATTAACTTAATAGGGCTGCAAGAAAATTGTGGCCGATTTACTCGTGTCATTGTAAGTAAACGATTTTCTGGATTTCTGAACTTTTTTTAAGCTGGGCTCTATATATATTTACCGAAATTTCTGATCCAAGGAGCTGTAGTGATTTGATTACTGAGTAAAATATTAAGTTCACAGCTTATCCTCACTTTATGTTGATATTCTTTTATTGTAGGATTCCTTCCCTGGTCTGATTGCACTAATCCGACAATACTTGAGCATGATTGAGATCGATCCCAACACAGCATTCACCATCTATCAGTACTTAAGTTTAATCTCGCGCAGAGCCTCTGGTAAGAAAACTGTTCTTTTCGCTCACTACTCATTATTATGAAATGCATTTCGATTGATTTTGTGAACACCAAATTTAAAATGTTACTGAGCAATTTGCTTCTAATGTCTCGGGAAATAGTCGGTATTGAACATTTTCATTTATTCATCTAAAGAGTGTGTAAAGAAGTAATATCATGAGATATCAGAAATTATCTAATTCAAAGTGTCACTAGCTCTATTTTAATGGGGTTTTCAATTAATGAAAGCTCTCTTATAATCTGCATATGAAACAAGATCATATTCTCGGCTTACTTTGAACTCTATATTCCAGGATTTCAAGCTTTCAACATTTCTTATTTTTAAAACCGTTCATCTACTCATTAATACGTTTGGGTTTTTCAAGAAATAGATTTTCATCTGGTTTAAAAAGGGCTGGTATTAATTATGCACTAATTGTAGGTATTTAGCTGTTTTAATTTTGTAAAATTAGACTATTTTCCTTATAATATTCTAGCTCGTGGAAATTTTTTTCTTATTTTGTTTAGTTTCATGCTTTTTCATCAGGTAAGTTTCAAATGCAATCATCCTGCGGTTGCAGAAAGATAAAAGTCTTTCGGTTTATGAATGCCTGTTTTAGAATTGTTCCATTTGATTTTTATTTACTAGGTTGAAGTGGTTGTGAGATAGATCTAGAGAATCATGAAATGCGAACTACGAAGAACAAAATGACAAAAGATTGCGTAAGAATATCGCTTTAATGAGAAGTAATGGGGATAAATGTATAGAAAACTTCAAGTTCAGTAGACAGGTGCGTGCCAAAGATATGGGTTAGATCAGTCACTGTAGGTGGAAGCTGATTGAAGCACCTAACTGTGGGAGTCGGTCAGTAAGGGCTGAAGTTAAGAGTCACGATTAAACTCTCTGTAGAGGTTTTCGGCTAAATTAGAAAAATGAAATGGCCCCACCAAGATTGAACTGCCAATCGGCATATTCACAGATTATTTTAAAAATACACCGACCGTGTGCTGAATATTTTAAGTGAATTCGCGGAATTCATTTTGCTTTTAGATGAACTTGAAAACCGATCACTTATTTAGCTCTCTGTTATCGTGGACATACGCGTTTTAGAACTAGTTTGTTGGTGTCCTCACCGCACTTACTGACCTTTATTCAAAGATAGTTCAAAAGTTGACTGACTGATAATCATGATTCATCTTTTTTTATTTCATTCACAGTAGCAGAATGTGTATCCTACAGTATATTTAGAGATTTTGAATTGTTGGAGAGTTTTGTCATTCTTATAGCTCTTCTTATGAGAGTGGATCATAAATAAATACCATTTTTAAAGATATTTTTGAACTACTTTGGAGCTTATGGGTTATAGTAAATTTATTCTTCTTTAAATAAAAACGAATTCCTTTCATATCCTGGTTTTATTTTTAAGCTATAAATATGAATATTGAACAGTTAATATTTTTGCCTGTTGGTTGCAATTTCAGGGGTATCAAATCTGTTTTTTCTTAACTTCTGCTAATTCTTATTTAATCTAAGCTGCCAGAACTAGCATCTTTTGTGTGAAATTGGCGGGTTACTGCTTCTTACGAAAAACTTCTCAGCACTCGTCTTCTTCATTCATGTTTTTAGAGTTCATGAGACTTAATAGAGCTTCTCGACATTGCTTATTTTTGTGGAAGCTCTATAGTATCTGCAGTGTTCAAGATTTTGTTGCATAATGTCAAATCTTAGTGAGAGCTGACTCTTAGCCTCGGCGACCGTCTTGATTTTGATGAATGATTTAGACTGGAGGTTATTCATTTACGTGGAACTAGGAATGGAAGTGATCTTAAATAAACGGTTGGGAACACACAGATCAGTTAACAGGGAGATGTCTTTAATTCAACTAGTAATGGTAACCATTATTCTGAAAACTGATCTTGAGCATAATCAGGCCTTGCCAAGCTCTATCGGTTTCGATGAGTCAGCTCCGGGTTTGACAATTTGTTGATCTGCACTTTAGCTATGCTGTACCTTGTTTCGTTCTGTCATTGACTATAAAGTAGGAATATGTTTGCCTTAATAATGGGTTTGAGTTTAATATTTTAAGAGTAATTGTTTTTTTTTCTTGATTTTAGGTGAGTTGCCGACCACCGCTCGTTGGCTGCGCTATTTAATCCAACGCCATCCAGATTATCGCGGTGACTCAGTGGTAACCGAGCGTATAAACAACGATCTCATCGCCGAGTGTCTAACTGTATCTCGAGGTGAACCGACCAAGTCCTCTGAGTTGCTTCTACGAGGTCTAACATCCACACGGACTCGTAGTTGTCCTTCCCAAGCTACTCTCACCGCGGAGACCTCATTGAATCAGAAGCGAGGTGAACAGGGAGGTCGGAAAGCATCCACAAACGTTGCTTACGCCTCTGTCGGATGTTCATTTGATCATATGTTAGATTAATTTCCTGTTTCTCTTATTGTTTATTTCTCTTCCATAAATTGATTGATTTTCTTTTCTTTATTGAATGTGTTCTGTGGTTGAAATTTTTACCGCCAGTTCTCCGATAATAATTACAAATCGTGTGACATGTTCTATGCGACAGTTCGGTGGTTTGTTGATACTGTGGTTGGTTGGTTATTTTGCAAGAATGCTATGAGTTTTGTGAGGCTTATCAGAAGAAATTAAGACCTGTTTGTAAATGGCTTCTGTTCAGTTAGCGTCCCTAAATGGTATATTAGAAATCAGGAAATCAAATTTTAAGTAATCTTCGGACTAATATAATGCATATTTTCATCATTAAATCAATAATATTTTATTTTGGGGATTATTATTACCCATAGTAACGCAAATAATTAAAAGCTTGAGTCACGGTATGGCACTTGTGAAATGTCAAAATGTATAAGTGATGAGGTCGAATACGAGCACAACGATATCAGGATGTTGTGTTACATATTAGAAAATAATATTTTCCCCAAAATAAATCTTGTATGTGGGATACTTTATTCTCAACCTTTAAACTCCCTTTTATTCAAACGAATTTATTTACATTACGGTTGTAATTGGCACATAATATAAATCGACACTAAAACTTCCATCTTATTCAGATATAGTGGTTTGGGTTGTGGTGTTGTCGGGTCATATTTGTAACAAGTGCAATGTTTTAGGGAATCTAAGAGTTGGTTACGGTATCCTACAGAGATAAGTAGATTTTACTATCAAGAGTAGTACTTAATGTGAATTCTGTAATTTCCAATGCTTAATTATCGTGATTTGATTCCTAGGTTTGCGGGTGAATTCGTGTCTGATATCCAGTTGATTTTCTTGAATGAATGATCATACCTTTAATTCATATGTACCTTCTACCAGCTAAGAGCAGGTAGATGAGAATAGCAAAGGTTTTTTAAACATGGTAGAGCTCATTCGAATCAATAGAGGTTATAGATCATTCTAATATTTGGAATAGATTGTATGGTATTGAAATGGAGCAATAATTTACAATAAGTGTAGTCTTCATTATTTAAATAGTTCCAGAAAGAAATATAATACAGATACAAATAATACAAATGAATGATCATATCTATGGATGTTGCTGCGCCTTAATTCATTCAGATTATGTTAGATGTTTAGATTTGTAACCCAGTAACGAATATCCCATAATACTAAACAAGATAATAAAAAGTACTAACTTTAGGATAGAAGTAGGAGTCCAAAGGCTTACTGAACACCAACGAATAAGGAAATGATGATAGATGCAATGAGAAGGATAGACAAATCAGTGCAGAATTTGAGGTGCTCAGTCATAATTAAGCTAAAGAAGGTTGGACTGCCGGCCTAAATTACCTCTGTTTGATTAAACCAACATTAGCATGTGATGAGTACACTTTCAGGATGTGTTGTGATAGCAGGAGTTATTTTTTAATCTCTTTATAGTTCTAGTGGACCCACCAATTGAAATAAAAATAATAATTAGGGATTGAAGATAAGCAGGTAAAGATTCATGTATTTTAAATATGACCCAAAAATAATTACCATTGAATTAATTTAGTTGGAACCGGTAGACAAATTTGAAATAATCTCTGGAAAATTTTTGCGTGTTAAAAGATAGAAAAAGGAAAAAATCTCATTTAAAAATTGAACAGGTTGACTCAATCTATCTCAAAGGTCAAATCAGATTCAGTTCTTTTTGTAGACAGACCTTTTTCAATCCTCGGCAAATTTATGAATTATTTCTAATGGCAGAAAGACAATATTATTGCAAAATAAAAGCGTGTTATATAGGTAGAGGCAGTTGGGAAAGTGGGTGCACAAAGGTATCTAAACGGATGCTAATCATCACGTCGAGATATTGACGACGAGACATGACTGACGTCTAATGAAGAAATGTTTTGTACATTAACCTAATTTATTTATCAATAAATCGATGTAGCTTCCTAGCCACCTCTGTATTGATCTAGGTACATGATTTATTCCACCTGTTCGACCGATGTGGCACTAGTTCAAATAAATTTATTACGGAAAGTACATTAGAGAGAGTAGCATTGGGAAAAAAACAGGAATTTAGTAAACCACGAGAATCCAACTTCATTAAAATTGAACTCTAATTCACATATTTGAAAGTGATTTAATAGCGGAAATAGATATACTACTTGCTCTGTGTAAAAAATCAGTTAGAACATACTGTGCTTGCCTAATATGTACATATATTAGATTCTATTAATGATCGCTGTGTAATATACATAAATTAAAGTAGACCACCTTATTTGCGTCATTATAATTGAAATTTCAATATTTGTTGGTTCCAAAAATTTCAATATTGTAAATAGTGCCAGTAACCACAATTTTCTAAATTTGGAATCGAATCACATCAAATAATGTAAAATTGTACCATGAATTCATTAAAAGTTGTATCTTTGATCTTAACATTTACTATCATGTGGTTAATATTCCTGTCGATACTATAAAAGCTTCCGCATTCAATATAATGTTTAAATTTTACCTTAAATTTGTCAAAATAGCTTTAAAATTTGAGAATGATACCGATTTTTGTATAAATATATAATTATATGACTTAAGGTTGAAATCAATTTATCTTAACAAAATTGGATAAATGTTTTAAACTGTATCAAGGTTTACATAACGGCAAAATTTTAAATAATCCTCAAGTCTTCGTGTTACGTTTTGATTTCAACTGTTAAAACTTATTTAACACAATGTTTATTCAAAATAAATTGATAAGCTGTTTTTGCTATCCTTCTGATCATTGCGAATCAAATGGACACATGAATAATACTTGCATGACAGAAGCTGGATGTTATACTGCGATAGATATCATAAATGACGCAGAATATGTAACTTATGGGTGCTTCACAAACGATATTTTTCAAATGAAATTAATGTGTGGGGCTAAGTCAGATGCTAAATCTTCAATATTTTGTTGCAGTAATGAAGATTTTTGTAATCGTATCAACATTCCAGGTATATTGATCACAGTTTTTACAAATAGTAAAAATATTTATCAGTTTAAAAAGTGTGCTTTTATTTAAGGTGAAGATCTTCTAGTGGAAAATGATACTCTCACGTCTGTCAAGCCTTTTCTTACAAGCTTCAGTCCCTATGAACGAAATTCTTTTCCTTACCTCACAAACGAGACAATATTTGTTGCAGCAGTCGCCAGCTTTGTTTTAATTTTCTGCATTTTAATATTTCTCATCTTGATATCACTAAATTTGAAACGTTCTGAAAGACAACCCTGTCGCTGTAAATATTCACCTCATGGATCTGATTCCCAATCTTCTTCCAACTTGAGCAAATATTTGAAGAAATCACAGGTATATAGCCAGAGTCCGCATGTGCTATCAACTGTCAACTGTCCTTGTTTGCTCAGATGCTGTATCAAAGATTATGCTCACTCATCTTTGAATAGCCTTCCCCAAGTCGACTTTATCAAAAACAATCCTAATAGTCACCGTATTCTTTCATTCAACAATTCTAACAGTTATCCTCAAAAACCCATCGATTCTGCCACAACTGTTCCCGTAAATGTAAGTGCACCCTATTTCGCTATTTATGGTATTGATTTTTATGATACTTATACAATTCCTTTCCTATATTGGAATTTAATTACTTTTTATTTACGATTTTAATTATGAATTGCTGGAGTACATAGATTAAGGATCCTTAAGAATAAATTAACATAAACAAACCGTCGTGTTGTATTTATCACATCCGTTTACATGCCGTTATTCACGTTTAAATTTCATATAGAATTTTACTGCTCAATCTCGTAACACTATTTAAGGACCCACGAATTCTTTCATTAGCGAATTTTCTCTTCTTCTTTGTATTTTGATATCGAGGTTTTATTTATTGAATCATCTTACAATTTATATTTAACAAATTTTTATATGTACTTAACTTAAACAAGACTTAACAACTTCAAATGAAGATATTTCTTCAATGGGTTTCTCCTTAATTTCAGAAAATTGAGATCAGTATTTCTTATTGCTCACAGTGAAAGATATTGAGCCAATTGCGTCTGACCTGTTATATTATCATTAACCACGACAAGACAAAAAAATTTGTCGTGGTATAGGGACTGGGGTAGGATAAAAATAAATTTCAATAATGGGTAAAATGGGAGGGACTGAAAAAATTTTGAGAACAGAGGGCAGTAAAAGAGACTTACATCATTTGATCTTTGGATTCGGGTTGTATAATATTTGGTTATTTTACTACTTTAAACTCCGAAATCCAAATTTAATCATTCATTCTCTGAGTTACTGAACAAATTCGTGTCCTCGATGTTCATCGTCTACCGACTAGTTGATTAACAGAATGGTAGATCTCACCACTTCCATTCATTTTTTTCTTTCAAAAATGGGGTAATCGGGGTAATACTAACCCATGTGATTTTAAAAGTTCCTTATATCCCTACATTCATTTAGAACGGATAAATGAGACAAGCAAAGGCATTTTAACATAGCAAAACTCAATGAACTGAATGTTCATTCAGATAAACTATAATATATACTTATTTTAAAATAACACTAGTATTTTATTTTAAAAAGCACTGGTTATCTGCCTACAGTTTGGGGTAATTTCCCAGACAAAATATTATCACCATTCAAAAAACATGTTTTCAGATAACTGATTGACTATCAATTAATTTATTCTACCATTTGGAGGTATTTGTGGAAAATAGAATAAAAAATTTCAAATATTTTAATAGCAAGCCCTTGTTCTGCGCTTAAATCACATAAATCAGTAAATATGCTCTCCTACACAGAAAGCTTATGCGCATCCATTAGCATCCGAAAGCTTTCTCAAAGATATGCAGGGAAAATGACTTAAATTTACAGCTTTTCTTACACGATGCAGTTCCGAGATAGACTTTCAGAGTGCATCGTCTCCCGACGTACCGATACCTATCGCGCAAAGGCTCTTTACGCCAAATAAAACTTACCACATTGCTCATGCTCTTATGTTCTCAAGTCGTTTAACATATTCCCCCCTCCCTTTCATTTTCCTCCCATTTGACACTTTTTGGTTTATGAAGGGGAAGGGAAGGTATTAAAGATGTGCGATTTGATTTTTCCTCAAGCCTTTCTTCATATTTGCCCTCAAGAAAGTTGAAAATTCGACGGTATTCGACAACTCATCAATATTAGATTATTAAAATCATTTCCATAATCAGGAATCATAATCAGTGTCATTGCTATCTGAATAGTATATGAGAGCGGAATTGTTTTAGTTATTTCTTAAATCTACCCTCCCTGTTATCTGCAGATAGTTAGGTGTTTGTCAGTGCTTTGCCGTCTTGCAGCATTATGGTGAGTTAATTTTTGAATTAAGTAATTGAAGATAACACAACACGACGACGCGGAACACATGAAAAGATAATAAATGATACTTTTCAGAATAAGTAGCGGTCAGTAATGACTACAATAGTACCTTTATCTATTTGTATTTGACTCCATTTAATTTAATACATTGTTTACCCACAAAATTATGTCATTTTTTCATAGATGGTTTAGATTTTCCCATCTACAATGAAGAGTTTTAACAATTTTATTGGATCGGAAGCAAAGATCTCGGTCAGTCGTTAGATTAAACTGAGATTCAAACCCATATTACTAGCCAATAAAACACGTTTGATATAAGATACAGTTCATATTAATTTCTTCCTCAAACAAAAAATGCTATTCACGTTAAAGAATTATGATTTTTCCTTGCTTTAGCTAAAGCTCATCTCTTCACACGTCTATTGATAATAAAATAAGTTTATTTATTTAAAGATTGTGCAGAGCTCACGAATTGGACAAGAGGATGCAGAGCTTTCATTGATGAGGAAGCTTTACGAGGCTTTTAAGTTACCTTTTCCGTATTTGACATTCTTTTCCGGATTTGATTTATTTCTAAAGGTTATATTCATGGAAGCATTTTCACTTCATTTCGTTGAGCAGCCTTGAATTTTGAGCTATTTTATGAAAGTGCATGCCCAATAGCGCGAAAAAGGGTAAACCAGTTGCATAGGCAATTTCTTGCTGTATATGAAATGAAGATTTTTAAGTTGGCAGGACTCATGAACATTTGAATAGTAGTCAGCACTATTCTATTGATCAATTATTTTAATCCTTAAATAGTGGCATACTCGGATATTTGAGTTATAAATGAATAGTAGCTCTCCAAAACTCATAAAGTGGAAATATAACAGCATAAAATAGGCCGAGAACATCTTACGAACATTTGATGAGTGATATGGCAATAAAAAAGATGATCTCACCTTCTTTAAGAGGTTCTGTAGATTTTTCTATGAAGAGGGTTTGTCGGTTCAGACATCTACTTGCCACTTAAGCAGTGTGGTGTTGAATGAGTCTTTTGATAATCATATAAGGCTACTTAAGACACTGTTGTAATTATAAGCCTAGCTGCTTAGTAACATAATGTTGTGTTGCCTCTTATATAATCTAAACTGCCGATTAAGGTATTTTGTGGCTACATAAGATAAGGTTCAGAAGGAACACTAATAGGTCAAAATATGGTTTCTCGTAGACTCTTTATTAAGAAAGTACACCTTTCTATTTATAACCGTGATATAAAGGATTGAGTGGCTCCCTGGTTCGTCGGTAATATGTCGGTGAGAAGTATTCGCTTTCATATATGAGCACGGAAGAAAAATATTTAGAAATCTAATAACCGAGGCATGAATTCCGTTTAAAATGTTATAAATTCTGCTTAGTTGTCGTGAGTTTTCAAAATTCTAAAACTGAATAGATCTAGATTTTAAACGTTAATATTATTTGGGGTTGGCCTATCATACGTGGTCTCTTAGGGATTAAATAGGCTCGCAGGTAGTAGAGAAAAGGTTTTGAAGCAAAAAATGGCCGATTGAAATGATTAAATCTGTTCTTTTAAAAATTAAGCACTATTTACTATTTCCTCCTTTTCTTTCCTGCCATTATTTCTCATCGATCTGTTGATTAAGATATTTTTAATCTTATTGAAGATCAGTCGGACAAGCTGTGAAATGATTTCATCTTGGATTCATAAAAAAGTCTATTTCTTCAAGATAATGTAAATAGAGACGGTAAATACTTTTCATAATCTAACCGCTTGAAAACTGAAGTTTGTTAACTAAAGAAATCCTTTTTCGTCCCCAACGTCTTCCCTGACCATAATAATTTAGATTCTTGAACTTGTTAACTCAATTTTACTTTGGTAAAGGTAACTCCGAATGTCTGAATTCACTGACACTTAATGAGAGTATATTTCGCAGGTTCTAATAATCTCAAAAGCCTCCGAATTTAATCCGTTTGTTTCATTTTAATTTCGTCTCTAAGTAAAGGCTTAATTTCAGACATATAGCAAAGGTAACAAATGCGGTTAAATAGTTTTATATTACAGTTGCAGACTCATACTGGAGGCACAATGTCCAGTGGAAGCGGAAGTGGCGTACCATTTCTTGTGCAAGCCACTGTAGCTCGACAAATCTCCCTTCAAGAGTGTATCGGTATGTTTCCAAACTTCCTCCTTTTTAAGTTTTTCATAGTGATAAGAATATTATTTCCATAAGCCAGTTTAGCTATTATTTGCTGATTGCATAGTAGAGTTTCCCAAGAATAAGATTGGTTTTGTTTAAGCAGTCATTTCCATAGTGGAAGTAGGTCTAATTTCAGAGACTTAGTTATTCTTAACTGGTTGGAATAGTTTACATTTTCAAAATGCATCTATTCCTCAATGTTATCTTTGAATTTTGAATTTTATTTACATCTTTGTTATTTACTTGAAGATATTTGCCCTCGGGTATTCTTCATAAAAGCTATCTGGCCGAAGCTCCCGGCCCTTATGACGCATATTCTTGGAAAGAACATATTTCTCCGAAATAAATCTAACCTAAACTATCGTTGAAATTTAAAACATATCCATTATTAATTTTCTCGGGTTCTCTAGTTATCTAGTATAAAAGTATTTTCTCAAATTCTAAGTTATTTTTAATAAAGAAATTACCAACAACTAGGCCAAAATTAACATTACAAGATTGTTAGCAACTACAACTAAGCATAGAATTATTTTCCAGAAATTTTATTTGGCGCCTCAAACTGAAAACTTCATACTCCTTCAATGTTATTGCAAATTTGCAGGTTGCTTGCTCGGAGCCTCTTTAGATAATAAAATAGCTTATGGTCTAAATATTTACTTAAATGGACGCCATATTAGCGCTTCTTACTGAAATCTGCCCTGGCGCGTCATTGAGGTATCGATTAATTTTATTGCTTATTTCAGGGAAAGGGCGATATGGCGAAGTGTGGCGAGGTGTCTACAGAGGAGAAAATGTAGCCGTTAAGATCTTTTCAAGTCGTGATGAAGCAAGTTGGGCTCGGGAAACCCACATCTACAGCAGTGTCCTTCTTAGGCATGAAAATATCCTCGGGTACTATGCCAGTGATATCACATCACGGTAAGCCACATTTTGATTCCCCAAAAAAAGCACTGAATCTGAATTTATCATAACTTCCAAACGCATTCCAAATCGCATTTTGAGTAGAAGGCAACATCATGGAGATCTCACGGTAAGAAACTTGAATTCCCGTCTACTGGCTTTGCACTGATGGGCACCCATAATCTCTGACTTTCCGGACATGCACATTAATCACTGCGCCTCTGGCTCACTTAATTGAATGCTGAGGTTATATAACCCCTCCAAGAAAGTCAACAGCTTTCACAGACTGATACGGTTGTCCACCGCTTCATTTAGGAAGTAGATATATTTTATGTCACCAACAGAATAACTAAAATCGGATTACGACAGAATAATTTAAAAAACAGAAACATCTCAAAAACGATCGAAATCTCTTTTGATTACAAAGATTCGCCCTGTTTTCCCATCTGGGAGATTTTAACTCTCGGAAAAATAAACCTTTTAATCGTCAAAGTCAGTTAAAGCTTCGCTGGAAATCTTAAACGGTGGTCAGTTCTAAACTAAAAGTTCACTCTAATTCCGTGTGGTACAAGAATCTTAATTCCTCTAGACCTCTACTCTAAAATCCCTACATTCGGAGGAAAATATATATGACCCTTTAATTTTCTTGTTTGTAGATATGGATGTACCCAATTGTGGATAATATCACACTATCATCCATACGGTTCATTGTACGATTTCTTACAAGCTCATGTAGTTGACACAATCGCCGCAATTCGACTTGCGAAAACTGCAGCCGCTGGTCTGTGCTATCTTCACTCTTGTATTCTCGGTTTACAGGTGAGGAATACCACCGCTTATTAAGCAGTATATTAGTTTCAATTCTTACGCTGTATTTAATTGAATAAGAAGATCTGAAATTAAAATTTGATTGAGATTAAAACATTATCACCCTGCTACTAATTAATATGGTCGCTCAAGTGCTATTAAGTAGTATGTCCCATCTAATTCTCACGCTAAGACGGAAACTTTGATTGAATGAGGAGATATGCAACTGAAATGTGTGTCTTCAACATAAAAAGCCAGGTGTTGATGGCGCCAATGGCACCCCTTAGTATGATTGAGTAGGCGTCACTTCTCCCTCCCTAAATCCCCTCATCCCACTTTTCCAGGTTTAGGC
>CAADRB010000010.1:1926220-1958968 GCA_900708905.1 Hymenolepis diminuta
GAACAGTTCGCACAATTTCAATATTGTGGTTTGAGGTTGGCTACTGTTGCGTGCCTAGTGGCGATTTGAATTTGGAGGAGAGTGATGACTACGGGACCCCCTGACAACTTATTGTCTGATTTATGACTTTCGTGAAAGATCTTTCCCAGATGTCTTCCTCTCGCCCTCCCGTCTGGTCTCGGGATTTGAAAGATAAACAAAAACCCTGCTAGTAAACTCATTAAATAAAACTAGAAATTGGAGTCTGATGACCATGATGGATGAGGGTTAACGTAAGGCTATCAAATTGAGGATTATTTAATTTTAGGCCAAATCGAAACTGGTTAGAATAAGCAGAGGAATTCAATCCAAAATCCGAAAAGATCTAAGCGTTAATTTTTTAACCTTATACAGACAACAAGTGAAATTTTCGAAGACATTAGAACAGTCATCCACTTGAGTAGCAAAAATTTTGTTTCCCCGATAATTGCGTATTACGGAGCCTTTATTCGATTAGTCGGCTAATTTCTCTTATTTCCGATTATAAAGTGTTCTAGTTGGTTCAACGGCACAAGCTTGAATTGCATCTAAAATTGGTATAAATTAATTTCGGTCTTTAATTTAACACCAGTTATGTTCCACAATTATATATGGAGATTATTGGATTATAATATATGAGATAAAAATGATATTTATTAAGTTGTGAGTTAAAAAACTGAACTTTCTTCTATTTAATAATGCTTTTTATGAACAGTTATTTGAATATTCAACCGGAAACTCATCCCCAAAACGCCAATCTATCTGTTTGATATATGAACCTAATCATAAACTTTTAATTGTCAATACGTATTTGCCGTAATTGAGTTGATGACAGTGATATCGCTTATTATTGACGATTGAATTTCCAGTATCATAAAGATATATCATGATAATTACTTGTTGAGATTAACTGAAAGTTGGAATTTCTTTGATTACAGAAAATACCAAAGTTTTGTTAACTTAACCTTTTCTAACAATAGAAATCACGTATTTGAGGAACTTAAATCGAAAATTACTTTGTTATAATTAGGGAAAGCCTGCAATTGCTCACCGAGACATCAAGTCCAAGAACATTCTCGTTCAAGCGAACGGAACTTGCAGTATCGGCGATCTCGGACTGGCCGTAATGCAAGCTCCCGGTTCCACAGAGGTAGACATTGGTCGACCTAATCATAAAGTTGGAACTAAACGCTACATGGCACCCGAAATTCTAGCCGATGAAAATCTCGAAGAATTTCCAGATTCGGGTGAAGGGATCCTTCCTAATGATTTTGAAATATCTGCATATCTGCAGAGTAGGAATCGCGCCAATGATACAACACAGAATACAGCAGTGCTGGGCTTCAATTTTGAGGAACTCAAAGCTGCTGATGTATATGCATTTGGATTAGTACTTTGGGAGATTTTTCGTCGATGTCTTACAGACGAAGGTAAGCGATTATATTTCATATAAATACAAAAATTCCATTCCATCTCAAGAGTCTCAGTTTAAACTAGCAAGGTATCAAGTTAGTTTAATTAATTTCTCATTCTAAGAAGGCCTAATTACAAACCCTTAGAACAAGAAGGTTCATCAAAGCTCTTTGCTCTTGCAGACTTATGAGGTGCCATAGCATGGTAGACTACACCATGAAATAGTTAAAAATATCTGTTCTCACATTTAAAGCCG
Organism: Hymenolepis diminuta; assembly: GCA_900708905.1. Classification (NCBI taxonomy): domain Eukaryota; kingdom Metazoa; phylum Platyhelminthes; class Cestoda; order Cyclophyllidea; family Hymenolepididae; genus Hymenolepis; species Hymenolepis diminuta. Next base: position 1,927,908 of record CAADRB010000010.1, read on the forward strand.
AGGTATGGAAGTTATAAATTTGCTAGATCGATCGGTATAGGTTAATAATAAAAGGACTTATCAATGCAACAATTTTCAAATTGTAGGCGAGGTTTATCCTGCTAATGTCCCCTACTGGGATAAGGTTTCTTCTGATCCAAGTTTTGCGGAAATGCGTCAGGTAGTCCATGTAGAAGGCCAACGTCCACCCATTTCAGGACGATGGATGAAATCAAAAATTCTCTCCCGATGTGCCAGCTTAATGCAGGAGTGTTGGCATGCAATACCCAATGTACGATTACCTATTCTTCGAATCAAGAAAACTCTGGACGATGCATTCTCAGAATCAGTTAAGGAAGTCGATAAAAATCGTGAAAGCCTGGATGCTTTCATACTCAAGCCGTCTGAGACTCCATTTGTTATTGATAGTGGAATGAACAGTCGAAGTCAAGGGGGAAATTTCCAATTCAGTTCTCCCGAAATCCCCTACTATCAGACAATCGGTAATGGGAATATACGGAGTCCAAGAGAAGTACTAGCTCTTGGAAGAATAGTCAGATGGCCATCTGAGTCGAAAAATCCTGAAGAAAATTCTAGATCAGAAGGAGTTGAGGCTGAAGTCAAGAAAATCGATTCTACTGAATCCCCACCATTAATACCCATTGAAGATTAAAAAACGCTGTAAGTAGACAAATAAATGTTAATAATTATTGTGAAAGCGGTTTTTAATAAGTATATATTTTAATTTTAGGTGTGTCAAGTTCAAAATGGCCGTTTTATTTAACTTTTTTCTATTTTTATATGCTTCCTTCTTAGTAAATCATTTGCTTTCATTTTATCGTGTTTTGACTACATTTTGATGCCTATTGCCAGCGATTATAGGCGTAAAAATCGATTTTAACAAACAACTAGAGAAGAAAGGGGAGGAAAAATTTCGCGAATTTTCTTCCCTCTACCCTGTACGCCTTCCTATTGGTTGAAACGCATGACGTGCGTAATGTTACTGTGGCGTCTCAGCGTGCATGCGTAAGCGACGGCGACAGCGTATTCGCTCGGATGGCGCCAGTAGTTACACGACCGCACTTATAGAGACGTGTGGAGCGCACTTTAAATATTCACGCACAGCTCAAGAACCCGCTGAGAGATGGAAGAGAATTAATGTTAATGAAACCGGCGCCACTCAAGTGTTTATCAACTCCTTACAATCCATCCCGTCCGCCTATATGGACGCTTAGAAGTGCCGTTTTACTGTATATGAAGTTAAGAAAGGTAGGGGCGGGAATTTTTACGTATCTGCTCTACTGATTAGCTTACGGGCAAGTGGATTCTCTGTAAAATAAAGTAGGATTATTATTCAAACAATGAAAAAATGAAATCGACAGACCAAAATGTGCCTTTCTTTTTGCAAATGTCGTAATTAAATTTGTTTTGATATCGAATTGACGACGTAGTATCGTATGATTGTCCATTATGTTTGACCGACTTGTATCAAACACCACTTTTAATGCAGAACTTACAGTTATTCTCTTTATAAAATGAGATAATTCCTATTTGAGTCAGTTTAAGAGCTTATAGCAGTGGGTGATATTTTAGATAAAAAGATTGTCAAAGGTAGTTTGACAATTTTGGCGAATCGAGCCACCAACTTGGATAAGCAAATTTTTAAAAACTGTAATTCAGACGTTAACAAATACCAGTTATACATCACTGACCTATAATTTGAAAGCTGTGTGTAAAGGTTTTATTCAGTGGAATTCCATATAACACGAGCTAAACACAATTTGATAGATAATGAAATGAAGTTAAGGGCAAGAAGACATTCTGAAGTGACTGTCATAGTCAGTATTGTCAGGTGATTGCCTTGGGAGGAGGAGCATACCAATGTGCGTTAACTTATGAATTAATAACGGTCATATGTATTTAAAGACGCCAAGAAATCCCCAAGTGTGAAATGTTATTATAATTAAATTGAAAAGTAGGTCTGAGAGGGTGGAGAATGTTGATATCGTTGGTTTTATTTTGGAATAACCTCCTTAACAAGGGATGCAAAGGAAATCTATAATCAGAATTCATCTCTAGAGCATCGAGTATTTTTCTGATTTCATCGTGACTATCACAAGAAAATACTGGAATGGGCACAGGGAACTAGGAAACTGATCCTTAAATGTGAACTTCGAACATTTGGATATGAAGAACTTGCACATATCTCTTTTCTGGAAAGCGAACTAACTGATTTTTGCAAAACCGAATGAAATTGGTACTTTCTGATATCTTGACTTCCTCCTACTCAAACTTAGTTCTCCCTTCCCATCATCCATTATTAGAACACTTGATCTTTCCCCAAGTTCAGATATTCTCCCACGATTAATAATTGTGGATATTTTGCCTTTCTGTGGGTATTAATAAAGGTATATTAGTCTTCCAGATATGCATTTGAACTTCCGATTCTCTCAAATCAACATTAACTACTCATAATGAGTAATCATACATTCGAAAAGCCCTTTCCGCATGTCCCTTAGTTGGACATTTTCATCCTATAAAATCGGTCTTAAATTTACTCTTACAGATAACAGCTCATCAGTATGAGAGCGGCTAATTCTTAATTAATTTAGTATAGGTTTGTCTGTGAGCAAATGTATCGATTAACATTCTCATAGAAATACGACAAATTGGGATTCCTGCCTTACCATTCGGTTAATGGTTACAAGTATTAAAGCAAAGGGTAGGTTTCCGAGCCTATTATGAGAAGTTTTCACAGCATATAACTTGGATAGAGGGTGGAGGGGGGGGAGGTATCCTGATGACGCTCTTATGAGAAACTGACATTCTGACACCTCTCTTGTTGTCCAGACTTAACCAGGACGGTCGGTTACTCACACCACTGGATATTGATCTCGTAGCCTCTGACTTAGCAGACCACAGGACTATCGGCGTGCATAAGTTTCTAAAAGTTTTCTGAAACTCTGTTATTGAAAAATTCCTCGCCGATGAGTTTGTCATTCATAAAATATTTCGAATAGCCACAACATGATCCGAATAAAAAAGATACACCAACCAAGTGGTTTAGAAAATTCTACATCCAAATCATAGCACAGCTGAGGTAAAATCTTGTTATTTCCTTTATATTAAAAGAATAAGATCTTACGAGAGATCGTTGTTAGCCTGCAAACTCTGAAAAACAACCAAGAATAATTTTCGTTCCTATTGTCAAAAACAATTTTCAAAAGCTCTTGAGATTATTTATTTCACGGATTTTAAGATTCATTCAGCTCCAGGCTCTTTCTTACTTCAAAATAATCATCCGGAGAATTCTCAGAATCCCTAAGCTTCGCAGTCAATACTTTATCATTTGATCAGTGATAGCATGCTTTCTGATTGGTCTTGGCGACCGAACCGAAAACTCACATGGCTACCTAGGCGAAAAAATCAATCCTTTGGATGATGTATTAAAGTTCCATCCCGGCTCCCGAGAGATGTATATTTTTATGATTTTATCGGTTAATCTCAGTTGTCAAGTATCATGTTAGAGTTACGACTTTGATCACGACTTCGCAGCCACCCCTAATGGATATTAACAGGTGGATGTGGATGCTCAAGGCACTAGGGGAGGGGGGATTTATGCCAGGAGTTTGAAATTAACTAACTGTTTTATCAGAGCTACGATCAATTGGAATTTGAGGATTCGCCCATTCTCAAGGTTGGGGTCTACTAGTAGTTATCCCTCTTCCCTTTGCCCATTTCTCCCCTCCTTGTCATCTCAACTCATTTTTCGAACTTCGAGTGTGTTAGAGTAAATTTGAATTTGAGAAGGATGACAAACAGGTGCGCGCCGCTGAAGGAGAGTTGCTATGACAATCCCCCTCTGATTTGATTGTACGTACTTAGTGGATTAACAATTTACTTTATGGCCTGTTAACTAAATTAATCAGTAATTAACAATTCCTGAGTGTAGCGAATATACATCATAGTACTGGATAATAAAAGGATTTATATGAGGGTTAATAGATAATTTAAACAATATCCTTCTAAATATTAGTTCAGGATAAGCATATCTATAATGGCAATGTATGCACTGGCGTTCTCTCTTCAATTCTAATAAGATGACTGGGGCCAACTTTCCACCTGATTTGGGAAGAGGAAAGTATCCTGGAGCTGTCCTTACGAAACTTCATGTCTTTTTTATCTATCAGGATTATTTTCATTAGGCTATGATTTGGTATGGCTGCCCGCTTCTGAAATGTCCCTCCTAGACAATTTAAATAATAAATTGGGAACTGTATAGCTTTATAAGGAGAAGAAATAATAAAACTCTACTTAATTAAAACTGAAAGAAAGCATATAGCTAAAGAAAGTGTATTGTTTAATTTCCATGAATAATATGAAAAAAGCTATCAGTAATAATTCTATCGATTTTTCTTCTTTAAGTTCTTCATGAGAATATTTATCGTCTACGGGCAAATTTCCTAAATTACCTATGCATATTCTAGTGATTTTCTCGTCGGGAGAGAAGAAAAACTGAAAAATTTCACATGCGCTTAGATTTGATGATGAAAGCATGTATTTTGAAAATGCGATTTTGTGATTTTAGACTTCTTTCTTAGAAAAAGCAGCAATTGAGCCGAAAGAAAATACCCCATTTACAGACAGGTCATCTGCAAGGGATAATTTAAAAATATCATCATTTTAAAATGTTAAAATGGCTGATAAATCTTTAAGTATTAATACTAAATATGACGTGATCAAATGTTCCTTAAATGGATATCCATAAAATAAAGAAATGGTCCCATATATATCGCCCATCTGCACTGTTGATGTCGCAAGTGATACTTATTGAATTGGATGAGGTGATTATTATCATTATACGATGAATTTCACAACAATGGTATCAGGTACTCGTAGGAGATGGTATTTAATGCTTGATTCTATTTTGATCTTCTAAAATTTAAACTCACGTTTTCTTTAATTGAGACTGCTGTACTAAAGTACATTGGCTGTAGCGTATGTCAAACGCCGTAGAGGTGATATCATGAGTCATAAAGTGTCCCGGTGGCGTAACAGTTGATATGTACAAGATTTATGCTCCTTAGTACAAATCTGGTAAACGGAATCACCATTATCTCTACTTTCGCATTGGTGACACAGTGGTCTTCGTGCAAGTAAGCTAAGTCAGAGGTGATATGATAGATACTCATCTACACACAATCGGTGATTACTAGCCAATGAGAGAGGCAATATTATGCGCGTTTCTCACTAGAAAGACTCCGTGTAGCCGTTCGTCTATCCGAGTTGAACTTTGATGAACTCTTATTTCTTGGAAATTATACGAATTATGTACTTACACTGTGTATGTGGATTTTATTGATTTTCGATCACCTCTGTCTGTAAAGAAATAATTAAGACTACCTGCGAAGAATTTCGATAAATACATTTCAAATTAGTCCAATCCATTAATTTGACTTTTGTGGGCTAATGACCTGCCACATTCTAGTAAAACTTACTAGTTATACTCTGATATTGAGTGAAATGGGGGTTTTATGTCGAGCCTTATATATTTTTAAGATATAAAAATCATAATAACATAATTCAAGTCTCATATTAAATGGGAAAGTGAGCTAGTGGGAAATTTTTTCACATTCTCCTTAATTTGAGCATTTCGCAGTTGTACAAAGAAAGAGAGAGAGTTCTTATCAGTTCACTAAAGCCCATAAATATCCCATCAAAAGTTTGAACTTTTTGTATTAGTTATTAATATTCTCATTCAGGCATCCCAATTAGCCAGTCCCAAATCACCTGTTCCCTTCATTATCGCCCAACCTAATTTTACCCTGCATTTACCTGCTATGGTTAGTGGAAAGGACTTAAAACGCGCACAGAAAGGGGGTTAAGGGGAGAGTGGAATAGTTAGAAAGTAGTGGCGACTTATTTTGTGTGTCTGTGTTATCAAACCCTTCCGATCTTTTCACTCATCCTCGCCTGTGTATATAGTCTTGGATACATTAACTGCGTGAGAGAGAGAGAGAGGGAGAGAGAGCAAACAGAGAGTGAGAGGAATGCTCAATTAAGCTGCAATTATTCCACCCGCTTTAGTGAAGACTCTTATCACATCTCTTAGCAACACGGAGTCGTCCCTGTGTAGTGAGTTGAGTAGAGAAATGTTTTTACCGCTCTCCTGGCGCCGGGCGAGATCTAGATAACTGGACATGGAGGTAGAGTGAGTGAGAAGGTTACAGAGGGAAATTTACAAATCAGTTGGAGGTGAGTGACATTGGTGAGTGAGATGAGGGCTTAAGTGCCTCTCTCCACTACCTATTAATGAGGGGAGGAGTTATTAGGAGTGTTCATTGTTTATCGAGGACCTAGAAATTGCACGTACCTTAAATCAGTCAAGAGGCGAAATCCACTACTGTTAGAGAGAGTTGTAATCCCTCAATATTGGTTAATACCCACCTACTAAGGATCGACTAATTGCTTCTGCACCTAAAAATGTTGGTTGTGCAGTAATTTATTCTTTAACAGGAATCGCGAACCCATTCGAAGTTGGATGAATCTTTATCAGTGATGATATACATCCTTTTGGCTTTAAAACTTTGTCTTCTGACCTTAGCAGTATGCCCTACGGATTAATCGAAAGCCAGTGAAAGTTAAGGAGCTCAACAATGCAATGAGAGACTGAACACGTCAAATTGTTAGGTATAATAATGAGACTATTTTAGACGGTTCTGCTTAACTTGGTTTTAACAGTTTGAATGGGAGAGAAGTATCCGGGATATATTATAATAGCAAAATAGAAGCATCATAAGGTCAGGGTTTCAAAGATTCGTGATGAAGGAGCTCACTTAATAAATCTTTCTATAAAATCTCAGAAAACTCACTTGAGAGGATCTTTCTAATTAGCATCCACTAATCTTCTAATTTCCAGGATGGACCATACAAAAGATACGGAAGCGTCAAGCCCAAATCCCTAGAATTAAACATCAACTATTAATGATTTAAATTATGTAAAACTTCGATGTTAATGAGTATTAGAGTCCGAATACTTGCACATGAATATTATAAATCCTAATACAAGTTATGAACTATTAAAACCATTTCAAAGTAATCTTGAGTCACGAAATTTTATTTAGTTTCTTTTAGTTTATTTGATATAAACCCCGTGAAAATATCAAAAGCTTCAATTAATCAATATCTTTACCTTACTAGATAAATTTTCCTTTTGAAATCTTAATCACAAAACATGTTGTGCCATGTATATTAAATTTACTTTTAAATGTAGACAAAATAATAAATCCCTATTTCACCGCCGAATAAACAGGAAAACACGCAGAAGCAAAATATACTTAAAGTTTTCAAAATATCACCTACCCAGGGATAGCTGGTTAATTAGATCAAATATATTCAAAGTTCATTATTCGAGATCAAATTCAACCGATTTAAAGTGAGTTAAAAGGTCATACTTACTAATATATACGAGGCTTCAAATGTGTGATAATAATTTTGACTGACATATTTCTGTTTATTGGTAAGGACAGTATACAATATGTGGGCAAGAGGATGCATACCTACGGCAGAGAGGAAGTAGAGGGAGAGGAGATTTGATTCATGGGATTCGGGATAATTACTCCTCATCTTCTAAGTGCAAATAATAAATGCTACAGCCTTTTAAAACAGATATTTTTGAAGAGGCTCACACTAAATCCTATGCCATTATTAAGAAAGACATTCTGAAAGGTTTCAGCCATTCTTGTCGGTTAAAAGACTTAAAACAAACAGAAACTAGGCACTGAAAATACTTTCTGATCATCGCGCCTGGGGGACAGCGATTCTGTTCGTAGTGCAAAAGCATTCACATACAGTTAGAAGCTTTACATTTCACCGTTTCCGCTCGAATTCCCTTGAGGTGGAGCTTCACGTCATTGGAGATGGGAACTGACGCTATTGGTTATTTTAGGTATGAGAGTCCGCTCAAACCAAATACTTCCTTAGTATCTTAACTGATCTGATTTTGCCATGACTTCATCCTAGCTTTCTTCCTAGTCCTTATTGGGATCTGATGACAAAAAAAAGCTTTACGATAAGAGAATATGGAAGACCTTTCTGTCAAGAAGAAAATGAAATAATGCATACTATAAAATATATTATCCTTGACGATATTAAAATTTCTTGTCTCCATCCCTTTTATATTGAAAATAACTTCCACCTATGAAATTGTTTATCCAAACCAATGAATTACTCTGTACATGGCACAATTTTCGTAACATCCTTAAAGTTTGTCTTCTCCTCTCCACGGCTCTTTTTGAGGATATTTTGGGATTGCTAGATAAGTTACATTATTTTCATAGTAGCTCAAGGACGAAGACTTCATCGTTGAAGCTTTCCATTTTCTTAACCCATTTAATTACTCTCAGATACACGTTTTTAGTGTTTTAGTTAAATTTGTATTTTATACCGAAGTTTGATTCTTTTAAAACGGTTAGCTGGTCAGTGAAATAATTTGGTCATATCACTGCCCAAACGGTTGTTTACGATTGTTCATATTAGAGTAAACGAATGATCCCTACGTAATGACATCACGTAAACATCGACTCAGGTGAATGGCAATTTGTTAAAAATAAAGTGTTGTGAACAGAGATACTAACTTCAACTAGCAATGATTAAAAGAAAAAGACAAAATTGAGGTTCTGGATAAAATTATAAATATGTTTTGATATTCCCTTTATTCTAGATCAAGTAATCAGCGTGCAAACTCAGAGGTCACGAAATTGACGCTCATCGGCGTACATCCAGTGATGTGGTAGGCTAACTGCATTCAATAATAGGGGTAATAGAATGCTAGTCTCTCTTAATAGTGGGTCCACTACACTTTCCTTCTAAAAGCATCAAGTTTTATTAGAGCTTTCTAGATGAACTTGCAACATTTATCCAATTGGGGTTTTTCATTTGTTATCCGAAAAACTCAACAAAGTCAGTTTCCCCTTCTCAAGCTGTGAAAGTCAGTCTCAAAGGAAAGGTGAAATCTTTTATTGGAGACAAATAATTGCAGAAAAATTCAATGGTCTTAAATTATTGAGAAGATCACTGTGCTGTAAAAATCTAGTTGTGCTGCGGTCTTGATCATTGATAAAGGTTATTTTGTTTAAATGAACAAGACTATCCAATTAATATGATTGGATTCACAAATGGTGAGTACTTCATTTTTTAAAATTCCAACTTAAAATTTTTCCAAGTCCGATTTGAATTAATTGTATCTTGCAGGTGTCTGACAAGAGCTAACGAGGTAATTTCATAAAAGAGATTTTAATTAGCAATAAAAGGAGCGAGGCCTGTCACCTTGTTGCCATAAATTGTTACAAACTTACAAAAAGCCCGTTGGAAAGGTGGGGAAAGTTTTCGCGGTCTAATCAACACCTGTAAATAGGAGGAGAGATTGGGGGCAGCGAGCGAACAGAAAAATGCAAAAACATAAAATGAATTTTAATCCTCAAATTGTGCCTGCTAATTAGAAAATTTCAATTCTTAAAAGGACTTTAAAAAGATTCTAATATTGAGCCTTTTTGCAATGATTAATCCATTAATTTTAAGATGCAAAGCTAGGTTACTATTGCTTATATCTGAAAGGCCAAATCGAGCGTATTAATTAAGGGCTCATTGACTTGACGATTTTATGTCCTAGTCGAGCTAGCTAAATCATGTTTTCATATGTTTTATTAAATTAATATAAATAATCTATTGTTTTATGATGCAAAATTGAGCTAATTACGTACATGTGTGAAAAGCCACCTCGCACTTACTAATTTAGGCTTCATTAATTTATCGATTTTTACTCTGGTCGCGAGGGCTAAAATACATTTTCATGGACTTTAAATGATACAGAATTTTATTTTATTTAACCGCATGAACCGCGTAATTAACAATGATTAAAGAGTACAATTGTTTTTTTTCGCTTTTTTTGTGGGAATTTTTTACCACTATTACAAATGACCTGAATTTTCAGTTAGACTAGTGCATTCCTTGCAGAATGGTAATATCTTGTAGAGTTGTGTTTATGCTAGAGTGCTGCGTGAATTTGTGTTTATAAAAATACATGAAGTCCAATCGTCAAATATACGCCTGAAGAGCGATAGTGAGAGGAGCCACTGTTTATATTAGATTTTAACACTCTCAGTGCTGATTGGATATGATTTCATTTAGGCTACTTTGAATGATTTATAGCCTTCTGTACAGCAAGCCAGAAGCTCATTATCAAGTTGATTGGATATACTCTTCAAAATATTCAGACTTATCACGTATTATTTTTTTTAGTAAACAATGTTTCTTGACTTGAATTAACCTGTAAATGTAGAATAAAGGTCAACTGATGAAAAATGATCTGAGGTAAATTTGCATCACTTAGAACGGGAATAATTGACAAATAATTCAATATATTCATTCTCTAAGCTCGAATTTACATAGATAAATATAGTTAAAAATGTTCACTTTGAACCCACCACCTTCGAACCGATGATCACTCCTTAACATAATAAAATCTAAGCAGCCACAAGCCATCTGGCGTTAACTCTAGTCAGATTTATTATCGAGATATCATAGACCAGAACTAGTTCCAAGAATAAAGAAAAAATATTGCTTCGACAGCTTTCACGTTATTTCCTTAATCCTCTAAAAGGTTTCAGGAAAGTGTATTGGCTCGATTCCTCTATTATTAGCTTTGAGAGATTCGTAAAATCTTTAACTATTGTAGTTTCTTTATCTATCTCCATTAGTCCTTGACCGATCTCTTTACTCATATGCGATATCACAAGGTCAGACAAATATTTTCATAGGGGGAAGCATTTTTACTTAGAGAATAGTAAAGATTTCCAATATGGATTAGGGGGAGAAGAGGGTAAAAGTAGAAAATAAAGTCAACGCATCAAAATAGTCTCAAAAAGTTGATTTTCTGATTCATTTGGTAAGCTTTTTATTTCATATTTTAATGTTCCAGTGTTCATATTTAGGGAATTGTCTCCTGATTTCCTGAGTAGATGCATGCTCCATACCATGTCAGATGTACCTTTTTCTTTCTGATGGCCAAAATGTTGACAGAATTGTGTGAGATAGCAAACTGAGCTCACGGTTAAAGCGCTAAATGAATGTGCATCAGTACCACTATTTAGTTTTAAATCAATTTCAATTTCTCGTCCCTTTTTGCTTTAGTACAATTGAAATATATACAGAAATATGCACATATCATTATTATTATTCCCTAATAAAAATTACTCCGTTATTTAGTATTAATTAACTTTGTTTGGTAATTTTACAAGACAAACTGAGCACAGATTAATTTAGTTTCTATGGTATTCTTTACTGAAATTATTAACACTAATTCAGCGATCAATCCACAATTTCATGCTAGCCATGTATAGAATTTTTGAATTATGTGGTTTAAAGCTCAGTCTGCCACTATGCTTACTTCTATTTTCCCTCGAGTTATGTCTCAAAATCATACCTCACGCCAGCTTCAAACTCGCGTGTCGGGAATAGACACTGTAAAATCGGAATAGAGGTAGGGAGGAAGGGAGAGGGAGAGAATTTGTAAAGCCGATTCCAAAGGAGGGGGGAGAATCGAAGACGATGCGCTGTGCGTACGTACGTGTATGTTTTCTGTGATGCGCGTGCCGCTAAGGTATGCGCTGATTGGTCAATTTGACGAAAGGGATGCAAAGGGATTCAGCCACTCATCTCCTCCCCTTTCATATGCATCGGGGAGGAGGCTGGTGGGTAAAACTATGAAATTCCTCGCGGTTTGTGGCTCCGATGGCGCCACTTGAGTATGACAGGCGATTTGAAGTTGCAAAAAGAAGGCAATCAAATTTTTGTGCATACTGTCTTCCAAAATGTGATTCATCACCGCGAGTATTGTTAATTAAATTGTAGAATTGTCATTTTATTAAAACGGAATAGTAAGAAGTAGATATAAATATGAATAAACAACAGTGAGCGGTGGCGTTAAAATGATTAACTTAATAATTTGAGTTAAAGAGCGTTCCATTAAACGGTATGTTCATAAGATGACCATATAATAACAATGTAATATGATTCTTTATGGTAATGATATATTTTATTTTAAATTTGAATTTACACATTAAATCTAATTCTACATTATTCAGTCTCTCCCGAGATTTTCCATTCGGTTCATTTTTGGATAATCAGATTTCTAATAACATTTTCAGTAAATATTAATTTGGTGGAAAAATCTCCCATAAGGATAAGTCACACTTAATTGACTTAAATTAATTGAATGGAAATTGAAATTGAGCAATAACATATCAGCATTTTATTTCGTTAATATGCTAAAATAAATAAAGTATGGAAAATTTCCTAATGCTAAGAAATCTGATAAACTATAGAGAAATATATTAAACTGGATAATTTGTAAAGTGCTTTATGTCAGAAAGATAGTCATGCACTATTCTAGATCCATTGATTTGTAGTTAACCAACCTATGAAATTTTAATCTATATTATGAACATCTTCACCGATGTTTCCTAAATAATTTTCCACTTTGGGTCAACTACAAATATCTGTTGTGTCCACAGCATCTATTGCTGCAACCACGACATCCACCAGCACATATAGATCAATCCATCTCTTCTGGTCTCCCCCTCTCATCAAGTAAATGAAAAATGGTAATTCATAAAATGCTTTGGCTTAGCGAAAAGCGCACGCGCTGTTCTATCGAACAACTTCCCATTGATTGTTCGGTTAAGAAATTATGTTCGGAAGCTTTGCAAACAGTATTTCAGATGTTTTCAACTAAGATTTCAAATCTATCGCTCTTGATTAAAATCAAAAAGCAAAAAGATCATAATATTGTTTTATAAATGTTAAGATCTTTAAAGGCTACATTCCCCACTCTTCAAAAATATGGATGCTTAAATAAATACTTATTTTTGGTGAATATTCCAAACTACAGACAAGTAAAACCGATAAAAAGTCATCCCTTGAGTCGCCTGGCAAAAACTTCTTAAACATTATTCTTTATTTTGCAAAATGGCGCCATTAAGGACATAATTACTGGGCACATAGAGGCTTGTCAGTAATTAGAAGCCACTTTTGAGGCAACTTGGTTCCTTGTGATTAGAAATGACGGTGGAAGTAGTTGAAAGATAGATGGGGAGGTAACAGTAGTCTCAGTTTGTTCCTTTTGCATCTTCAGATTAGCTATGCTCTGCCCTTATGGTAGTTAAGTTAATTTTAAGTCAATGGTCATGCATTGTAAGGCCATTTTGTATGCAAAGAGGCATCTTAACTCGTACGTAATATTTCAATTTTTAATCGTGTACATTCTGCTACCTCCATCATTTCACTCACAGCAGAGGTGGTGGTTCAGCATTTCTCCAAGGTATTTCAAAAAGGTCTTGACCCATGTAATCATACTAAGGCGACATTAAAACTGTTGCCGAATGCTCAGCCAGTTTTACATCCAAGCGGCCTTGTCTATAGTGTGCAAAAAACTTAAATGCCCATAACAAGGTGGCGTTCTAAAACCCGTTTCTTATTCAAAATGGGCTGCCCCTATTACTGTTCGGAAGGCAAATAGAGCTATCCGGATGTGTGGCGACTATTCTACCGGCCTAATTGCCGCACTGGAACCCAACTCCTATCCACTAACAGTTCCTGATGATATCTTCCCGATAGTGGATAGCGGCAAATGCTTTGCGAAGTTTCACTTAAAAGAAGCCTACTTGCAAATCGAAGTTGCACTAGAGTCACGAGAGCCACCGACTATCAATACACATCGTGGCCTATACCAATATACCAGACTTTCATCCGGTGTCACGACAGCACCTGCTATTTTCTAACAAATAATGAATACCATGATATCCGGTCTCTCTGGTGCTACTGCATGCCTAGACGACACAAGTGCTGTAGGTCACTCTCAGCAGGAACTTCAAGGACGTCTCATTGCACTTCTTCAGCGTTTTCAAGAGCATGGCTTCCGTCTTTGAAATGAAAAGTATGCATCCTTTGTGCTCTCTTTTAAGTACCTAGGATGTATCTTTGATGAAAATAGCCGTCGTTCGGATCCAGAAAAGCTTCGGGCAATTATACAAGTGCTACGGTCCACGGACATTATCACATTACATTCCTTCCTGGATCTCATCAGCTACTACAGTACCCTTCTACCAACAATGCATAATATTCGCACTCCTCTAAATGAGGGGCTGCTGAGAAAGCATACTAAATGGAACTGGACCCCCAAGGGTGGGGAAGCTTTCATAAAGCCAAGGGATATGCCCACTTCCGATAATGCTGCTTTCCCATCACAATCCGAAACCTATCAGTCATAGTGGCTGCAGATGTTCCGAAGTATGACGTTAGTGTGGTGGGACAGAGCGATTCGCTCTACCTGCAGCGAGCACCTCACAAGTCACTTGGGGAGAGGAGATCAGAAAAGGCTATTGACGCTTTCCTTTTATGCATCAGACGACGTCGCATCCAGCTTTAAACCATCGCAATCCTGCCGAAACTCTAATGAGGCGAAAACCCAAGATGATCCACAATGCTCTACTTCCAAATGACTCAACCTTCCCCACTTCACCTTCAAGCGTCAGAAGGACTCTTGCAAACAGTACAGCAGTTTACGCGCGTATTCACTGGCCAAATGGCACATGGCCAGAAGGTATTATCAGAGCTCGGGGAGGTAGCATGCCATATAAAGTGAATGTCGATGGCCAAACTTTGGTGCATCATCATAAATATCTCTGTCCCCTGTGCGTAGCAAACTCATCGAACCTGGGAACGGGTCCTCCGAATATCATCTTCAATGTCTTAGAAAATAATGGAACTCAGGAAGTTCAACCCAGCAACCCAGCAACCATCAACAAAAAGCTTTCGTCCAGAACATTCCACGAAATCCCCTAAAATATCCCAGGTGAATCCAATATTCAAAAACTTGGATGAAAAACTGTCACCGAAGGATGTTGGATAGAAGGGAACATCTTTATCTAAAAGAAATCAAAGTAACAATTTCGCATGTTCATTTGTGCTGCTGCTAACTATTTACAAATTTTAGTTAACTGTTAAGATGAACTAAAATTGTGGGCCATCGTGTGGTAGAATTTTGAGTGTATTGCTGAGTATTTCGCTAATATCTACCCGATTTTTGACAAAATTAAAATATTTACTAGAAAATAATCACGCCTGGTTATGCTGTATGCTCTTTTTTCTTATTTTCAATAAATATCATCGAATATTTTTTTGCATTAAATATGTTAAAATAATTTCAGCAAATATATGGGAAGACTGTTCATAGAATAACTTAATAATAATTCCCGTTTTAAGTTTTTAACAAAATAATATGCGATGTTATATTAACTGTTACTTATTTCATATAAGTAGTCATCATTCGCTTTGGAGGAAGACAATGGTATCGATGGCACTTATTTCTATTTATTTAAATTCAGTAACTTCGTTTCCACTAAAATAATTTTGTAAACACAAGCTACATTGGAAGAAAAATTAATAAGCTTTGATTTAAGAACACATGAAAAGAGCATGTTAATTATCCCAATGCTGGTAAATTTATAACAGAAATGATCATCTAGAAAATAAACTGAGTTCTCCCAGAATCTGACGAATGACCTTTAAAATTACAGCTAAAGTTGGAATAAAATCATCTGTTAATTAAAGCTGGAAGAATCTTCTTTGCAGAAGGCTATTAAAGGCAATAGTGAGCGAAACCGAGTTTATCTTACTTTATCAAACTTGCAGTGATTGCAAAATCCTTCTCGCAAGCTTCCAAATAGACGCTAAAAGTTTCGTAAACTAGTCATTTGTGCGTATGGAGGTAGGATAAGCAAGAGATTGAAAGCGAAATTTACTAATTGAGATGGAAGAAAATTATGTACAACGAAAATCACTGAAAGCGTAAACAATCTACAATTCATCAAGCACCATGTAACATGAATAATACCCAATCCTATGCTTCGTTTACATTGAATAAACGACAAGTAACTTTCCATATAGTACCTAGGTAGTGGAGAAAATTATGTGGCGGTTACAGCGTCATATTCTAAACCAGAATCTTATAAATTATTAAATCAAATATGATGGACTATGCAGTTTAGTTTAATTCTAACCTTTATTTGGATATACGTTTTTTTTGGATATAAAAATCCGTATATTTGGCAGCCAATGTCTTCCGGAGTAAATGAAATTTCTTCCAGCGCTTAGCTCATAGGTGGCCAAAGACATTTCAATCCTCATTTAATTATTACTCACTAATCAGGTTCAGCGTGATTGTCTGCAAAATCAGAGACCACGGATTCGATTCTAATCGAACATCCAGTGAATGGAATGACCAGCTATACTGGTTAAAAAGTATTCAAAGAGGGATAGAAGAAGGCGGCTGACTCAATATAGACACTTCAAAGAATTATTCCTTCGCCAGAGAGGATTGCTCGATAAAACATCTAAGAAACTTGGACATATCGACTAAGTAGAAAAAAACTGGTTAAGTAAGTGGTAAAATGACTGCTAAAAATCTAATACATAAAGCCAAATCATGAAAAAAAGCAGAAATTAGAGTAGAAAATGTAAATATTTTAATCAGCAAATCTACAAAATGGCCTAATGTATAGAAAAAAAATCTACAAGGTGCATCAAGAGGAGAGATATATACCATTATTTCAATGAGGCAACATTTTTCGCATGCTCTTCCTCCGCAAGGGGTTTCAACTTGTACAACTCGCACTGAACAATTTCAGTGAGGCGAGCATGGAGATCAGAACTCGTTAACTTTGAATTTCGCACCAGATGTCCAACTTCAAAAGGTTCTCCAACGTAAGCGGTAACACCTAACCGTGGACCAAAAATGCCACTGATGGTATTACGCGTGTAGGGTTCTTCGCAGGGACTTATATCATCAACGCCACAGTGCCAAAGGGGTAGAATAATCGGATCCACTTTGGTATCAGCAAGTAACCGACCAATACCCCACCGAAGTCGTATCTGGGCTTCCATACTTCGTTCATGGGGCATGATTATACGACCCTGATAAAATGATTGATAAGAAAATAAAGGATTATCCAACCTGAGAAAATGAGTGAATCCAATATCCGGAATTCAGCAACTGAAGAGAAAAATCCATACTGGGTTGATAAACACCCATACCAGGTAAGATTATCTTCCCCGTTTTAGAATCACGAACACGTCGCCAAACTGGAATTGCTTTTCCAGATGCGAAAAACATACAATAAGGGGTATTCAGAAAACAAATGTCAACAGCGGTTAATACCCATCTAAATCTATCGGCTACAACGTTAATACAATTGCTGCCAGGCTTACCATCAGAAAGAATGCTTAGTGGAAGGGCATTACCAAATAGAATGAAATCATCCAGGCACGAATAATGATTAGAAACTGTTATTAGTGGCTTGTAAGAAGGTCTGTTTTTGACAACATCCCATAGGACTTTCTGATTGACCATTTTGAATTGATGCCGCAGAAAAATTAACTTAACTATGGATGAAATAAGCGTAACTGAGAAGCTATGAATAACTCGATGACCAAGAGAACGTTTAGAAGCATGGCCATATAACTTAAAAGCCAAATCCACTGGTATGTGTGATATATCTGTCATCACATTTGTTACTATATGCTGAGTGAAACCTAGGTCGGGTTCGGAAAATAAAAATAGGACTTTAACTATTATTTTAAAGAGGTTTTGAGCTTAACAACTAATGGTGTTTTAAGCCATATTTTCTGGCCTTTTCAAAACAGATAATTGCATTTCTTTTTGTAGCATGTATATTTACTTTTTGACTTTTCCTCGAAAAGGACAAACTGGTATTGAGATTTTGATATGTCTGTATATTCCCACATTAAAGTTCAGTTTTCCTTTTAAGCAGCTATATAAGTATTATCAGTGTCAATTAAAGTTCTTTAGACTTAAAGATGGCAAAGATGTCACCATCTAATCATTGAAAAGTTAACTAATTTGTAAGGTGCGGAACTATGAATATGCATGTAAATGTTCGCTCTTGAAAACAGACGTCTAAAGCAATTTTCGCCCAATGGTACTTAGAGCTATAGACAAAAGGAACGGATTTATATTCTATAAGACAAATGCAGAAAATAGTAATTCGAGCAAAATGAAATTACTAGACTTCCAGAAAAAACTTCGAATATCACTTTCGCACTTACTTTAAAATCTGTTCTTAAAATTTTTTAACTGTGTTCATTAAAGTCATATTTGCATATGCAGCATCTTGATAAAGTCATCAATATAAGTTTGGGACCATTTTATAAAACTTTCTGTCACATTTCTTTATATTTTAATAAGGTAGAAAACAAATCTCAAAACATAGCCCATGCGTTTATAGAATAAAACTAATAAATCCATCGAAAATCTGCTGTTTAAAATATTTGTACTCGAAGGGCACTTATCGCGCTTCCTTCCACAATCCGGTTACCATATGACAAACGCACCAAAAAATAATGCAACTGATACACCAAAAGTGCATATTCCTAGCCACAAATTTACTCCACAGGTCAAACTTTAATTCGACAAATAGTGTGACCAGTTTTATTATTAAAAATGACAATAATAAGACTACAGAATTTCTGTTAGTTGAAATGCACGTGTATTACTTATGTACAGAAAAAATAGAAGTGTTATACAATAAATGTAAGTTAAAAAGGATGCCAGATGGATGTGAGGGGGGAATTAGGGTAGGGAGGTGTGTACAAAAAAGGAAACGGATAAGTAGCCGTAAATAAGTATTTACACTGTTAAAAGATGCGCTTCTTCTAAATACTGTAATTCTCATTGGGGCAAATTCTGGTAGCCTGCCATTGAACCATCCGAAACAATATTTTCTTTTTCTTGAGAGTCATTTATCGAATTAGCTGGAACGCCCCCTGAGTATCCTTGCCCGCATTCTTCTTTATTCGCAGTTTCTATAGGCTAAAAGAGCAATTTTAAATATCAACAGGCGCATAGAAACCTATTCAATATATTAACAAATTGTCTTCTCGAGTCTTCATAGCAAACTCACTTGTTGGGGTGATTGAAAAATATAAAACCTTGTTACAACTAAAATGCAACGCACCAACACATGAACACTCACCACACAAACAAAATCTTAAATCAAATTAGCGCGGCAATAACCTACCAGGAGTGACAACCGATTGAGCTGGTAAACAGGAAATCACAGCAACATTTGACTGTGAAGGTGGAACAGGTCTCACTTCAGTAATTGAAGTAGCCGAAGTGCGTTTGGGACCAAAGAGTCGTGAACTAGCCGTTTGAGAACTAGCGGATGGAGTAGTAGATTGTTGAAGATTTGACGTTGGAGTGACAGTAAAAATTCCTCCTGTCTGTCCCGGTGAAACAATGGTGTAGGTCACTGGTCGGACAGAACGCTGCAGAGTGGACATGAGGGGTGAAGTCTGCATATTCCTCAGAGCATTACGCATGAAAGGTGGTGGTGGTGGACGATTAACTGAATCGGGCAAAATCCAACAAAATTAGCATCCTGGATTAACGTCTTATGATTTATACTCAATAATTCAATCTAATCCTCAAACTAACCTGGTGAAACTTTTGATGGAGGTGGTGGCGGATTTGCACTAGAAGTAGGGGGCGCTTCCTTACGTTTAAGAATAGTTGGACGACGTCTAGCACTGGAATTTGCAGAAGAATTTGACAATCCACCACTTTTTGAGGACACTGCTAATGATGCAGATACCCTACTTTTAGAGACATTTTGCGGTGACCCATAATTTATTCTCGCCTGCATTAAAGATATCTTAGACATGGGAGGAGTCGAAGTTATAGTATATCCTGTTATCGGGGCTCTAACACTAGTATCTACAAATACTCGGCCTATAAGTTAAAAAAGTATAACAAAATCAACGGAAATCTTAACCAGAAATGTGTAATTAAAAACTAGAAATTTACCGTCTGGTTGAAGAGAAACCAATCCCGGATTAATGAGAGAATACTGAGCAGTACTAGTGATGGGTTGAACAGAAGTAGATTGAACATTCGAGATGGGAATTTGAGTGGAAGCTTGAGAGACTTGAATACTAGTCTGTCCTGAAGATGAATCGAGTACCGCAGCTGCACATAAGTCCACTAAACCAGCCGAAGCTGTACTAGCAGGCTGAATAAGATTTGCACCAGAAGAATGGCCAGCATTCCCTCCATTCTCCGAGTGATAGAGAGGCATTTCATTTCGAATAACCTGCATTGGACGAACTGGAGATTTTCGCCGACTACTACCTGAGGCTGGAGGACAGCTTGAGTTCGTTGCAGTTTGTGGTAACAAATCACCAGCGAAATCTTCAATATCCACTGAGGTTTGCCTAATGTTTGAATTCGGATCATCTGATTCCATACCGCCCATATGTCCACCCCACTCATTAACATCCAACCGACTGGAATCGTCCATGGAGATACCATGATCGAGGGAGAAATTACCGCGAACTTGATGCCTGAAATCAGGATCTGAATCAGCCATACCATAATCTGAAATTGACAGGACCAATAATGAATAAAAGGCCAAATCCAAAAAGTAAATAGAATGACAGCTTACATTCGCTCTCATGATAATCAGACATTTGCTTAGCCTCCTCATTTCTTGATAAAGATGTTTGAGGAACAATACGATGACGGGTACGTCGACCTAAAGCCACTGGTCCACGATGTCTGGTAAAATCCGACATGCCATCATCAAAAATTAAATCCGGAATGTTTGATTCATAATCCTAAACCCAAACAAAAGTCCATTTCACACGTACGATTTCAGATTTAACATGAAATAAAAACCTGACCGTACCTGGTGTGATTCAGAAGAGAAAGCTCCTTCAGTACGATAGGAATCTCTCTTTTGAATCCTTCGAAACACGGGTTTTATTAATTGAGTATTTTCATCATACTCAACTCGCGGACGACGATGCGAATAGCTTTCAGGTATTCTTCCCTCAATACCTTCAGAAAATTCCTCATCTTCGGAGGCCTCTACATCGTAACTGGACATGTTATCCTCAGAATACCCCTCTATTTGTGGAGAAAATACTTTTGGTCTTCTACCTCTACGACCGCGTGGGGACCGTGAAAGAACAGGTGAAGGACTTCTGTCGGTATTCTTCTTCCGTTTCCTTTGGTAGTTAGCTGAAGATGCGGCCATTAGAGCTAAAGGAGAAGTTCGATACTTAGTCTCATGAGAAGAAACACGTTTCTGAGACTTAGAGGTCTTTGACTTGGCAGCCTTTTCCTTGAAATTATCATCATCTTCATCGTAGAGGAATCGACGCCGAATATAACCAGATGTATCTGCACGCCGACGACGAGATTTCAGTTGTGCTTCAGAACTTGGGGATGTCTGTTCGGGCTTCGAATCAGAACTCTCCTTTTTGGATGAAGAGGGCTTTGAAATTTTGGTCGATTTTTTCTTTGCACTTTGTTGCGGCGCTCGAGCCTCCGAACTATAAGAGGGTTAAGATGAACGTTCAATAACAATAATATGTATCATATACCATTTGACAATGAAATAAGAACACGTACCGGGTTCTAGTATTCGATGACAGCGATGCAACTGATTCTGAGGTAGGTCGTGCCTTCCGAGTTGTCCTATAAAAATAATATAAATAAAAAATATTAGGTACCGAATGTCCACGCGACGAGAACTCATCGTTACCAATATTTATTCTGGTTTTGACAAAAACGCAGTCCCGACAGAAGAAGTGTTAAATTTAACAAGGATAATATTTCCAAGGTATTAATTTTCAAAAAATGATCCAGGTACTATTCGCTAATACAAGCAGACATCAAAATAGCACTACGGCAGCCCGAGATAAATAACAACCAGTTCGTAACAATTTAGATAAATTAAAACAAATATTACAGTATTGACCAAGATTCTTAAAAGTAGAATATGCATTTGATAGCTGCTTTCAAAGTAAAATATTATTGACGATTCATTTATGTCTATTCGAAATGTAAATTACATATTAATTCTAACAGCTAATAGCATTGCCTTTAAATCTGCAGTAATTAAAGAATTAAATTAAATCTTTTCGACAATTAATGTAATCTTTTTATCAATCTCACTTCCTGGAGTCTGGAGGAATTCCATATGCTCTAATTGTGCTATACAAATTAAATATGCGGTTGGAATTTTATAAATATAGTTCGGCTAGAAGTGTTGCAAGTAATGTTAACATGTTTGCCTTATCTATAGTTATTATTTAGGCAACCAGAAGTTTGTGCAGAAGGAAGAATGAAATACAAAATTAATAGTTAGTATTTTTTTTATCAATTGGAACAAATTTATTATTTTTCAATTTTATAAATTTAAACGCTTGGAAAATTTGCAACATACAGTTACCTTTCAATTTACTTGTCTTTCAGTAGAGAACATTTTCGTTATTTTACATTCCGTGATTTGCGGTATATTCAAGTTGACGTGAGTTATGTCTCTGGCGTCCTAGTCATTTAGTTTGTTGCTTTTGTTTTATGCTTATATTAATCTAATCCATATTGGAACTTCAAAGTCCTTATTTGTTTATCTATTTTGCACTGGGAGTTACTGCTGTTTATAGCCTAATTTTGACTATCAACACTTTTTCAAGTTTCCAAAAATGGTCATTTTATATTCCCCTATCAATTTTAGGTATATTGTTTTAAAATGCACCACTTAGCTGCAGCAGCTGCTTCTAATTCGGCCTCTTCTGGAACTACTCTCACCAATTCTCGACATTTGTCCGACTATAAAATTGGTGCTAGTAATTTGATACTTGACGGTACTCCTATAAATCATGGAAGCACTTTAAGTAAGTCTTCAGTATGTTTCCCTTTGTATGTATCCTTTTCCAGTTACATATGATAATGTTGTTTCCTCATGGTAGATGATCAAGAAAGCTCTGTTATTGAATTTGAAGCCCGGTTGAACACACTTCCAAAAATTCCAACTGCAAGGCTTGGTAAGGGTGCAACGGCTCTAATTGAAGGCGATGATGTTCCTTCTGTCTTTCCTCCTTCGTTTACCGTTGTACTCGGTAATATGCCCTCTTATCTTTCCCATCGTCTCTTCACATCCAGTACTTTCCAGCAAGTCTTCTCCCAACCCGCAAACAGTGTTCCTATTCAACCCTTTGCTGCTGCGATAATTGCTGCCCCGGTCGATCCTGCAACCTCTGGATGTCTGTTTTATCCCATTGGTGAAACAGATGCTCATTCTCAAAATGGTATTACTTTTGAATGTCTCCATGTGTTTTTTTCTCAACTGTGATATTTATTTTGCCTTTTTCTAATTAAAAGTTCAACAGGTTCCTACTATAGTGGTTGGTGGTGGTGAAAGCATTGCAGAAGTAAGATTCACCCTAACCTACTTATGTAATTCAAGTGGGTACTTGGTGTGGATGAGTTTCTTGTTTTTTTTCTCCCAACAGGTTGATGAATCCACAGCAGCCGTAGCTGAACTGACATCAGAGGTTCCTGCGGTAAGCATGAGTCACGCTGAACAGTATGAAGAAGAGATTGATGAATCTATTCAAATCTCCACCTCTTAAGTTTTATCTCTCTATGTATTATATTTAATCCGTATATTTGCCGTCCTTTTACTTAAAATGTAAACATTGCATATATGTAAATAAATTTAAATTGTCATTTTCATCGTTTTAAATTTTATCGCAAGTTTGTGTGAAGTATGATAAGAAGATATTGTAACAGGTAGTTTATCCTCTAGCTAATTTTCCTGTTTTTACCTTAGCCTAAGCTCAACTGATTCAGGCTTATTAGTGTAATCGGTTATTTTACCTTTTTTACTAAAATAACCTATTTTGGCCCACTGTAGAGTGCATTTTCCAGTGTTTTGTCTACCCGAACTTCATACTCCATTTAAAAGTCAAAGTAAACTTTTAAGAACGAAAGTGGGATATTTTCGATCTCTTGGCGGAATTCATAAAATTCTTCGATAGAAATCTCTCCTTTGGCCAATAACATTTTCAAGCACATTTTGGAAAGTGTTAACAGAACTTGGGGTAGAGAAAGGGTGTCCTGGAGCGACTGTTACACAAAACTCTTATTGTCAGCCAGGATTATCCAGTGGGATTGGTAATCAGTATCAATGGATGTGCATCGACTAGGTGATCTCTGACTTATTATAGGTGCATATTGATTTTCCGAGTACAAATTACCTGCTCGTACTTGGGAATAAATTATTCACGCTGTCTAAAGGGATAGCTGGTAAGAAATCAGGATATTTCCTTAAAAAAGAGGTTAGGAGAAATCATCATCTGAGCAATTGCGGGCAAATTATACATTAGTGGGTTGCTTAGACTATATTTTTAGCTACGTACTGCACACTAGTGTTAAAGTAGCATAATATGACGATTAGTTATTTTATATCGTTAGTTATTGCCGTAGTTTGATAAGAAACTATAAGTTAGGTTAAGGAAGAAAATTTGAGCCTGCATTGAGGAGAGTCAAGACTTTATGTGGCTTTACCTTAATGAACAACATATCTGTTACGTAGTTGACAATGAAAGTTGGATAAAGCACTCAGTGGTTGAGTCGAAATGCATCAATTTCAGCTTAAATACGTGCAAATAACTTATGTTAGGATTATTTTACATAATAGTTCAATTCGATTCTGCTTAGCTGATGTCTAATTTATATTTGTTGTCATCTGTGCAATCTAGGCACATAACCAAATAAGACTCAGACCTATATTTAAAGGACTATAACTCCGACGACATTTTCTTCACCAATAAAGAACTATTATTGTATTCAGCATGGTTGTAAGGGTTCAGCTCTTTTAAGTTTTTATGCATGTTCATAAAAAGGTATTTGTCTAATTTGCTTGAATATTATCCAGCTGTGTCAGGATTTTGTAAAATAATTAAGGTAGGTTTTAGTCATTCAGAAGGGTAGTTTGAGTATTCATGAAGCAATTGAATAATCCAATGGAATAACTTGTAGATCGATAACATTTTGCTAAAGTTTGCAAACTTTTACAGGGGCAAATCCAAGTAGAAAAGCGTAGAAAAAATGAGGTCGAAATTAGAAGTTTACCATGGGCATTACTGCGAAAATGTTGTTGATTATGGCGATCACAAAAAGTGCTGCAAGATGTAATAACGTGGAAAGAAATGGAAGTCAGATTATCCTATTGCCCTCACGTAAATTGGAGAAAATTATTGGCAAACATAATCTTTGCGATTATAATTATAGAACTGAGCATTCGACTTGGCAATTTGCAGGTAAACAAATTGAGATTCCCATTGAATTCAGATCGGATTAATTTTGAGTCAAAGAAAGTAAAAATTAACATATTTAAACCGTTAACTTGGGAATTTTTCAACACGGATGCGCATAACGGGTAGTTTAGAGAAATGCATCGATAAAATTAAAATAAGGTAAATAATTAGCTTTTTCCCGAAATTTGAATGTAAATTAAGATTATTCTATATAATAACATAATCGTAGTTAACATAGACACTGCTCATCTTTAACTTAACCACATAATATGTTTTAATATACATCTTCTTAGCGGTTTGTTTAGATAGTTTATGTGTTGTCGGGTACATGTGCTTAGGCTTATGTTAAAATGATGATATCTGGATTTCAAAGCTTAACTAGCAGTCCTCTATCGCGTTCAGGAGTTCATTTAGATTATACACCCGAGGATACATTAAAAAGTTTTGTAATGGAAAAGCGAATTAATCCGAATTCTGATTCTAGTCAACCTAATACTGTAAAGAATTTTAATGGAAAGGTGGGTAATAGCTGATTTCGCCTAGTTTTTATATTTTAAAACAGAACTAGATTTTCTTCTTTAACTCAACTGGACAGCAATTGGTTATTTCTGGTTCACAACTTTTTAGGTGAATAACACCAGGGCTTCCGTCGGTGGTAATGATTCAGTTAAAATAAAGAGACCATTCTTGCGGAAAAATCAGGGTCGAGGTGCATGGTGTTCTCGTTTAAGTTCACCCTCAAAAAGAATTATTACAAATGTGGATGGCTCCAATAAATCATCTTTAACTTCCAATGAAAATCAGAAAAAATCTCTTGGAAATTCCGAACCACTTCACGATGAAATTAAATGGCGTAAGGCTGAAGGTGTCCCCCAACCGTCTGTCAATTTACGTTCTTGCGATTCTACAACCGACTCATATAAGCCTACGAAAAGTCTCTCAAACTCGACAGCTCCTAGTGAAAATGAGAATTATGCTGTTTTCAATAATACACTAAATACCACTGGAGATGAAAGAGAGTTAGCGGAATTTGAAATGTTGGAACGTCTTGCAGAAAATCATTCGAATATTATGGATATACCACAGTCAATTTGTGATTCAGCTGAAAAGTCTCAAGATGTTCTGCCGAATAACTTCAAACAAATGAATGATAATGGAGGAATTACAGATAAGTATGTTTTTACTCACTTTAATTTACCACGATTCAAACATTTTCTCCTGATTTATATTTTCTATTTAGTAACGGTGATTGCGGGTTAAATTTTGGATATGAAAATCGAAGCACATTTCTCCTGACGCGTTCCATCAAACCTCGCCTTTCCACGATTGAATCAAATTCAGTCGAATTTGATGATCAGGAACCGTGGGAGGAAGGAGTGAATTCAGATTCATCAACTTGTAAGTTCACTAAACTTTAATTTAGATTATAGATTTATTTTTTCATTCAATTACACATATGATGCGTATGCAAATATCCATATTTGACAAGTAATAAGTGTTGATTTTAGAAGATAAGTTCGTTTTTGTCACAGTAACTATCAATTTACCTGAATTTGATTTAAGGAGTTGGTATCCTTCTAAGTAGAATCTTCCTACTTGCATTTAATCTACTAGGCGCTAGAATTGAATTGATGTGAGTGCCGATTTACAACATGAAAGTGCTATTTGAATGGTGGATAATAGGCTTACAGTTGCTCGAATTCGAACGGAAGATCTGTAAGTCACACAGTGGTTATCTTCCTTTAAAAATAGTCTATTCGCCTTTGTAGATTTTAACACGTATACAATGATTTGATGTCTGTCTAGCCTGCAATTACATCATTACTGAGCTTGCATATCTAGGCTCGAGTGTGAAAATTCAGTGATTGACAATTAACTCAACGAGGCCTGTGAACTTTGCTCAAGTGCACCGAAAATATTCAATTCAACTTTCCTAAACTAACATTCATCTTGTGGATAAGGTATACATTCTGAAGTTTCTCTGATTGATAACTCACATTCACCACCCCCTTTTGACCGCTAGGTACTTTAATTTCTCAATTAGTACTTACAAATTCCGATTTTGCACCTCAGATTTGACAGACTGGCAACCGTATGTTTTGTACCTCTTTTCATTATTACTCAATACAAATAAAAGTACAAGTTTTAATTATAGGGAAGCATCTGAAAAGTGAGAGCAGCAAAGTAATCCACTAGGGTCTAAAATGCAGGAGAGAGTCGATAAGGAGATAATAAAAAGTGAACATCAAGAGCCTTAATTTACTCAAATTCTGGACGCTTTGCATTGTCCGCTTTCTTATGAGAGTCGGAGTTCACATGTTCTGATGTTCAAATTTCATGATTTTACACCGCTGGGTTTCATGCCAGACATTCAGAGCTTATAGACCACCTGATTTAATTGAGGGATTGGTAATACCATCTCGATTCATTCATATCCTCTTACATTTAGTAGCAGAATTCAGTACTTTTTACATTCTTTATGTTATTTATTAAATTTATTTTTGTCCAGCCTCCAAAGAAGCAACTCCCTGTAGACAAAAGCCCTTACCCACAGTCCGATTCAATATTCCGGACGAGCCTACCGAATCCAACTATGATAAGGAAAACTGCGTTGATTTGCCCTTAAATTCGGTAAATTGCGTTGTCTACGGAATAAGCCGAGTTTGCATTTCAACAAGTAAAACATCCCTTTTTCACTCATTCTTCTTTTAGTCCAAAGAAGAACATTTCGACAAATCATCAGCCTCCGTCAAATTTTGGATTGCCCGTTTGGAAGCTGAAGTGAACAGATTCAATACTGAAACAGCCACTTTGATAAGACTAAGAACAGAAAATGCGCAAGTGAGTTATGCACCGATATTATTAATATAATTGTGCTAGTTTATTTATATTATTGCACATTAAAAGTAGACGTATGGCTCTAATACGCTGAATTTTAAATGCGTCATCCTGATAAAGGAGATCTTAGCCACTCTTGTCTTTGAAGCATCGAGGTAGACCGGTTTTAACAATTTCCTTCGCCCACTGCTTGGTTTTTTCAGCCGTTTATTTAATATCCATCATATAAAAAAACAAGTCATGACAGTGGTACAACGGTTAACTTGCACGTTTATGAAGTTTGAGGCCACAGCAAACTAAACTGTTAAAAAACGGGCTAATAGAGGGAGGGCAGGTTTTTCTCGCTAGGCAGGGTTAGATGACTGTCAAAAACTGATACCCTTAATGGGTTTGAAAATCAAATAAAAGGATAATGAGACATTGAGGCTGGAATATGAGTTCCTATTTCCATTTGAGTTTTCCTACCATTTTTATACATTGCTGCTTTTAGTTCGTTTTACTATGTTTCCAAAAAAATCATATATATTAATTGCTCAGATGTAGAGAAAGAGAGAAAAGACAGTGGCTAAATTAGGCAAGACTAGTCCACTAGCTTGACCAGACCTTTATAAGCGTAATTTACAATTTAATTATATCCTTAAAATGGTACTCTAATTGGCCGAAGACGGACCAACCGATGAATGTCGTGACCTGTTATAGTTATGATATGAAAGGGATCTATTGATGACGTGGTATTGATGTTACATTTCTAGTGGATAACAAAGCATTGTTTCGCCTTCCTATCGAATTTAATTTTTATCGATCGTAGTTAGTCATTACCTTTCCATAACTCTTCATCTTTCTGCTATCCTTCCGGATTTAGCTAACATTATTTGCTCTTTACTATCCAAACAAAACCAAAATTTCTAATATACCAGTATAATATTAATTAAACAGGCACTTTCAGCTCTTGAAATGGAGAGGAAAGAATTTGAGAAGTACAAGGAGACCACAATGAAGGAGTTTGAGTCCTATCGACAGGACGAAATAAGTAAACTCAAGTAGGTTTGCTTTCTCTCATAATATATTTAACCTGTACTCTTTTAATGTGTTACTTCGTTTGCTTTGAAGGAGAGAACGCAAAGTCCTTTCTGATTACCAAAGGAGTTTGCATACAATGCCACAAAAGCGCGATCGTGAAGAAATTGAACGGTTGAAGCAACAGGTACTGTTTCAAGATTCTTTTTTATTTTGCATTAAATATGTAATTTTACCGAGTGTGAAGTCTTTACTATTTAAACGTGTTTGTAGCCCACACTGATCACTAAAACTGGTAAGCTTTTATTTAATAGAGGAATGAATTGATCACTAGAGTTTTATCAAAGACTCGTATCAAAGATATGATTTTGAGAGAGGGTTGTAGAGTTTCCAATGTTACATTTAATGAGGGGAGAGAAAAGTGAAATTTGAAGACTTCGACCTCCATGACTTGGGATATTTGAGAATTTTCCACTTGGTTGATTCAGCTATCAAATTACAGATCATATTTAATCATTATATGCACATAATTGAGTCTTAAACACAAATTATCCGACGAATTAGATTGATATGCAAATGTTTAGACTTCGATTTATTCATTATTTTCCCTCCTCTGCCTATAAAAAGATAGCCTCTCCTCAAGTCAAATTGACGTCTAATTTTTTTTATTGTTTTCTGTTTTCTGACCAGTTAAGTGAAGAAAAAATTGAGGCTGCGCAAAGGGAGACTCGCCTCCAAAACCAACTCGGTAGACAACGTCTCCGTATAGAAGAGCTCACCACAGAAAAGAATGAACTTTTGGAGCGTATCAAGAGGCTAGAAGAATCTCGTTTGGCTATGCAGAATACAATTGCTGAGGAAAGGGCTAGTCGCTCGCTCGATGGATCTAACAAGCTTCACAGGAATGTGAGTCTTAATTTAATCATATATATCTGATAAGGTTGAATTCCTCCGTTGAAAAAGATGTGTTTAAGGCTTCTATTCTAATATCGTCAAACCCCAATAATCAAAGTGGTATGAATAAGCTCTCTAAACTGAGTTATGAAAGCGAATGAGAACTTGGAAGTTGATGATCTCTTTCGAAGCGGCCAATAAGCACTCGCGATTGCACGATTAGCGAGCAAAGCATTTACAATGTAATTTAATGGCAGCTGTGGATAAAATAACAAGAGAATTACCTAGCGGATAAGTGATCTGCTCTGATTCCATCTGTTATTATTCGTGAAGGAGGTTCCAGTAGCAATGAAATATGAAGCCAAATGTAGAATAACAGAAGAAACTGTACTGGACTAAAATTTCAATAGTTAATCGAGTGTACAAGTCACCACATTGCCTACTTACGTACTCGAGTATGTTAAGGAATTTTGTATGACTCCTGGTGTAAAGTGAGTTAAATATTATGGTAATCTAAAATTATCTTGCTTTCTCAACCTTTGATATAAAAAAATAAATTGAAGTTGCAGGGCCGATCATCCCTATTATTCAACCAGCCAAATGAGCATGGGATATCTTGGACAACAATTTGCTCAGAAATCCAAGAGACAAGTGATGAATTTTGAATTTTGAAACGTGAACAACGCATTAAGTAAAAACGCATATGATTTAAGACTCTTGATACTCTGCATTCATGCTCAGCATCTCCATCCTCTATCGTTTATTGTCAGTCGTTTTTTTCACGATGAAAACTGTAAATTTTTGCCTTTACGTAGGTTATAATGGTTTTAATAAACCCCCCGGTCAATCGTTAATTACTTTTCAGTTTACTTGATCGAAAAAATGATCCATTAAAGTTTGTATCATTGATTTAACAGGGAGGTGTATACCTTTAAATAGTCCATTTTACCGGTGATTGAAAATGGAGGATTTTCGCTCCGAAAGTGATGTGTTTCTATTAACACTTTGACTGCCTGTATGCCTGTGGAGCGGCATGTTCAAACCTGTATAACCTGTATTCTTTGCTTTGTGCAACTTATGTTCTTCTG
>CAADRB010000010.1:1960447-2034218 GCA_900708905.1 Hymenolepis diminuta
CCCCCCTCCCCCCAAGCAAAAAATCATTCCCCAAACCCTGTGTAGTAAACAGGGTCGCAATCTTAAGAAGAGGGGAAGGCAAAGAATGCAAAGGGGCCTAAGTCATACTATATATGCTCCTTTTTGGACTGGTTCCGGTTTTATTTGAATTTTGATTGATTCAGAGCTTTCCCCTTAAAAGCCGTAATGAATGTTGAATAATATTTTGCTAGTAAAACAGAGTTCCGTTAATCGATTTCTTTGAAATTAGTTCCCCTTGTCAGTCCCTAAAATTATATTTTATAGGTAAAATTGGTATAGTGATCTTCCAAACTTGCATTCTATAATTTAGTCGAACTCCGCTTTCCTTGCGTTCTCTACCTAAGAGAAATCGTGGACCCGTTTTACGCGAAGTTCGCCATCCTGATAGTTCAGTAAGTGATCTATTTAAAACAAATTTTCACTCATTTCCTGTTTTAATGTTTCTTTTAAATCTAGTTTGAGCGTCTATACTGTGACGGATCACGAACCATCGAATATGCCAATGGATCAGCGAAGGAAATATTCGCGGACGGTGTTTCATCAATAGTCTACCTATTTAATGGTGATACGAAACAAACTATGGAGGATGGAACTGTCGTAAGTTGTCGATTTCCAGCTTATGTTTTAGATCATTCTTTAGAAATTAGGAGTTTCGATAATATTTACGTTTTTATTAGAAGTAAAGGTGGGAGAGGGGATTACGATTATTTGGATTCGTTCTGTCTGTCACGATCTGTATCATCATAGCAATGATAACATTCGATTGATCATCTTTCATAAATTGCATTTTATAATAATTATGGAGAGAGAAATTTTTTTAGTTTGTACCTTACAATATATTGTTAAATCTTTTACAACATAGGAAGCGTTGTTCAAATAGGTCTTCATTAAGGTACATCATATAGATAGGGTAAGTAAATATGAAAGAACGCAATTTCTGTCTTTAAAGGTGTATGAAAGATGGAAATAAGGACCAAGAAATACAAATGCGAAGGATGAAAGAAAACAGATTTGATGACTACAATTCTCCATCTTGTGCGAGAACAACAAAGATGACTATATGGCCTGATCTAGCCGATGGCCACACTTTTCTCCTAGGTTCGGCTAATTGATCGCTCTTGGTGCAGATGTGTGTGCTTCTCTTTGATCCAGCAAGTATGCGAGTCTTTAAACGTGCTCGTGGCTTATAAAAATTAATTTTGACATTTTGCCAACAGACGCTTAAAATATCCTCCCCCTTTTGCTCGAACACTCTGGTTTTTGTTTTTTTTTCTGCTAGGTTTACAAATATGCAGCCGATGGCACAGTACAAACAACTAAACCCGACGGGACTGAAGAAATAGTATACAATGAGTAAGTTTCATTTATTTCTTCGAAACTCATAGATGTGACTAGATTGATCATTCTTATCTGCCAGTTAGTGGAAAAAAAATGTAAAGCATGAAGATATTAGATGAAATACTATTGCGGATGATCATTTTGTTGTTGATAGGACTAGTCTGGAATAAAAAACTTTAATAGTTCTGATATCAAAAACTTCCTATTCGATAATCTAGCAATATGAAATGATATAATGGAATAGGGCATACAAATTTCCGACCAATATCATCCGGTTATCGCAATGTTATTAGTTTAAAAATTGCGAACAATTTCTCGTTTCTTTCAAATCAGATAGTGCATTTTGAACTAGTCTAGGTTATTATGGCGAAATCTTTGTTTTATTTCCAATAGCGGTCGAAGAGAAATCAACTATCCTCGAGACCGGATGCCCGCATCCAATTCCTCAATTTCTCCACAGCAGCAATTACCTCTACTGCCTACCCATCAGCGAGTGCCCAATTCGACCAACCCTGCAAATCGGCCAGAAATTGTCGAGGAATCTCGTTATCCAGATGGAATGTCTGTTCAGATCTTCGCAAATGGCGATAAAATTATAAGCCTCCCGAATGGGCAAAGGGAAATTCATTGTTTAGAGTTTAAGGTAACTTGTCACAATTCGTATCATAGTAATAACTAGCCTGTTCATTTATGTAGTCAAATTTGAAAATTATATAAACTAAGGCGCAATTATGTAACAGTAATTGACTACTACAATTAACTCAGACCCACAAAAAAATGGATTTATCTCTTGGATACTTCATTAATTTAATAAAACTTATTTATGGGCATAAACCTCTTCTTTAGATGATTGAAAGTAAACTCATTACTTAACCAATAATAATTTTTTCCAGGAGCAGAGTGCATCCAAATACTGCTAAGATTCACAGCCGGCTTGGGGATCATCTGCGACACAAATCAATGGGACTAGGGGTCTTAATAACTAATTTAAAAATCGAGGAAAGTTGTCGATAGATTTTTCTGTGGATTTGTGCTTGATCATAATTCTCTTGGATTCAAGAATTATAATCACAACCGTTATTAGACCCACTGGCTATCAGTCAACCTGGTCCTTGAAAAGCATCTCTCCAATTACCAGTTGAATTCGGTTCCATTGTGTTGATTTGACTTTTCTTCTACAATTTTTTCAGAGAAGAATCTACCCCGATGGCACAGTGAAATCGGTGTTTCCCGATGGTCGCCAGGAAACCCGTTATGCTTCTGGAAGAGTGAGAGTCAAAGATCCTGACGGAAATCTCCTCGTGGATACAAGAATTGCTCCAGTTTCACAAGATGCAGCTTCTAATCTGACCCCTCTTCTTTCCTTAACGTCTTGCCTACCAACCCCAAGATAGCACCAACAATATGTCTATAAGTTGGACCGTGTACATACGTTCATCAATTAAATATATCTTTTCTTGGCTTCCATTGATGTTCCAGCTCCTCCCTGGCATTTACTCCTTCCGTTTTCTACTGCACTATATATTTTGCCTTTTACCATTGTTATCCATTAAAAAGCAAGAGGTTATTTAACTTTTAATTATTTAAACGATAGAAACCTTAAAATATTTCAATTGGTTTGAGAAAGGAAGAGTTTTGTTCTTTGCCTTTCAGAACTTAATGAGTCTGAACACCTCGTTATATTAGTCTGCTTCGTTATGTAGAGTCTGGGTTTGTTGCAGCAAGACGTTCAGCAAACTTCAGAATTTAACTACAAGATTTCTGACTAAAACGTTCGCACTTAAATTGCAGCAGATTTTCCTTCGATTCCGGGTTGATTAGTCACCAAGAGATTAATCACATAAGCCTAAATAACTTCACATATCTCTTCTGAGAATCAGTAACCAGATGTTCGATATTGCCCAACGTTGTAATTTAGAGAATGAAAGTGAATAGAACATCAGAAGAAAGGAATACTTACTATAAAAGATTACTAATTACTCATGATCAAATATGTAGTGGATAATATTGTTTCAGCTATTTTTGTGGCGGAACCAAAATTATAGGAATGGTGTAATAGTTTTCGACCATTAGAAAATCGATTGAACGTAGCTGTAATGTATTTAGGCCTACGAGTGTACGTGAAGATTTTACGTCTCTGCAGCTAATATATTCTAATTTATAACCGACACAAGCGTATTTTTCCCATTTGTGTATTTAATAATGCCTATTGAGTCATTCGTTTTGGTTGCTCTGGCAGCGTGTTTTGCATAGCCCAAACTGAGCTCTCATTTGCACGCTGACGCCTTAAGGGATTGGATTCAAGCTTGAAAGGGAGAGATTTGGGCGTTTGGTTTTGTTTTGCGTCATCAGCGTTGTTATAGCGATTGGTGAAATGAGAGGACGGGAGGATGAGTCATGAGTACAGGTGTGGCTTTTACGTCTATTGCTAGATAAAAACGGAAAATTAATTTAAAGACATATACATAAATTACATAACTTATAAGTTATTTAAAAACAAATGAACTTATTTGGTCCACAAATTATTATTAAAAGACAAAGACTTGCTAATTTATAAGAGATCTTTCTGCCCTGAATTGATAGTTTTTTACTTTTTCGATGACAGCATGAGAATCATGTCAAAAATTAGGGTAAAGAAATCTACTGCTATTAAGGTCACATATTTCGAAGGGCCACAACACTGAACATTTCGGAATTTCTAATTTTTCCATTGACAAATATGAAGTTTAAGTTATAATTTTTCCCTTTCGTCATTAATTTCGACTTATTTGGGCTTTGGTTGGCACGAAATATAAAGATTTATGGGGAAATATCTATATGTGTTTGATAGAGAAACTCAGTAAGCTAACATCCACTTAAGATCTGTTAAATCGACAACAAACGGAATAGAAGGAGGGGAGAGTTTAAGACACAGATATATGTATCAGGAGAGCACAGACGTGAAAAGTAAAAAATGCATTATTGGAAAAAGTGAAGGCAATGGATGGGAGGTTGAAAATGGGAACAAATCGACAGGCAACTCAAGGGAATAATTTCATGTCCAGATTCCGAAATGTTAATGCAGCCGAAATAGTCCAAAATAGATCATGAAAGCAAGGCGAAGCAGTGTGATGCCGCGAGCCAGAAGTAAATTTTCGATTCCAATTCATCGTCATATCGCTTCCGCGTTACAACCATCCCAAGCAAGGTCTGTTGTCTGACCAGTCACATTCTGTCACGTCCAATAGGAACTTGGGTGATTAATTCAATCTTCCTCGGCCAATCACAACCAGATCAAACCCAATTTCAAATATATTAATAGTTTATTGATAACATCTACAATACTAGTCTGGTCTGGGAAATAGATTAGCTCCGTTCGGTCTAGTCTCCGACTTTCCCCTTTCTCCCTGGGGTCTAAACAACTGTAGAATACTTCAAAATGGTGGGGCTGACCACACATTACAACATTTCCGAATATCACTTTTAAATGACATGAGAAACCATGCGTGCTTCATTCAAAATGTATTGGCGGACCAGTTCTAGCGGTAGAGGTCTGTAAGCACGCCAAACTTAGAAAAATAAATGAAGGCAGCTAAAAATTTGGTGTAAACTCGGTTTATCGTGACTTGAATCTAAAACTTACCAAATGTGCATAAGGTAAAGGATACTAAGTACACCCTTCAGTCAGGCAGCTGATTTACCTGCTTTATGTACGGTATTCAAGAATCTACGTTAGAGTCTTTAGTTAAGTGCTGAAATCAAAATCTGATCAATTGCTCAAGGCTAAAATTGTAAAACAATTTATATTTCTGGTTAGATTTAACTCAGTCTAACTTAGAAAGTAATATGGAGTGACAATAATCAGTCTAAATCGTACATGTGAGCCAAATAATAAGAAATAGAATGTAGTCGGTTCTTCTAAAGTAGTTTGAACTGTACAAGAACCAATGAGCGACCAATATCAAATAAGAAATAGTAGTTGAAAACTATTGGCCTGCGTTGGGAAAATGGATCAAATTAGAGTAAATGCTTTGTGGGGAGGGGACGAAACAATCACAACCGCTGGTGAGCTAGTCAGAAAGTTTAATTAAGAAAAAAAGAAATTTCTGTGTTATGCATTAAAGCATAAGATTTCGTCTAATTTCATTTATTATGACGAAAGGCATACATCATGGAAAATAATATAACTTAATATATTTTTGAATGTCAGCATTCCTGACACTAGAATAAATTAGTATAAACTAGAAGAGCATTATTTAAAGTTAATTATGCAGGTTAGTGCAACGAACAGTGATATTGTATGGATGATTGGAATCAGAATAGCTACTTTTATATGTTGACTTTTTCTGAATAATCGGTAATTTGTGAAATATGAGCAAAGCCTACCAGTTTTAAAAATAACCATTCATAAAAAGTGGTTAAGACGTCAAACTTATTGAAGTTGGGCATTAAAAATTGTCTCTGTTTGTTTGTAACCTCACAATGCTATTTCAAATGAGGTCTTTATATGATGGAATTAAGACTGTCGCCTTTATTGGGTTCAACCGGACAATGTTGATCATACGCATCATGCAAAAATAAAGAATATCGAAATCTCATTTTATGAAAAATAACATTCTGTAATCATTAATGGTTTATTTTTGGTGAACTCATAATGAAATTAATATACACAAATTTTGTTGATATATCCTAGTATTAATGTTGTAAATTCCGCGGGCCAATAAGCCTAGAAGCGGGTTTTGTGAGTTCGCTCTCTCTGGAGGTTTGGTAATTTTGTCTGTTTTCAGAATTGTGATGAATTCTCTTGAATCTCTCTCTCAAACTTCCTATCTAAGCTTGGCCAGAAATTTGGTTGGATGTGACGATTGGAATCAGGTGGGACTAGTTTTCAAATCATTTAGAATATCTATTCTACAATTATAATATAAATAAATCAATATATTTTATTTTCAGATATCCCGATTACATGCTCTATGCATGCCTAAAGATATAAAAGCCGGTATCGATCTGGATGGCGACAGGCAATGCGCTATTATTAGTTTGGGCATATATCTGGTGGAATCAGATTTCACAGTATTGTGAACTTTTTATGACTTTAATTTCTACATTTCATAGTTTATTGACAAAATATTACCTCTTCTTTTAAACGTCCAAAAAGTTCTTTATAAATGTTCAATGCCTCCAACGGAGTCTCAGTCAAAGAAATATAAACGTATGTCTCCTCGAGATTTTTAATAATCACTCATACTTAGGACTTCCTGATTCGGAGAATTTTGCGTTTTGTTTATCCTGTATCCTTACTCAAGTAGCTATTTATCATCCTCCATCTTTCGATAAGGTATTGTAAAATATCTTTAATGACCGCTTTCATAGATAATTACAACAATTCTTGACTCAGCTCAGAGTTTGATCTCATCCTTGGAGGACAGTTATCAACAGTTAATTGAACCCTTCCAGAGTCTTACAAATATTATTCGTCAGAAAATGGGTGGTGTTGTCCCAGTTTCTTACCCTCCTGAATCCAACCTCATTACTCCTTCACAGTGGAATTGTATCGACCGTGTTTGCACGTTTCTAGCGCCCTCTCTCCTGGGTCTTTTACGAGGCTTTGGACGAGCATTTCATCCTAATAGCTGTCATCCCAGCATTGTCTCTGCTCTCTTCCCATCTCCACTTATCAATCCCAAGATTCTCAACACATTTCCCAACCAACCAGATTTCGAACAGATTCACAAATTTATGCCTGAATTTCGGTCGATTATTCCTCAGTCATTAACAAATAAATTTGGACGTAGTAAGGAATACAGCCGTGAAGGTACGCACTGTTTTGAACTGTTTTTCTTTCTGGTTTTTATCTGGAAAGGAAGATGTTTTGTGATCTAACCTCAACATTTAAAACTAATTTACATTGATAAATTTCAGCAGTACGTAGTACCTAGATATTTGGAGAGTTATGCTCGATTTCTGAGGCAGGTTATCGCAAGTACTTGCCAATCTTTAGAACAATTAGTAATGTTGACTTGTTATTGGAATTTTTTTATTTAAAATAATATTTCTAATTATATTTTATTTATGCTTGTTTTTTTCTATTAAAGTTAAAATGCTGCTATTTGCGCTTGCTGATGAGTATAAGTCAGTACTCAATCGGGTTGCCAAATGGCACGACTAGAGGTGTTTTATTGTTTTTTTCTTTTTCCCGGCATAGCTTTTATGAAAACTAAATACATTTGTTTTGTCATTCAGGATGTGAATTCGCATTAGTTTTAGCGAGTTGAAAGCAATTAAGACACATTTGGATAGTTAGATTACTAATCAAATATTTAATATTTGTGTCCCCACATTATCAGTCATTCATATTTTCTGTGGATAATATTTGATTATTTGGAGAAATTGTCCTCTAAATCCTTCATTTAATTTCATTCGACATCTCTAATCTACATTTTTCGATAAAAAGTGTTCATAACTCAATTGGTAGGTCCAGATTTTTGATGAACCTTTCAAAACACACTTGTCGCTCTCTATTCATACCATCATGCCATTTAGCTGTTGCGTTATATAAATGTCAATAGATTTTTCGTAACCTAAAAACCATTCGGTTGCCTTATGAAGGGGTTCTCTATAGCAGTGTTTATCAGTTCACCCTCCGGACCAATCCTATAAACTAGTCTCATTAATGTATCTCTAGAATTTTTGAGAGGAAGCAGATAAGACAAAGCCGAAAGCTGTCGAGCTGTTGTTGGTCTCGGGATATGAAATTCTTGAACTCTGAAGATCCTCTTTTGGATTGAAGTCAACTACATGTTTCTCTCCCAACTTGTAAGAGTAGATTATAAATTTTGGTCTAGTTAACTGGCATTCACCTTTACAAGCACAGTTGTATTCGATTATTTCTTCCCCGCTTTGTATCTCCTACATCATTTTTCGACCAAAATTAACATGTTTGCTCACCTTTCCATGCTAAAACCGTAAAATAATTATTAATAATGAATCTTAACAAATTTTTTCGTTATTTTAAGTTTGAATTTGTCTCATGGTGTGCTTTGTTGTACCTAATCTGTTATTATGAACTTAATGTGTTGTACCGCAGTATAGCTCTTGATTTCATGGGAACGTTTGAGTAATCTTAGATGTAATTTTTTCGATTTGAACTTAATCTGTGTAACTTGTGCATTTTATGCCCATTCATGCCTTAAGCTTCTGGACGGTGCAGTCATTCCACATGTGAGGCCTGTGGTAAGCCACGAGTATCTGAAGATGGTGAAGTCACATCATTCATCATGGAGGAATCTTCAAGTCCTTTAGAAAACGGTGGTCACAACCACCACCACTCCCGCCCTTTCGTGTCGTGTTCACACAAAATGCGTCCACCTTGTCGCAATGGAAGCGGACAATGCTGGCTTTCTCGTCAAGGGAGTGAATATCTCCTTGGGAGTGTCGCCTCGGTCTATGGAAGTCGTCTCCCCCACCGAGCTGTTCTGGCCACCGACGAGGCAGATGATTGTGGAGATTTCGTCATGGCAACCTTCTCCGCTAATCATACAAAAGCTATCCTCAAGATGGTATGCCATACTCTCTTTTACATAATAATAGTCTGTTTATTAGTAAAGCTAGTGTAGATCATATCATCTTGGTGCATAACTATAGGGCTATAATTTGACCGGAGGGTAAGGAGATTTGGTTCATGGGGTCCGGGGTTTTTAGCTAAGTAAATACTGCTATTTCTTCACTTCTTGTATTAAAATCCTAAAGTCAGCGTTGGATATGTGGCATTTTAGCCTCTCTTCTCTTTTGTAAGACTTATTGGACATTTGGAGTAATTGCAGATCGTTAGTCCTGTGGAACGGTGATCCTGTGATGGTGTGATAGAAGTGCCTTCTTTTCTGTATCAAAATTCAAATGGTAGCCATACATTTAACTGTTTTCTTTTGCTTGGATTCTCTTTAGTTGGTATTTCACAGTTCTGGAGACCGGAATCGATTTTTTGGTGTTTTATCGATGAAATATCGGTCGAACTGAAGACTTCCTTGGTGTCTTGGTTGATTTGCTTTAGGCATGACTTAGTTTGTGCTTTCTTTCTAGTTCTAGGTCCCTGATGATTCGAAAGAATTTTTAAGGTGAGATAAGTGGGGGGACTTTTCATAACAACCCATGATTATTCTTTAAAGCCTTGTGGGGCGGTTTCATAAAGTATGTTTTACTATTTCAATCCAAGTGAGTCCGGTTTCTATTCACATAAATTTATATTGGGAGAAAGTAAGGTCTTTTTTATCATTTAATAGTTTTATAGTTATTTTATGAATAAGCACTTACAACAAGCGGATGGCTCTTTTAATTTCCGCATATGTATACCTGTTAAAACAACAATTAACTCAAAGAATTTATTTCATCTGAAAATATTGAATACGAATTGTACTGAATGGGTGAGCATCATCCACCTAATATTCGTATTTGAATGAGCAAGGAGAGGAATCTCCTGGATTTCATAGTGGGAAGTAGATCAACAATCAGTCAGTGGAGCGAAAATCGATGTTCATACTGAGCATAACGCTATGTGTATGTGCACTAATGACAACACGATTGATTAAAGATGTTTAAATATTGAAATCGGTTTAAGGACCACTCGCTATGATCTAAAACGGCATTTTTTATTATAACACCATACTATGTTTGGCCCAAAGCCCAGATAATGAAATCATATAGTTCTAAATTTCGATATTAAAACTTTTGCAACCCCGAGAGCAAAGACAAGGATAATTATAAGTACTTATTCAAGATCTCAAGACTGTCTTCTGAAGCACTTATAGAAAAGAGATTCTAAAGGGTAGTTATATGTGATCGGATTGTTGTTAATGAATCAAAAAGCTTACATTTGTGGATACAGAACCTATTAGCAAATTGATGCGAGGAATAAGCTTGGTAAACGAGAGCAGGGGACGAATTAATTGATTATAAGTAAGTGGAAACTGGGGCAGCTTAAAAGAAGAAAAAGTGCAGCGGGGGTTAACAGTGTTTAGCCGACCAAAGAAGTGATGCAACAAGAAGCGTGAATGGTCTCAAAGTTATCTAGTGAGTGATTGTGAATAGGCAGTTAATTGTGAATGAACCAATAGTCGACAAGGGAAACACACGCATGCTGTTAGGCGTAAAATCAACTAAGTTTAAGTAACTTAGATAAGAGTACAACAGTTGATCATCTAGATTGAAATTAGGAAAGTATGAAGTTCAGATGTTGGTCAAAGTTAAGAACGATTAACGCTGTCTTGCTTTCTTTCTTTTCCAGGCAACAATCTTTCTTCAGGATCGTCTTAACAAGTGGTTTGACGCTTTAGCAGCCCTCTACTGGCGTGTAAGTGATCGTATATGCGTTTGTACTGGAAGCGAAATAATACTTAATGTGAATGCTATGGTGTGATTTTTGCGTGTTTTCTATCTCTATCACCTCGCTCACTCTTTCACCGAGGTCAATGTGGTTCATAAATATTTGGCTTTTTTCTTTCTGCAACTTTTTTTTGTAGCGTCGTCAAAGGGGAAGTGGCTATCCCTATCGTTCTTTCAGTCGTTGTTTTCGCCTATGCTACCTCCTACTCTTCAGGGATATTATACAGAACAAGAAACAGAGTGAGCATCATGTTGAAATGTTTAATCTGCGAAATATTTAGCGAAATATGTTATGAATAGAATCGAACATAAAATAGGCATTGTCCTGTGAAAACCACAGAGATTATGTGAATGTAACCGTCTGCCTGTCATTGGATTTCTCAGTTTTCATTTGGCGAATGGGGCATGACCGACATAGTTATATGTACCAATATTAAATCTATGGTAGATCGGATACATGCGACGCGTCTACAATATCTTAGTGAGATCCGGCCCTTATCACTAATTGATCGCCTTTGCTCAACCTATCCGTCTAGGCCAGAGGAAGGAAGCATATTATTTGTAATTTAAATAAAGCGAATTTAATTTCTCCACTATTAAGAAAGTATCCTGTTTACGTACATTTTGGGTTATTGGGTTAATTGGCTATCTGGCAAGCCAATAATATTGCAACGAGAAGGCTTCGTTATCATATATGATTATGTGAGAATAACTGTAGAGCAAATAGTACTGGAGGACCAAATTATGTTCATTAAATTTTTATAAGTTTTAAATTAAAAAAAATATTCCATTTTGCCTCCTGTCAGCATCCAAGTACGTAAATAAACAAAAGTTTTATCAATCCTTTATCTGAATAGAGGAGAAACCCCTCTCATGAGAAGCTCGCATTCTGATAACATCACGCTGATCAGAATTTACCAGTGACTTTTGGCATAATAGATGTGAATTGCTCTACCAGGGTGTATCAGTTCAAATAAAATTTCCCAAGCCCATCAGGACTTCCGCAGAGGGAAGATATCAAGGATTCGCCCTTACTGGAAACTTCCATTCTACCAATTCTTTTGTTGGCCAGAGTTAATTGGTACGACTGGTCACTCACATCACTGGAAATGTCCAGATGAGCATCTGTTTATCATAGTTTTAATGGACAGTTTCTAAGCTGAACACATTAAGACGGTGCAAAAATCCAAAAGAATAAAGTCTTATCAGATCATGAGATCACCATGAACAAGTTAGTAAAGCTGTCTTGTTGAAATTTCATGTCGTTCTCTTTCATATTATATTCACAACGTAGGGGTTTCTCGACTTCTAGAATTATTTCATCGCTTTCTGAAGAATGTCATTGAAAAAAATTTGTAAGCACTCGTTCCACAGTCACTTTACGGGAAATCATTACTTAGGCGCTTCACTTTTAATAAATCTAACCTTCTAGTTATCGCCTTTTAACCTTATTTTCCTGTTTTTTTGCAGAAAATTTTCCCTAAAAATCGTTGTACACAATATCGAGATTATTCTAAAAGCAAATCCCCTTCGTTTTTACGTTATTTAGAAATCAATGACAAACTAATCTCTACCGTTCAAAATATTATCGAAGATATCTTCTCCACTAACCAAGATGAACAGACTGAAATTGCAACCAATCTATCCTCTCATTTGACCAGAAAGGCAACCACTCTGAGTCGACCTCGAGATATCTACCGTGGGAGCTGGGAGGAGGAGTCACGAAAAGTCTCCCAAGGGGGGGCTGATGAAATGCTGGATGAGAGCACTTTAGCCGCGCTTGATTCTCCTTTTGGACAGAATGATCAGGTCCTGGTTCCTGATGGTTACCCTAGTCAGAATAGAGCGATCGGTAATGAGGTAAGTGTGCTCACTCAATCTAATCCCTCCTCCCCTCCTCTCTCATTATGTCATTACACTCTTGTAATGTGCCAATTAATGCATTGTCACGCGTTTGCACTTACGTGTGGTTACACTTAATTGACCTTGAGTTGTCAATTTATCACCTTTTTAAACATAATTATCAACGACCTAAGTATAAGTAATATAATTCTTAACTTTGAGTTTATTTTGCTATTGCTTATATGTCTAGAAATAGCTTACGTCAGGAGTCACGAGATCGATGCTCATCGGTGATTGGCACCCTTGTTTGTTCTGAGGGAACGAGTTCTTCATCCGTCAATGGGCATAGGTATCTTTGTCAGGGAGCAGAAAAGCTATCTGAATCCACTTTGGATGCAAAATCCTATTCGGTTATCTTCTTTCGTTAATAGATTTTTACAAGTTCCCTGGATTTGCTCCAATGGGCTTTAGAGGCCTTCAGCAATAAAAAAATCAATAGTGCCTAAGGCCCTAGGAAACGTTTTCTTGTGTTAATCTTAGGGAGCATCCTTGGTGAGAAACCCGAATTTTACCACCCCATTTATTAGCCAGATTTAACTGTTATATTTGGCCATTCCTCTCACTGAGTGTGCACCAATGGACATCGAACTCATTACCTCTGACTTCTCATATGCACACCTTAATCGTTACATCACCGCCCGAATTTTACTATTTTTATTTGTGGGAAGCAAATGAAATCGGTCAAAATAAATCTCAACAAATGATAAAGGGAATGAGGTCAAGATAACAGTCTTCATTTAACTTCTGGTCTTGGGGTTGTACAGTATTATATTAAATGGGTAGATCACGTTTCAAATTCCATGATTCGTTCCCTGGGTTGCAGCAAGTACTTGTCTATGATTTTCAGTGCTTGTTAACCGGTTTTTAATAAAAAAGTATCGATCTTGCCACTTAAATCTATTTATTCTCCCAGTGGTTGAGACGGCAAAATGAAGT
This sequence comes from Hymenolepis diminuta, assembly GCA_900708905.1. Taxonomy (NCBI): domain Eukaryota; kingdom Metazoa; phylum Platyhelminthes; class Cestoda; order Cyclophyllidea; family Hymenolepididae; genus Hymenolepis; species Hymenolepis diminuta. The sequence continues at coordinate 1,974,002 of CAADRB010000010.1, forward strand.
TGCATGATACTTAACAGCCTACAGTCTTAACATAGCAATGATGATATAGTTTTAAGTTAGCAGAGCCCCGTAAGCTGAATTTGACTGAATTTCACTATTCTTTAGGCCCATTTACAACTCAACACCCTCGCTTGTATCGTATTATGTACAATAGCTAATATTATCCATTAGACCACCTTGCCATCTCATTGACCGTCTCGGTTTTAGTGCTGCCGGAGACTAATAGGAAAACAAGATTGATGACTGATGTGATGAAGGTAGTGAAAACTCGAACATTTCGCCCTTTATTTATAATGATTGTTTTTTATTTAAGACTTTGTGATCGAGGTAAATGTCTATAAATGATTGGAAAGACATGCAAAATCCTCAATCCGTTTGATGAAGACAGGAAGTATTTTGAGCACTGGCCTTCAACACTGTCGTGCCTATTAGGCTCACATTAATATCTGAGGCAGCTGCAGGTTAAGGGGGTCACATACTTGCAGATCAGCTAGAATATGCTTTGTTTCATCCTATTTTGAAGGTAGTGTGGTCTAAATGGATCTTTATTAGGACACATCATATAGATAAAATACAAATGTATGAAAGGGCTTAAGGTCTATGGCATGTATGAAAGATGGGAATAAGGATCAAGATGCATAAGTACTAAAAATGGTGAGAGAAAGCAGCTATTTTGCCTCATGTACGCATAATCAAGAGTGATAGCCACCGATGGCTAAGTAGCCTGATCTAGCCAATGGCCACAGTGAGTTCCCAGTTCGGTTTCCCCATTGGTCTTCTTTGCTTGCGGGCATGTGCTTCAGTTTGGTCCAGCAAAGTTGCGAGCATATGTCCAACGCGCTTTGTGTTTATAATTCCTCATTTCATTTTTTATCATCACTACTACTCTTTATTATTTGTAATTAATTTGGACTGACTTAGTGGTTAGGAATGTTTGTCGTCTTTTCCTGAAAACTTAAAACTATCTTAAGTGGAATTTTTCTGTTGAGGATTTCACTTTTGGCTAATCTACTAAGCAGATTTTAAATATCCGTAATCTGATGCCTTAAATATTTATTTGACGGATAAAAGTTTTCATATTTTTCATCTAGCTTTTTTATCTAATTACATTGGTGTGAAACCCGCCTCTTCAGCCGCTATAAGATCTGTTACTCGTCTTTTCTCTTTAATTGTCTTATTGTACTACATTCCCATTACATACAGGCCGTATTTCAAAGTGCAGTTTTGCTCCAAAACGCCTAGTGTTTTATTTAAATGAGTTCCACTTAATGGCATTCGCAACTAGACCTACCAACCAACCGATCAAGCTTATTTGTTTGCCGAATCATAGCCTAATTATTTTTGTTGTCTTTTTAATCAAGAACATCGTGTTTTAGATGCCGCGAGTTTACCTTCACATGGAGCTTATTAAAACATCACGATCACTGCACATATAACTAATGTGATTGAACTGGAGTATTGATCTTTTGTTTGTATTACAGGCCAAGAAAAGAAGGTCATCTATTGGTCGGTTTATCAAGGTCAATATTGGTTTGCTTAGCTTAGTGCTAATTGACCTTTACTGTAACATCCCCCCCCCTCCCCTCCTCCCACAAATCTTCCCCATTAAAACATTTACTCTCATCCGATAAATAGTGCTTCTCTAACCCGCTGCTCCAAACCCCCTAGACTAGCGTTTCTGCAGCTTCACCCTCAAACAGTGATGTGAGACGGAATTTTTTCCTGCCCGAACAGAATTCCACCGATGGGGCTCGAAGCAACACCCTTCCGGCCAACAGTAGTGGTGGTGGTATCGCCACCTCCACCAGTTCTCAAATCGATTACGATGCCGTGGCAACCTGGCTCTTTGATTTTGAACTAGTGACCGCATCCTTGGCTGCCTGTCTGCAGATCCTTACTCAAATTACCACCGAGTACAAAGGTAATTTATGTTTTAAAAGTTAGGTTTTACGATGACTAGTTCCAAATTATTGAAATTGGATACCGACATCGATAGGGCATTAAGGAAATTGATAAACTTTCTTAATTTATTGATTAGAAATTTAGGCTGTTACTCATGTTCAAATGGTGCAGATAGATTTTATTCATGTTTAATTATGTATATTACAGTGTGTACATGACATCTAAGGACACCTTACGCACTTTTAGAAAAAGAGAAAATGAAACTGTTAATGCTTGAAACATAATTTCTTGTAGCAAAATAAATAAATTTAATGTTAACCTAGGTTTTATTCGTTATATCCTCCTTCGGCTTCTATTACCCACTCAAATCGAGTCCGAAAGTGACTGACTGCAAGCTTTGATCAGATGAAGTGGTATTTGTTGATGTCCTCCATTGCTCGGGCTATTGCTTCCATCAGAGGGGAGGATTTGGTGTCATGGGGATGCTCATTAACTTTCTTTTCAACCACGCCCCACTCTGCCCCGCCTCACGTAATAATCCAAAGGAGCCGAATCTGGTTGGAAGACGTAGGGGGATCTTCCATTGGCTACGCTGTCTATGCAGGGCGGCTTAACAAGAATGTTTTGAGGAGTCTCGACATAGGCGTCTGCATCTGCATTGAGTCTAAGGCCCTGAGGAAAAAATGGAGGAGTGGTGATGTGCCCTTCACTGCTCTTCACAACACCGAAGACCGTTACTGTTGGTGGAGACTTTGTGCGCATGCATAACAATGGGAAGTTAAGTGGGGTCCGCCCGCACATAGCCACCTATCCTTTCTTGGATTGTCTTATTGATCCTGGTGGGAATTTTTTCGTGGGAGAAAAACCAAGGACACCCCTGTTCTTCTGGGTGCTTCAAATGGTATAAGAGTGGTTTTGCACACATTAAACGAATCTCTTGGGTTGTTTTTATCGACATAAACTGACCTCGCCTAAGAACGTAGTATAGTTGTATCAGAGGTGTTGATGAGGAACATTCCTTATATATTGTTGTTCCTTCGGACACTTGAAGATGCTTGGCAAGATGTGGCGTATTGACTTGCCAGGATATTTGTCGATCATGTGAAGCGAAGCCATGCACTCTTCTGAGTGAGTCAGCAGAGCGTAGACAATGTTGTTTTTATCTGCGTTGTTTTCATTCAGCAGCTCCTTTCAGACCTTGCAAGCGAAGGATCTGGGGACTTTTGGGAATTTTGCAATATCTGAATTGTTGTGTTTGGCTTTTATAGCCACTATTACAGCGTGTCTTTTCATTTCATTAGTTAAAGTAGTATCTGGCATGAGACCTTCCGATATAAAAAAATGCATAAATTATTATTGTCGGGTTAGTTTAGGTAAAAAAATATCTCTGCAGTTCTTAACCAAGGTTGTAATAGGTTCTGAATAACAGTTGACAGAAATTAAGTATTTTCTTATCCTTATATTTTTTATCCTCAGATGCGGAAAGTCTGTTGAATCGTCTCACTGAAAGAATTAAATCTGGGATTGATCCTCCTTCCCACATTTTTACTGCTTCTTCTGGAGCTTCAGGTCCCTATGAAACCTTCCCCAACAATATTTACCTAAGAGACAGCCTTCCTCGTAATTCCGAGGTGAGCAATCTCTACCGCGCCGCTAGACAACAACAGTCCAATGCTCACGCCGGTCTCCTGGTGGTTGTGCTGGCTTGTGTGGGCGAATTGCCCCAACACATTCCCTACCTCTCAAAAACCACTCTCGACTGTCTCAGTGAATTCCTCCTGTTTCCTAGTCCTACACTCAGCAAACTCAATCGCAGCATATGCAGAAATGTTAGTGGCCGACGGTCAAACAATTCCGCCAGCACTAAGGTTAGTTGCAATAGTGATCATGGATATGGAGATGTTTAAAAGTATGTAACAGTTTAATTTAATTTGCTTTATCTTTTCCCAATATTTGTACCCTATTTTTTACCACAGTGACTAGATGGGTCAGTAGAGTGTCTGCATGTGTCAGTTGGGCAGTTTTTAACGTCTACGTCTGCCAAGTCAATACTCATCGCTACACACTAAGTGGATGGCCAACCCCATGTGTCACCGCAGAACGCAAGTTTCTCATAGCAGTGACTCCAAGATACTTTCCTAGTGCTATTAACTTTCCCTTTAATGACTTTTGAATGCTCTAAAGATTTAGGACTTCAGATAAACACGTATTTTCTAGATCACAACATATTATATTATGTGAAATTACTACTGTGGGTGATAATTACAAACGTCATTGAGATAAGTCAGTCCAAGAGGTTGCAATGTTCAGAATCTAGTTGTTTGGACATTACAACACATTCAAACTTGAGTATTTGAATCTACACACTTCTCTTTTTTCTTTCTTTTATAACCGATACCTCTTAATCTTTAATAATAAAATTTTTGGGGATGTGGTTTTGGACTGTTGGTACGTAGAGAAATCGGGAGAATTCTACTCCAATTTACCTTTAATTTCATTTATCGTTTCCAATATTTAGTATATTTGTCTGCGTTTTGGAAATTGAAGTCATAAGATTATCAGAGTTGGACTTGAGCTTGCGATTCTGCGGAATTTTGAGGTATGATAAGCTCCAAGTTCATTTGGAGGAAGTGTTTTCCAACGTTCATCTTAGCCAGAGGATGGTGATGGCGGACTTTAGTGGTATTCATTAATTCATTAGCTCATGGTACTAAATATTTACGCATCCTCACGTGTCAGCCACACTGACTGTCTGTATATATTTACACATTGTTTTTTATTCTTTTGTGTGTTTATTTTTTCATACAGGCTCGAACTACGACCTTGGATCAATTGGCACACGGCAGTCGATCGCCACGCGCGCAACGCCTTCTTGATCGAATACGTGGAACTGCTATTCACAGCCTTTGTCGGTATTTAAACTACTCAGTGTTGTTTAAGCATTATAAGCTTACCTTGGATGTTTTCCTTACGTCATTCCTTGCTCCTTTTCTAGAGTTCTTCTTACGAACAAAAGCTATGTGGAAAGTCTACTTGCAGAACTCTCGAGGAAGCTATACAATGCAACCACTGAAAGTGATAGGTAAAACATAGTACTTGTAAATAATCTAAAAGTATATTACAGGGATAACAAGGAGCCTACAGTAAGTGGGAAGTGAGGAGAGAGGGGAGGGTCTATGAAATCCAATTTCAGTTACATGACCGGTTTTTTACTTAAGATAGGTGTCTTAAGAATTGGTTGCAAAGCAAGACTGCGTTTTGATTGTTGTAAGCGACAGGTTCCCCAATCAGGAAGGAGAGTGAAATGGAAGATGGTGTAGTTACTCCATACGGTTTTACTAGTTTAACAAAGTTAAAACAATCGCAAACAATAAGACTGATGGAAGTTGTATCTAAACTAACTCTCTAGATGTCCGGATTATCGTGCCCGCATATTGATCAGGAGAAATCACAAGCGGGATGTGAATTGACCATCCCGAGACAAAGCATTAGAGCCTTGTCTGTCGACGTTGTTTCGCCTTCCTTTTACTCATAGTGAAATGTGTAAAGGTTAGTTTGCATTTCTAATTGAGGATCTGTAGCCAGGTCATGTTTTAATGAGGGTGCGAATCTAACCCGTGACTTCTGATAATTCAAATGCCACATTGTCAAAGTTACTGCTGATATTAACTTTTACCTTCAAGTCTCTTGTGTTTTGTCATGCAGCTGCTATCTTCATGATTAAGTACTTTTCCACGAGAGCTTAAAGAGTTAATTCATTAACTGCTATTTGTTTTGTTTAAGTTATAGAGATTGTTATGTTTTTCTGATTTTCTTTTAATGGTTTAGTTAATAAAAAGGTGTACTGTAAAGCCATTGTACACTAATTTAAGCATTCTATAATATTCTACAATACTCCAACAAGTTATTCTACTGAGTATGCTATAGTATCAGGTTTATTCCTTTTTTTTAGGTGAGATTGTAATAAAATTCTCATAGATTTATGGGTGAATTTCTATTTGTGACTCAATTTTACAACATACCTTATTAATAAAGTATTTGTGTAAATATAAACATACGTGAAAAGTTAGACTACTTAAAAAGTATTTTCCGAAAATATGCTCTCTGTTTTGACGGTTTCAACCATTTAGTTTTCACTTATTTGACAGAATACTCGAGGGTAAGGTTCTACGTTTAGAACTCATAAATTTGGTTCCTCCTTATATCATTTATTTCAATAGTCAATAGCCTTAATCCTCAGCATTCCTCAAACGCAAATGATTAAGGTATGTTGGGGCTTTTATAAAAACAGTAATTGAAGTTGACATCGTGTTTTCTTAACCATTTTAGGAAGCATGATCTAAATGGACTTTTTAAGGCAAGTATGTATGAAAGGTCATAGTCTATAAGATGTATGAAAAATTAAAATTAGGACCAAGATGCAAAGAACACGAATGGTGAGAAGAGGCGGCCATCTTGACTCATGACCCCTACCAAGGGTAACAACGGCAGTTGACTATATGGCATGATCTGGCCAATAGGCACGCTGAGCTCTCAGTTTGGCTTCCTTATTGACGTTTGTGCTTGATTTTGGTCCAGCAAGGTTGCACAAAAAGTATCAGGTTGTAATAGAAGTTCTGTCCATTTTTTAATTTGGATTAAAGTGAAGATTTTGGTAAAAATGCATTTATTTAGTGTTCAACATAGTCACCATTTTTATTAACTACATATTCCCATCTTGCCATAAGCTTTCTGATTCCTTCTTCATAGAATTTAGCCAGTTTGGACTCAAAAGGGAAATTAGCTTCTTCATTTCGACCTCTTCTCTTAAAGCAAGCCTTTGTCCTCTTAAATGATTATGTAAGCTCCTGAAAAGATGAAAATCGATTAGTGCAAGATCGAGAGAATATGGTGAGTGCATGGTGCATGACTTCTTCAACGAGATTTTTGGCTGCTCTTGAAGGGTGGGGCCTGGCATTGTGATGGTGCAGTATCACTTCATTTCTATTGATCAAAGAAGGCCGTTTTTCCTGCCGTTAACTACTTTTAAATGAGTTAGCCGCTGACAGTAAACTTCAGAAGTTATTTTTTGATTGTCACCCATTAGTTCAAAATTAACAATTCCCTTCAAATCCCACCATACACACAAAAGGTCTTGCTCAGTTCTCTAGTATTACAGGATGGATTTTCATCAATGGCAACTTGCAAATGCTCAGAATTGAATTTTTTGAGCATCCTGCTCTCGGTTCGTCTTTCAGGCTGAAGTCATCCCTTTTGAAACGTGAAGGTGAAAACCACCTTCTGCAGGTCTTTTCATTCATGACATCATTTCCATAAATTTCTTGCTTGCCGTGGTCCCTTTATGAAATTTAAACAGTTAAATATGCCTGATATGTTCCTTATTTGGAGTGTACATTAGGGCTAGAAATAGTTATTAATAATGACAATTATCACACAATCTGAAAGAAGAAATAATATTTTATTAATTACCATATAGAAGCATACAGCATTAACAAGGTGAATTGAGGTAATCGTGCCCTAAATACAGTACAAAAATTGGACAGAATTTCTGTTACAACCTGATACTTATGGGATAAACTTTGTAATATGGGCGCTGAGTGTAGAAAAAAGATGGTATCTATACAAAGTAAATTTGACGAAATTATTTGTTCTTTATAGGGACTGAAATATCCATAAATTACTTTTTTCTTACTCTATTTCCTATGCGCGTTAGTTAAATGTATGTGTATCTTCGCCCTTTCTACTAGACAAATAACACTTACTTTGTTGTGGTTGAGGTTCTGCAGACAAATATATATAATTTAAGCACAACATCTGTAAAAGTATAGTAATTCTGCGTAATGGATTGTAGCACCTATTTTTCCCTCTTCTATTACTTTCTCAGCTATATGGAAAAGTACAAATTCGCACTCTTTTAACGTTTGACAGTTATTATCATTGTCTAAGACAAAGCGAAAAATTTTGTAGCGCCTATTCAAGGAAAATAATCTAAACAAGAGGGGAAGTAAGATACTCAAATAAGGAGTGAGTAGTCGGTCTACTTCATCAATGATCCTGTTCTAATTTTTCAAATTTAAAGTTCACAGCTTGAATTCCGCGTTTTTAAGCGAATTTATATGCGCGATTTTTAGGGCTTATTAACGGGAATGATTCATTTAAGTGGTTGGCCTAGTCATCTCTATCAATCTCTATTAATTGCTAGGTTCAGATAATTTAGTATAGCACTATAATTTTATCGCACTTTTCTTTTCCAGAGACACAGATCTCATCTATCAGAATGTGATCCTTACTCTGGGTCGGGTTGGTGTTGAATTGGCCAATATTCCCAATACTCAAGAACAAGTTCTTCAACTCATTCAGCAGTGCCTAGAAATACCCGCTGTCTCTTTGGAATTAATCGAAAAGATCATCGATCAATGCGCCTGTATGGTTATCGCCGGATGTGTAAGTTAAAGTCACTAATATTCTAATTGCTTCAAAGTGTTATTCTTACCTGGTACTGAGAAATAAATAGAGATACGATTTCGCTTCTCTAATTTATCATAGTTTGAGACCACTTCCAAGTCTTATTCCAACCGTAATATTAGAACTTGAATAAGGTTTTTTGTTCTGTCCTACGATAAAGATTTTCTGCCTTATTTGTGGTCATACTTATTGTTTCCACTGGTAAAGATATTTCTTGTAGTTGTGTAATCATAGGTCACATGTTCGAACCCGCCGACACATGTGGAAAGACCGACCACACTATTTAAGTCTGATAGAGGTGGATGCTCCACGATGCTTCTCCTTTGTTCAGGGTGAGTGTTGGAAATTGTCTTCCTAAATGGGCTTGAAGAGGTATCTCATACTTTGAGAATATAAAAGATTATTACAAAACCCTTTATATTCTACCGTTCTATATGTAAGACAGAAAAGTAATTTGATTTTTTAAGTCATATTGTGATATATGCCCAATATACATTCACATATCTGGTAATCCTTCGTGTTGTACTTATATTCGAAAAATTTGTTTTCACAACCAAATGATTCATAAAATTAAATCGCTGTTCTCTGCGTAGGACAGTGGAACATAATGGGCTAATCAATATCGTATTTTCAGTGCCTGTTAGACTAGCGAAGTTTTTATCTCTGAGTTTGAAGATCTCAAATCAAATCGAATGTGTCAGAGTTGAGTATTAAGTGCAATCTTTTATTCTATCAAATCAGAGATCACAGAATGGATGCCCATCGGTACACGTCCAGTTATGTGGATGACCAACTACAATGGTTAATTCTGACTAATAATTACGTTGGTAAAGTGTGGGTTTCTTATAAAAATGGCTTCCCTCTACCTAAGTCAAGTGTTATTAAGGTTTGGAATATTTTTTTGAGGTTGATTTATACTGCCTGCTCTGTACCTTGTAAATCAGTGCATTTTTGAGACGTACCAGTGAATTAGAACTGGTTTCTAAAATATTTGATTAAGAAAATTCGAAGAAATGTTAGCCTTCCTTCATGATAATCTGATGTTATAATTTCCCGGGCAGCAATCTTCAAGACTAAGGTCCACCCTATCATTTAATAATCAAACCAAAAGGGCTTAAGGGACACTGATCACAACTCGATCTGAAATTGATATATTTACATTTTTGGATCAAAAATCTTCTAATTTTACTTTCCTATCCCTTGTCTAAGTGTCATATTTAAATCTATGTGCTTCCAGCTTGTTTCTTCGATACGAACTTGAACAGTTCATTTTGATAAGGGGATTTAGACTGAGATCCTGCTAGAATCAGTCAAAAATGTTAACCTTAACAATCACGTAGACTGTATCGTCCCTTCCGAAAATTTAGGACTCGATTTCTGCGTAACCAATAATCAAATGACTCCTATATCCATTTACATCTACAAAACAACGTTGTAACATCAGTAACTTGCATCGGTTTTTTAGCAGTCACGGATGCATTAACATTTTATAGATGGATGTTAAACACTATGATTTACTTACCTCAATCGACTTTATTATTGTCTTTTTTGCTAGCCCCGCGAGCCAGTGCACAAAGATGCTGTAAGTGCACTCAACATCTCAACACAATTTATATTGGTGCTCTCTCTCTCTCACTCCCTCACAAAAAAACCGAATTGACATTAGTCACTTTCTAACGCACCCCCTTAATTTCCCTCTCCCCTTCCTCAACGTTATTCCCTGTTCATATCTCGCTCTTACCCCATCTCTCTTATGCTCTAATGTGAATAGCCACTTTAGACTCCCGCCCCAAAAATATCGATCGGCTGAACCGTTCTAGTTGCACCATACAATTCTTAATACGTATTAGTAGTATAAGTGGTAATAATGGTAGCAGATAAATTAATTTGCTTAATTATTTACATATTACCACACTTGACTATGCATTGTTAATATGTCTTATCTGGTTAATTTAATCTAATTAAGCATGGTTATTTTGTGCACTTGTTTAGCCCTCAGTGTACCATCAGATTATGGCCCTCTTCATGGATCGAAGTGCTAAATCGGCTAAACTTTGTCTCGCTTCTGGACCTATTCCTAGTCCAGAACATGAGTAAGTTTAAATAACATGCTACTTATAAAAGCTTGTGAATCTCAAATGTTTTAATCGCGTTTCCACCCAATATTGCGATCTTTGATGAAGCACCGTTTGGTGTTCGTTCAAATAACCTTGAATGTGACTCATTTCAGGTAGCTAAAAATATAAATAGTGCTCCTGGTGTCATTTTTAAAGTGACTCTAAACCTATTGGTACCATCTTTAACTTGAATGGTCTAGAAAGAAAAGTAGCATGTTAGAACAAGTTAGAACGTTGGACTGAGGCAAAGTGATAAACAGTTTGAGGGAATATGAATGAATCATATATATGCATTTGGTAGGACTCTGGAGAAAATCGATATGCAAATTAAGATGATAGTTAATAGGACTAAGGTCATTACGCACTAATTTATCATTTCATTGGGTATAGATACTGCTGGGATATATTAGTTATCTAATGCCTTTGTTCGCTAAAACAAGACTCTAGCAACCCAGGAAGTAAAATTGAGAGTGATGTGAACAAGTTTTTGCTCAGTATGATTCTTTGCTAGTAGATCAATAAGGAAGAGGAGGAGAACGTTGGTTTACTCTTGCGAATGCCAATCGGGTGAGTAACGAGCTTAGCATGGCACTGATTATCAAAATAAGGAAGGTTTAATTGAGTATAGTTAATCGGGGAATGGGAAGGTTTATCACAGAACGCCAACAAATATGGTTCAAGGCTGCGATGTCAATGCTTTCTACCAGGATGAGCAATTCACATTCAGTGGGTGATCTCCAAATTTCCTGTCTATCTATCTGAATGCGATCACACGCTGCTCTTGACATCCGCTGGTAGATTGACCTTCCACCGTCAATTATATGAAGGAACGTTCCTATAGGTGGCCTTTTTAGATTAATAAAACATTTTGGAACCTTTCTCCTACAAGTTCTATTGAGTCTGAGTCAAGCGCAGCTGTGGCCACATATAATGGCATCAGACAAAGCCGTTATTAGTCTCTATTCGCTTAGTGTTTTAACTTAACCTGCACAAGACTATGATGTGCTAATTTTTACCCTCCCACTGTAATGCTGACCTTTGGCTGATCCACATTGCTTCACAAAACATGAGAGAAAGTCTCAGGCACTTTTATCATGTGCCTGTGACGAAGCGGTGAAGTTTCATGTTGTGTCTTGAAAATGTGGTTCATCTTTTTATTTGTTTGAAACAAAGCAAATACATAAGAGTTTCTTTGTCGGTAATGCGTGTCTCTCTGTATGCTTCACTGTCTGTCGTCTAATGTACATAAATTCTCTCATAAGGATGCCTTATTTCTAACCGCTATCTCATTTCGGTATGGAGTATGAAGAAATGGTATCTTTTTGGCGCCTTATTCAACAATCTCTTGAAAGGAGCGTAAATCCAATTACGTTTTCGTTATCCCTATCTGAATCTGATTCGACATTTTTTATTTTTTCTTCCCTTAGACGAATGTTCCTCTGTGTTATAAACGGTCTCGCCAATATGGCCGCGTGGATTCAAGGTGAGCTGGAATTAATCGACCTTCTCGGACGTCTGTTAGTACATTTGGTTCAATTAGACGTTGAACTTCGGGTTGAATTCAAAAACAGTAATATCGTAAGCGTATCTTCATTTTTAATTCTTGTATTTTTTACTCCCTTCGAGTATAAATGTTTATTTCATCTCTAGGTCTCTACATCCTATTGCATCGATCATCTGATTCCAGTCATCGCTGTTGTAAGTATTATATGTTTCGCGTCCAATGTTAATTTTTGCAAATGCCTGATCAATTTTCTCTTCTAGCTTCTCAGTCGATTACCTCCAATTACCAAGCCGAATGTCAGTCTACGCAAACTCTTCCGTGATTTCTGGTTCTATAGTGTTGTACGGGGTATTATCCAGTCTGAATCCAGTAAGTCGAATCACTTCACTGAGTTATCTTCCATTTTCGGTAATTAAATTATAAAGCTTATGTACTAATCTTAAATTTCTCTGGTGTGTGTAAGTTCAAGTCCACTTCAACTTATTTCAATCAAGACATGACTCACCGAGCTTTATTCTAAAAGAAGCATTTGATTCGGAATCTCGTGGCATGTTTTCGTCTTTTGTAGATCCTCAAAATTTGATTCTTAGTTTCCGTGAAATTGCGGCGAAATCTCCGACTCTTCTAAGTAGGGAACCACTGCGATCGGATCTGCAATATTCAGAGTGGAAAGATATGAATCAGGTTCGTTTTTAGTTAAATAGGCTCTTACATAATATTATTTGCATCTGACTCTCATCATCACTAACAAAAACAACTTTCTTTACGGTTCCACTGTGGGAAAGATTCTACGACTGATTCGGTATTTATTAGATGATTTTAAAGAGTTATTGGGGTTTTATCATTAGGGATTTATCAGCTTCTCTAGAAATTTATTTAATTTTGTTATTTGCTTTCCATTTCATAACTCACTTACTGGCTCGCATTTAATAGGCCGATTTTTAAGTTCGAATTTTTAAAATCGATAATTGAATTACGAGTTTGCTACACTTGAATAAGTCCGGCGGGTGTGTTTGCTTACAGCCGTCCTAACGTTTTTATCGATTTTTATTACATCCACACCATCGAAAATCGATAACTTCAATAACCTACACCTGGGTGCTTCGTGAATCCCCCCTTCGCCTCCCACAGTGGACATCATTTGATTTTTACGGAATGTTCGAAGCCCCTTTGGAGTTATTTGATGATGACGAAGGAGATGTAAGTTCTTGATAATCAATCGATCCTTTTGCACCTTCCAGAATCTCATTCCATTAATCGCATAAATTCCACTGATTTGATGATGATCATAGACATCAGATCAATCCTCTGCTACAGTGTCTGATTCACCTACTCACCTCATCTTCTCAGCCTCCGCCTAGTTGTTAGTTGTCATCTTTCTGTTTACAGCATTACTTCTCTCTAGTTTGTTTTGATAAACGTGTGCTGCACTCCTGGCATCACATAATACGTGTATCTGGAATTTTCTAGAACAATACAGGTTTATTTTTATCCTATAGGTGACTCAGCAGAACTTGAAGGATCAACTATGCACCATTCTGGCACCGACTAACAAAGCAGGTGCACTAGACAGACCTACCTCAACGAGTATCAAAATGATGACGATTGCTCAATCGGCTTATCTTATGTCTGTTTATCAACTTGAGTCACTCAGGTCAGTTTCTATTTACTTCGTTAAACTTTAAATCATTATCATTATCTATGGCAAAGCGAAAAACTACCTTAACTTCTACTCTTGGGGAAGTATCCTATAGGGATGAAGTAGTAGATGCTCATCGGTATGCACCCAGTGAGTGGAATTGCCAACCGCATTGAATAAGCTTAGCTAATTAACTTTGGTCGTGGAATTTGAGTTTCCCACCAAAGTGGCTCCAAGGTACTATTCCCACTCAAAAATAGATTCTGGGAATTGTTTTTTGCATCTAATTGGGAATTATTCATTTCAAGATATCCTAATTATAGAGATATGATCGGAGTTCAAACTTAAACTTTCAAAACCGATCAGAGATTTAGAAGTGGTTCGAAATATTTAAGCCAGATTCTGCTAGTACCTGACACTAGTCAAGGTATTTTAAACATGACAGAACTTACTGAAGGTAAATTCTAATAAAATAAAAATTTTCATGTGATTCCTTTCTCTCATATCTTTGGATTGTTCTGTTTATCACTAAAATCAGGCTAACTCTTATAATGATCAGAAAATTTTACAAATCCCTTTTTTTAAAAAAAATGGAATTCTCATTATAAACCTTGTCCCTCTGTGAATCTGCCATTTGACCGTCATTTCATTATGGAATTAATTTTTTTCCCATTGAAGAAATGTTAAAATTGTTAAAAATATTCTCAAGTATTTTGAGAGAAGCGCTTTCTACCTCTTTTCTTTGTCATAGTGAGAAACTCACATTCAGCTACCTTTTCTGTGAACTATCATCAACCTTTATGATTAAGCTATGGATGTGCATCGTTGGATATTGGTTTCGCTATTTTTGTTATGATGGGTGTCCGTTTTGACCGTTACGCCATGGAGTACCAGAAGTGATCTATGGAAAATTGATAGGCTAATTAATCTTACGGAATATCTGTATTTCAAGATCTCCCGTGTCGCACTATTCAACCTGCTTGTCTTTGAAATCAAAAGTTTCGGATTCGATGCTCACTGATGCACGCTCAGTGTGTGGAGCGGCTATTAAACAGGGTTTGAGAAATCGATTTTCTCACCAGAGAGGCTCCACTGTGTTACCCCTCGACCCATGATATGTATTAGAACACGCCTTTCTGAATTGACATTGAGGTAAATGAAAAATTTTGTACGTAAAAGAACGAAAAGTTAACTTTCGAAACTAATCAGAGATTTAAAAATGGTTCGAAGTCTTTGTTGCAGCTATTGTTGTTACTAACGGGAAGTGAAGTACCAGTTTAGGAGTTATTAAACTGTAAGAACTAATGAACGAGATCTTGATCGTAGAAGCTAAGGCTGTACCTAACAGTTAACAACAGTTGGAGCAGAACACTAGTCCAAAAAAGATAGTTATAGAAAGGGGGAATCGATAAACCTGTTTAGACATGACAGGGTTTTCGACTCATAGGGACATAAAGGGAATAAAAAGGTGAATATTTTCATAAGGAACGCGGATAGAGTAATTTCGGAAAATGCATAGAGTCTTTCCTCATCTTCAAGGGAGATTCTGCCATTAATAAACCATGTTTTGTGATAGTGAAACTATTTATAAGTCAAATTCCAGAGTATTTTTATCCGTCTCATTTTTTCACTTGCGTCTACGACTGCGGAAGTGCCCATAAATTGTCACTTTTATTGTGCAGTGTATAGTGCGTATGTGTATTTTTACTACTCCAATCAATTGCCTGCATGACCCTGAGATCACGTTCCAAAATCAAGTTTCATTATTCGTCGTCTGGATTACTAAGCAAATTCTTCCCAACGATATCCATTTATTATTGACCGGTTGTTTAAGTATGATAGTCGGTATTGCTATTTAATTTCCTTATTTCTTCCAAAAGTTGAGAAGTCAGATTGGTCTTGCATGATAGTAAGTTGCTTACATGGTCTTCAAATACCACAGCTTTGGTAGCTGCCGGTTATGTCAGTGTTAACTTGGGTAGGAATTCATATGCAATTGATTGATTTGAAACAAAAATGATGACTTTTAAACGAGCAAATTACGAAATGAATAACTGCTGATCCTAGTCATAATATTCCTTAATCGATTTTTGAGGTTAGTTATTTTGACTTGCATGCTGATAAGGCCAATAGGAGCAGAACTTACATCAGTGACTTAAGTTTGATAGAGTGATGCTGCAACTACTGTTAGCATGTAAGTAAATGTGTAAGAAGGTTGAAGTATCTTATTGTAATAACGTGAAAGATCTAACGGGGCCACTACGATCGAATAGATGAAACAAGTCAAGTCACTTATGTCGTCAGATCAATTCGGAGGTGGCGGGCAAGTCACCCCAATTTATTGATAAGTAAATTAGGTTTATATACAAAACATTTCTTCGTTGGACGTCAGTCATGTCTTCGTTTTCGGAGTCTCGGCGTGATGATATACACCCGTTTAGGTATCTATGCACAAACACGCAAACACACAGCGGAACCGCCTGTGGACACCATAGTGGAGATCTTATCGCCAGTCAATCATTTTTAATCGCCAGGTTTTGATAGATATCTGCCGGCTAATAGCACATATCTTCAGGATGTTTAACTTAATGACTATTGAGCCTTGCTTTGTTAAAGTTGCGTGAACTAGTATCACCCTGTTAACTTGATTATTAGAAGGGCGAAATGTGTATCAAAATGGTACGAATAGTCATCCAAGTTAGTCAACCGGTCAATCAGCGCTTTGTAATTCTTGAAATTTCGGAGTATGGGGCAGTGAAATGAGAAATATCTTTAATGAAAATTTATTTGCAGTTTCTTTACTGATTAGGTTTTTATTCATTTCTAAAATTTTTTTTCTTTATTTCCTTCAGAATCGAGCATTCCAACGATATCGAGGCTTTTCATAAGATGTTTCAGTATCTCGAAGATAGCACTATTCGTGCTGATAAATCAGGTAAGTATTTACTTTAAATTTCTATTCACATTCCGAGTTATCTTTCTAAAATTATTAAATATTAAGATTGAATTGTGAAGGAACTAGAAGCAAATATTCAGACTTATGTCCTACTTAACTGATAATTTAAAATCAAGCCTCAGGGAAAACATTAAGCGAACGATTTGTTTCCAGTTTTGGATTTTAATGGCGTTTTACCTAATGCATATTACCACATAATTTAAGTGAGAAGAAATGTTTTTCTTGGTAGTTGGAATTTATTTATCCATAACCCGTTGCACAGTGATCAACGTACACATCTACTAAGTTACGGGATAGATGCCTATTGACATGTTAGTGATATGAATGGCTAACCACACTGGTCAAATTTGGTCAACAAGAGGGATGGTATCATGCGAGTTTCTCACAAGAGCTTCTCCATGATATCTTTCTACTATCCATAGTTTATACTATCTTATCTCTCTGCACTTATGGAGATGAGGTAGGCGAAACTGTCTAAATTTATCAAATATATGATTTAGAAAGTATATTTGGTTGTAGGTTATCATTAGTGATAAGTAAACAATTTTCTATTCAAATGCCTTTAAATCAATGTCCAACTAAACTTAGTGCTGTTAAATATTCTAAGAGAAGATCTTAAGAAGAAGAAGGTGCACTTAAAATTCAAGAACAAGACAAATATTTACTTTTCAGGACTAAATTCTTTTTATTTTGCTCCTTTCCCCTCCAATAAATGTAATACTGAAAGGTACACGTCTGTGTCCAAATCAATAATTGACTTTTTTTAATCGAATGACCTCATTATTAATTTAGCCACAGTCTGACATTGTTATCAACGAGTGGCAATTATTTTTCTCATAGGGACAAGTGAGATGTTAACTGATTCAACATTTTGCCTACCATTTATCAAAATTAAATTCACTTCTAATCCGTACGTTAAGCATAGGTTACTGCTCAATGCATAATCTGACCCTGAGGATTGTTTTTGAAATCTTCAATCTCGATTCTGAATAAATATCTTTACACTTGATATCTTCTATTGTAGATATGTGGGCTTGTGTGATGCAAGTTGCCGTGAGGATCTTCCAACGTCTTCTTCAACGTCTGAACAAAATGGTAAGCTCCAACTTAAATATTAATTTTCGCAATAGACCTCAAGATGAATATGGTCCGCGCCGTATTGAAGGAAGTGGTGGTCAGGAAGTTATCCTGATTTGTTAACTAAAGAATAAAATTAGTGATATATAAGTGTGTTTTCATGAAACCCTGTCACTCATGTCCAAGCGGTAGTGTCTCCACATGAAGATTGACAGTCTGTTGATAATAGCTATTATGTATAAAGTATTATCTCCTTATGTGTTAATGTCCTTGATCCTAATGCAACTTAACCATGCCAATAGCCACTCTCGTTTTTACATTTATAGATCTTCTAAATATTCACCATGGTTAATAAAGTTCTTTATAACATCCTTATCCTTAATTGGATGTAAATCCATGTCGCTACTAGTGCAACTATACGTAGATTGGTCGTAGTTGCTCAGTTCCAGTAGAAATAAGGGGGAAAGATCTAAAGTTTAATGGATTATTTGTCTTCACTCTATTAAGAAGGTACAACGAGTTATATATGGTTAGGGTTTTCGTTTATCAAGTAATAAAAAGTGAGGGGACTTCGTTACCAGGTACGAGCGTTGAAGAAAAGTAGTCGAAAATGCAAACACCCGAGAAACCAATTTCGTTCACATAATTTTATGAGTTCTGCTCGGGGCGTATACTCGGTTCCGTCTCCTATTACTCCTATGTTATTATAGTTATTGAATTCTCTTTTCCACTCATTACTGGGCCAATAATTTTTTTGTTATTTTTTAAAATAATCTTTTGACTCAAACACTTCCTAAATTTCGATTATCTTGAGGAGTGTTAATGGTTTTGGCCACTTATTGTCTGTTTTCTCACGCAATTCATCAACCCGTTGAAGTGTTTTTCCTAAACAAAAGTCGATACACCTCTCGTTTACCGCGTTTTCTCATTGAATTTCCTCATCGATTAGTTATAAGTAGTTGTAGGCCACCAAGCCAATTTCTCCTTTACAAATTTGTTGTACCAGACGAGAATTTTGTTTTCCGATTAGTTTGTCGATTGCATGATCGAATTTTTATAATATTGCCATTACTGGAATCTGTGCCATCGATTGTTAAAATTAAAATCTTAAAAATATCTAATTTCTCACTAGAATGTTTAACTCATTAGTGTTTTTATTAGGCGTAAGTTATATCGAAGTAATGTGAAAAAATTACTTTCGCCCATACCTTAAATATGTCGTATTTTCTCGTTAAAATATTTTCTCTAATTGCTTTTTCCTTCCTTTATTTCTAGCCAATGGACTCAAAGCGTGAAGAGTTAGTGGACATGCATGCGCAATTCCTACTAGTCAAATTCAATCATATTCAGAAGGGAGTTCGTGTCATCGCTGATCAGTTCTTGAGCGATTTGGCTAGAGTGTAAGTTCTCCGTTTTTAGGGAGTCGAACCATCAGTCTTTATCACCTTGATTTCTTTCTGTTTATTTGATCTGAACCCATGTTATTTTGTGAGTGGCAGTCAGTTAGCTCTTTAATTCATCACTCTCAAAGTTCATAAACACTGTAGAAATTTTAATGTAACTGGTTTTATTACGTAATGTTTGATACTGCTGCTATTATTTATTTTAGTATGGTCAGAAAAGTCAGATTTTTTGTCGGCATAAAAAGAGAATTATTCTGAATGTAGAAAGAACTTTTTTTACTCTCTTTCCTTAGTATTATAATAGACAAACGTAAATATCAGCGCGAAACGAATATTCTATTTTCCTCCCTATTTTAACTTAATAATTTATGATAGAAATAGTTTTCCTCAAGAAGAAATATGTTTCCATTTTCCGTAGAAGAAAATTGACCATCCAAATTAACCAACTAAACATCACGAATATGATTTTACTCACTAGTCCCGAAAACATCTTTAAAAGGGGGATAGCTAGCATATCTTGTGTCCAACTCCTTACCAATACCGATCTTCATCACAAAACAAGAACAGAGGTTTGCCGAATAAAAACGGATAGTTCGGAGATGAGAGTGAGCATCGGTTGAGCGTCTGGACGTACGTACCGTGAGGATACATACGCAGCTCAAATTAAACGCGTGGAAGAAAGGTATACCTTCGAAATGATGATCAAGTTTTCGCCGTTGGAAATTCCTTTACAAGTGTTTGGCGCTCTACGAGTTATTTTTCCTATATGGGATCCGTCATGTTAACCAGTTTTTCATATGTGGAGCCGTTCATAACTGTCGTTTTCACTTTCTTGATGGGAAGGAAATTCAAATACTTAACATTGTATCATGGGATATGAAGTCGAGAATTATATCCGTTAAGCAAAAAGTATTCAATTTGGATCCCAAAGTTAAATTAAGAATGAACGTTTAAGAGTACATTAACAGATTGTCACAGTCAATGTAGAGAGATCCATGAGTATGAGATAAAAGATGGACCAAGAAGGGTGAGAGTAAATGACTATTTTGTCACAATGACGATTGCTCTCTAAGGCAATATGTGATTCTGGTTAAGATCTCGTCCATGCTTTTCGTTGGTTCATTCTGCGCCCATGTTGGTCTGCGTGATGGTAAGTGCTTCCGTAGTGGCCGGCGAGGTCGCTAGCTTAGCATACTTCCAATTCCTCATTAGCAATTTACTTGGCTTACAGGTGTTTTTTGTCGAAGTTGTACTCTAAGTGTTTATGATAAGCTCTTCTCTTTTGCAGATTTCCACACGTTATGTGGAGTGGAAGAGTGCTATTCACTATGCTCGATATCACCGAACTCCTTGCGCAGTCTCTTGAAATTGTAAGCCTTCCCTTTTCCTTGAGCAATATGCCCAGATCCTTGATATATTCTTTAAAACGTTCACCTCATCTTGTTTCTCTCTAGGGAATGAATCACGTTCCACCGGTCTACACTGTTCCCGACACTCCATTTCATCTCTCTGTCATGGAGACACGTCAAGACCGTCAGCAAATCCTCTCCGACTTCGTCAAACGTTGCGCTTCTGTGATTGAAGAGGGTCTAAAATGGGCCCCGGGATTGGTTCACTCTCACCTCGCCGAATACGCTCTCCAAAGAGAGCACTCTTGGCAGGGCCTTCATCGACACACGGGTCTGGCACTCGCTTCCGAACTCGTCTTCAATTACAATGGACCACCAAGTCGTGCTATCCACACTCTCTTAGTATGGATATTATTATTTCTCGTAGCACATCAAAAACGTATTAATAAGTTTAATCATAGGAAAGCATCTGAATAAGGGAAATGACAAAGGAGTCCAATAAAGTGTGAAACGGGAGAGGGGTTAATAATAAGCGGATAATGAGATCAAGACATCATAAGTCTCACTTGAAATGGGGTCATTGAATTGTCTCTCTTCTCAAAAGCGGCGATTTCCTTTTATCTTTTATTTTTGTATGTAGCGGTGATTAGACAGGTAATAGCTATTTTTACTAACTTCCCAACCCATTTTAGAAATGATTTATTCCATTTAATCAAAAGTCGTATGGAATAGGGGCTATTTTATAATCTGCTAGGCCCGATGTCCCACCTCCAGGGAGAAGAGAGATAAAGAGAACATAAGCCTGTTAGCCACTAACAAAATTTAATTATGGTCTTGAAATAATTTGATCATACAAACGGACCGAAAATGTAGCAGGCATAAATAGTAAAATGCTATTTTCTCTGGCTTGACAGAGTGCATAACGTGTGGTAATTTTTTGGACAGAGAAAGGGAAATATGGGAGTCAAATTTTGAAATTGAGATTTGTACCTAAGTTTAGTTGTGCTCAGGGTCTCTTTGTCCTTAACAACTTTATTCATTGAGATTTTGAGATCATTTGATTGGAACTTTGCTTTCTCGGGGTAAGTGGGTGAAAATTGTATTGGTTTTTGGTTTCCTGGAGTGGAAATTAGCCTTCATTTGTATCTAATCTGATCTGGCGTTCGCAATGCAATTTGAATACTTTTTCGTAATTTCTTGCGGATATCAGGATATTTCGTGAATGAATGAGACCCAGCGTATAACAGGATCAGGAAGCTGAAGGGTATACATTTTATACGCTAATTAGATTTTCTATTTTCTAATTAACTTGTCAGGATTTAATCGATTTCCGAGTTATTGACAAGCAGTCTCTAAACACAAACTTAGAATTAACAAACTGACAATTTAATTAGAAAATGAGATTTTTAATTACCTTAAGAAATATATACAAATCAATGTAAGTCGCATCTCAAGTTTTCCCTATCCTATTTTCCCTTGATTTCAGCCTGGAGTTATGGATAAGCGATCATATTCAGCTCGATATGACTACTCGAACTTCATCTGCAATTTGACTCTACGCAGTAAATTCCTCGGACAAATCAGCGGTTTAATCAAAGAGAAGTCCGATCTGAATCGTATTGCTGCTAATGCTATCCAGGACTTTGAAAACGCCTGTTCTAAAGGTGCCTCAAAGTATCTTTATTTGTAGTGGCACTTTTTGTTCGCATATTTAATCGTTTTATTGATTCTACTCTTCAGCGGAAGAGAAAGGAGATCAACTTAACACCTCTAGCCCTGAATTTGAGGCTATTGAAACGAGTCTGTTCACAATCACAGCTCTTTTAGTCGCGCGGGAAGACCAGCCGTCATCAATCGCAAATAAAATCGACAATGCTGATGAGGCTTTCGATTCTGATCCGGAGCTGTGTTCCTGCCTCGTTCAATCCTTCAATCCTACTCTACAGCGTAAGCAGGCCTTTGTAATGCAAGGAGCTATGGTGCGAAAGCTCCTACAACAGCTATGTCGCGCGCCAATCAAGATATTCATTCCGATTATGGTTGAACTGACAATCTCCTGTTGGTCTTGGCTTCTGGCTGCTCGTGCTAATCTCAAGCTTCAAGTAAGATTATTTATTTTGCAATTCCACTGGGAAATTTAGAATTAGGCCATAACTCTGTATAACTTGTTAAACATCCCTTTCCTCAATCCCTTTTACCGCTTTATTAAGGGTCGATGTCACTCGACTGCGAGTAACGCTATTTTGACCTCCCTCTTATGAGAGAGGTGAAAATCTGTGGCTTCATTGAGCTTCCCTCACTTCGTACGTTGAGTGAGGATGTTTTGTCAAGTATAGAATAGCTGAGTTTAAACAGGAAAGGTGCACCTCCACGAGGTCAGTAAATTTAAAGCGTCGATGGTACGTGCACATTTGTAAAGTCAGAAGTCATGAAAACAATTCCCATTTTCGCGCACAGTGATTAATTTTGGCCAACAAGGGAGGTGGTAGAATGTAAATTTCTCGTAATGACAACTTCAGGATGCCTTCCCTCCACCCAAGGCAAGTGTTTGGAACACTTCTAATGGATTTAGACATTTTTTTTCGAGTTTTGACTCACGTTGGGCTGTTTGAATGTCACAATTTAAGTAAAGTTGGGGGGAGGGGGAATCTTCGTTACAGCCTTCATGGTTTTAGTTTATTTGGGATTAAGGACGTTATTATGTGCTTTCTCAATTTAGTAATTTCAGCTTCTGGTGGTAACGTTCGTACTACGACGATATTCTAACAGAGTAAAGGGAATAATTTTGATTTTATTTCTGTCTTCTAGTTCATATTGACACGCTACCACTACAGTTTCTCATATCCTAGATTAGAAACATAAGGGTCAGTCATTCTAAGACGGTTCGCCTATTAAGAAAACTGCAAACGCTTTTATGGATTGAGATATTTTGAGCAAAGATAAGGTTATTCCCATACGTCGAACGTCGATAATCAATGATGTGTGTACAGTACACAATTTGTATTCCAGCAAGATTTATTTTTGGCGTCATGCCTTTAAATGGCGACTATGGGCTTTTAGAGTATTTCGGTACCTGGGTAATACTCATCTCTCTTCCATTATCTAGTTCACATGTGAAATGAACGCTGCTTGGAAATCCACAATAGATCTGGGAATGGGCGCGTTTTCTGATGAAGCCGACGGTTTAGACAAGGATAGCCCACTGATGGTGCTCTCCGACCGTGAAACTTCTTCATCAAAGCGAAATTACGCTCTTCCTCACTGTTTATGGGCAGACGTGAGTACCATCATTTCTTTTCATTGAACTGTAATCATTACCGGTTGGTTTGACTCGGGGGTTTCTCTTTCAGTTCCTTTCAGAACGTCTCTATGTAGCTCAATCCTCCAGTCAAGAGGAAATTAAACTCTACATCAGTCTTCTTCAACACAGTCTCTCGAGCGAAGTGGATTATCTTGCTAGAAGTCGAGACAATGGAACAGGGACGGGGTTGAATAAAGTAATGATCCCCATTCGAGCTCGTCTCTCCCGTTCAATGGCTGCAATGGGTGTCCGATTCCGTCTGGCTAAAATGGCTCTGGGATTGCTACAAAGCGCCACAGCGGTCTACACCAGTTCGAATGATTTCGTGGACAACCTTTCCACAGGAAGTGGAACTACCGGTGGAGGAGCCGGTGTCCAGGCTAATGTTTCACCCACGCCTGTAGTCGGACAGCCGAATATGGCCGTCTCTTCTGTTGGCACGGTTGCTACAGACCTGGGTAGTAATGGAGCTTGGTTATTCTCGAAGACTTATTCGGTTCCCACCGCGCTTATACTGCCACCGATTGTACGGTTGTCTCTGCGAGAAAAAGTCTACTCGACTCTGATTAACTACTTCAGGTTTGTTTTTATTACAAAAATTCTAGTGAGTGTCCAAAGAAAAGTACCTATTCCTTCAGTAATTTAAGCGGTTTGTAGTAGTCCAAATCAGTGGTCACGAGATCATAGTTTATTACTTTACTTCCAGTGTGCTGGAAATACCCAACCCTATCGTTTAATCTCGGTCAATAAGAAGGGTTCGTAGAATGTGGATTTTCCATTAGAATGATCTCAAGATTCCTTCCACCTACCCAAGTTAAGCACTGTTAATGAGTCTTGGAATAAGTTGAAGGAGATTCACTCTTTGCAATTGCGCCAGTTTACCGAATTAATGAGATTTTGTGTCTCTTAAATTTAGGACACAGAGTATGTCTCAGCAAACTTATGTGATATAGACCCTTCCTTCTTTACTAAACAATAAAAACATCTTCTAACTTTGGGTAGATTGGACCTGTCAACTTAGCGGCATGGGATGCTGGGGTGCTTAATCATTCCAGTCTTTATGGTTAATAGCCTAATGCTGTTGATATTCCGGTTAGCAGTAGAAAGCGTAACAAATTTTACCTAATCTAATCTCATTGAGACGTTTATTGTGCTTCAAATATGTGTTGTCTGAATTGAATGAAAGTTCTTCTCTTACTAGCACGGAGCCATCTTATCCCTTGAATACCGGGATGCACTTGCGTGAGGACATCCAAGTTCTGATAGCAATTCGAAATGCAATAATGGCCGACCGTCGCTACCTCTCTTGTCGTCGGCTAATCAATGAAGAGGCTGAAGCACTGACCCAGATCTCAGGTCACGGCGGTGGTGGTGGGGGCGTTGCTGATTTAAGTCCCCAAATCGGCACACTAAGTCGTCTCGATCCTATGAACACAATGAATTCAGCATCCAATGTGGTTTTGCCTGCAGGTCATGCAGTGATGCGATCATCCAGTTTCCATTCTTCCACAATGAATGCTTATCAGGCTGGCAGTGGTGGTCAGCCACAGTCAACAGCGACAATAACAAGTCCAGGGGTTATTGGAAGGTACCGCAACGGTGGGCCCTCTGTTGTGCCTTCTTTTGTCACAGCACCTGTGGCAGTTGCATCGTCGGCTACTATGAACTCGAATAATGAGATGACAGCGGTGACAGGTAATGCTTACGCTTCCTGTCCATCGGGAATGGTGAATGGAATTAGTCAGTTGAAACCATATGCAACCTATGCGGGAACGGTTTCCCTTCTCTCAAAACGCTCATCGGCAATAAGTAAGTGGCTGAGTTTAGTACAACAAAAGTTCATCGTAGAAATAACTTAGATGAGCCTTCTAAATCTCATGCACAGAACACCCTAAGCAGAAAATTAAGTGACGGAAAAATGATATCCCAACACTTTGAGACCTTGTGCATAATTTCCTGGACTCTGTTAAGTTATGAAAATAATTTGAAACACTTATTGAAGGTGGGGAATCGGCAAGTTGGGAGATTGAATATGGTACATTTGTTAAAATTTCTTTATTGGAGAAAGGTGGGCTTAATTTTATAACAAATTATAAATGGTTTCCATGGAAGATGTATTATATTGTTCTGTACACAATATTCACCAGCTTTGTTAATTTTATAAAGCAAGGCTTCTACCTTATTGAAATGCTAGAAAGTCGGGTTTCCGCTGCTATGATCAATTTATTCACCAAATTTAAAAAGAAATAAGACAGAAGTGAAGTTATGTCAAAGGACTTTGATCCATTAATGATTATACGTAAATGAACACAAGCCATCTTCATGTTATTGGTGTCTAAGTATTAAAACACCTTCAAAGCGCTGACTTTTTTGCCCTAAATAACTCTCAGCTATTGGCAGTGGCGTGTGCAGCTTATTGGTAAGAGCAATGGACGATTTAAAGAGATCACTTGCTTCTCCCGAGATTAGAACCGATTCTTCGGCTTTGAGCTTTGTTTTTTGACTTAACGGATTATTGTTATTAGTTTGTGGATTACTATCGTATATTCATATTCACCCTTTTCTCCTTAGGCAAGCGAATGACAACGATGCTAGTTAATGATGATGCGATCAGATCCTTCTATATGCGAAAGCGGGAGCTCCTACTTCTATTACTTGTAATTCTGTTCTTTGTTTAATCCTTTTCTATGCTAACTTGTGGATTATTTATTTACGAAATGAATCTATTTCCTCTCCAAAGGCGACAGAGATTGAACGGCTGTTGGTGTGGTACAACCCACAAGGCGTTGCAGAGTTATCCCTTGCAGGTGAGTCAGATGTTGAAGTGTGGTTGCGCAAGGAGCTTCTTCGTGAAAAGAACTCTGTCCATTGTGCTCAACTTGCCTGGGAACTCTGTCCTGCTGCTGCTATCTTCCTTCAACGAAGGTTAGTTGACTAGTTTATAAATGATCAATCAAGCGAATTCTTACTTACCCTGGCTCACCAGTGAATGATAAAGGTCTAGCCGGTGAATCCATCAAATTAAATATCGTAAGGGCCAAAAGACAATCAATAGCATTCAGACTGATTTAGGGTCGAAATTATTATCGATTAATAATCGAGCAGAGATATTAGAAACATTTATCGGACCAACCCTTCAGTACGGATTATCTACAGTTGTCTATTGTACGGTGGATGAAAATAAAGACTAATCGGAACACTGTTCAGAGAATGATTTCAGGATTGAACAGCAGGAGATAAATGAATGTTAAAGTACCTGTGAGAAACTTAGCAACACAATTACAGAGACGAAGATTAAATCTATGGGTAGGTCGTCAAAGAAATGAGAAAGCAAAAATGCCATTAAAATCCCATTTAACAAAAGTAGATGCCTCTAGATCTGCATGCATAAAAAGTTGGTTAAGGTACCTTCAAGCGGATGATAAATAGGTGTTCGGCGTGAAAGACGTAAATTGGATGATGAATTCTATTTCTCACATTATCGAACGCCAACCACAACTGAAAAGTGTTCATAAAAGAGAAATTATATTCGTGGATCTTCTGTGTCATCGACTTTTTGCAAATGAAAGTGAGGTGATAAGGCACTGGTGAATCGATCGCCACAAACCCAAAGCCTATATATTAACCTCTTCGTGAAGATATGCCCCCCCCCGACTTAGTCTTTGTCTTTTGTCTGTGCGGCAGGGTATCTTAGAGGGACTTTATCACTTAGCCCCTTAATTTTCATTTTCCTTCTGATAATACCCGCCTAATAGTATTTTATCACTCGCTTTACGATAGATAGTAGTGGATTAATCATTCAAAAAGACTGGTTCGGTGAAGGCTTCTACTATCTGGGATCGAATCTCAATCTTCAAATTGGCCCAAAAAGCCCGCGACTTACATTATTGTATTTAATCGAATATATTTCCCTACATTAGGTTACGAGGTTCTGACTCGGTTCGTGATGAAGTTAGCCGTTTGGTGCGTCAATCGCCCATCCTGGTCTCTCACATTCCCGCCGCTCTACAGTACCTCGCGAATCCATCCAGCATTGAAGCCGACATTCCTGAGGTAAGTTGTCTTAATACAAGAATATCCCTTTTATATCCCTTAATTGTTTTCATTTTAGCTGTCTTACATTCTCTCGTGGACTCCTGTTGCCCCTGTTACCGCTATATCGTACTTCTCTCGCATGTATCCACAACATCCTCTTACTCATCAGTATGCTGTTCGAGTCCTTGACACTTATACTCCTGAGACCCTACTATTCTATGTCCCTCAACTTGTACAGGGCACTCGATATGATAAGGTAGGTGTCTATCTTTTGTTTGGGTTGTCAGGTAACCGTTCATTTGCCATTTTGCTTAAAGCTCAATCACCACTGGTGTAACCTAGACTGCTCAGGTTCAGAAGATTAAGGGGAAATGACCTTTTGCTCAAGGCTATCTATTATGTGAATAAATCGCTTAGATTGATTGACTCCGCTTAACCAATTATTGCGTCAGCAGCGTGGAAAGTCAAGAATCGAAAATTCAGTTCATGGGGGAAGGGAACCTGTAAATGTTTCTGCTATCTTTTACGTTCTAAAGTTTATACTTTAGGATTTGATCCTTTACTAGATTATTGGAGCTCAACATTTAGTTGATTGTTTTCTATGTATTAGTTCAAGGTCGGCGTATTCAAAGCTGGTTGACTAGTGGAGTTCATTAAAATTGTAATCATGTCTCTAAAATATTGACCACGACATATGAAACTCTCCGGAAGAACCCAGAGAGAAATGTAGTGTAGTGTATCAATAACAGTTAATTAGGTAGGCAAACAAGATACACTTGATGGCAAGAAAAATTCGCTCATGTTCATTAAGTCGCCATGCCTCAAAGGGAGTCTACCATGTGTTTTAACCTTGAGGTTTCGTATACCACAATGCCTATGACTAAAGGTGTTGCTAAATACCGTCCGTTACGTTAAAATTTCATTCGATCCAAATGTGTCTTGAAAAAGGGATGGATATTCTTGTAATTTGATATTAATTTAGTGAATGAAGTAGCTTATGAACTTCCAATCTGAGTAATTTGACGAACCTTTATGTTTTTACCTCTATCTTTCTTGAATTACTGAAGTACAAAAGGCATAGTTAAAGCACTTAGGATGTGAAGTACTTATAAATAGGCAAAATACTTTCACATTCTAAAATGTCACTTAGTTTAGGTTACGAACTCTTGTTTAAAAGTATACATATTTTGAAGGCAATTCAACTGGGGTTTGAATGATTAAATTTCGAATCAGTTGCGATGTTTTTGCTGTTTTAATATCTTTTGAATGACCACAAGTAAATACTTAGATCACTGATAGTCTGAAACAGCATGGCCGAGTTAATCTCAGGATATGAAGTTCTCCTAATCTGAAGCTGAAATATTAAAGTTGATGAAGGCATGACAAGTTTAGACAGTGCTCAAGATGCTGACTTCTATCATTAATCCAATTGGAGGTATCGCCATTAAGATTGGCCCTTGTGTTCTCTACCTGTTATGGGAATAAAAGTCTAAACAATTGACGGTTTTAGATCAGCCAGTCACCAGACTGTGCCCAGTGGTTGCCCAGTTTGCTCAGACTAACTGTCAAGATGTTACTAGCATCTCGTGCCTGCATACGGTAAGACCGGTAGGCGGCTGAGAGAATAAGCATCTTTGAATCATTTTTTGTCTTCTTACAATTCATTCTTTGCTGTCTTATCGAAACATGCGTTTGTTTGCAGCTGGGTTACATGTCTGAGTTCATTCTGAGTTGTGCCCACCGTTCGCCACTACTCGCACATCAATTGCTCTGGAATATGAAGACTAATATATATCGGGACGAAGAAGGTCGTGAAAAAGACATTGACATTGGTTCTCAACTCGAATGGATGTCCGAAGAGATCACCAAACGTTTCTCTGGCCCCGCTCTTGAATTCTACAAGCGCGAGTTTGAATTCTTTGATCAAATCACCGGAGTGTCCGGAGAGATTCGACCCTATCCAAAAGGCCCAGAACGCAAAAAAGCCTGTCTGGAAGCCCTGAAAAAAATCAAACTCCAGCCGGGATGTTATCTTCCTTCGAATCCCGATGCCATTGTTCTGGAAATTGACTATAATTCTGGCACTCCTATGCAATCTGCAGCTAAAGCTCCATATCTAGCAAAGTTTAAGGCAAGTTCATCTTCCACATATTCACACTCCCAACCTTGATTGTTTTATTGACTGACCGACTCCTCTTTGACAGGTTTCAAGATGTGGTATAACTCAGCTGGAAAAGACGGCTATCCAAACAGCTTCTGAGGCAGCAAACAACTCAGTAACTTCAAAGGCTAATCAAAAATCTGTCGCCGAAATCACCGTACCTTCACGGAAGGATTCTCATATTTTCTCCCTCCGAAGTCCCTTGTAAGTTGTATTTTCGTGTTTGTATGGAATCGAACACATGGTGGTCGATATTTACGTCTGCTAACTCAGTATTTAATGCGCATTTAGTAGACGGCACGACCATAGTTTCGTGAGTTTCAGACCCCAGGATGCCTTCTCATCGTCTAAGATAAAAGTTCTCTTTGGAGGTAACGTGGATAAAAAATTCTTTTTCGTGATGCGCTTCCTTTTACACTCTTCAAGTTAATTTTAAAATAGGGTGTGAATACTAGTTCCCTCTCTAGATGAACAATACACATTCCGCAAGAGATTTTTATCGTTATTATCGAGATGGATTAAACGCTCAGAGAAGGACGTTAGGTCAATGTCGACATAAAGCACTGTTTCTGTTCACTAAGGAGATTGTAATAAATTTATTTTTCATCTTTATCCGTCATCGGGACTTTTTTTATCGATTTTATCTAATTTTCCGTCTTCACATTGTTCTCTGTATGACTAATTGTCCCATAGTCCTATGCCCCAACACCGTACTGATTACATGTTAGTCCCCTCATTTCTATTTTTCTTTTATAAAATATTATGATCGAATCTGTTTTGTTCCTGTCTCGTACTCTTGGAAAGTGGGCTATCTTAGTTGATTTACTCCATATTACATTGACATTTTTTAAGCTAATTCCAGATCACTCTGGGTCCACAATAATGGATCATATTGGACGATTAAACCTTAATTAAGGGTAAAATCAACTTATTTGACTTTTCTTATTTCATTTTAGTGTTCGAAGTCGTCGTCAACCAAGTACAGTAAACTTGCCCAAACATGGTGCAAAAGTCTCAAAGACTGGATCAGCCAATCAACAGTCACAGCAAACGTGTCCTTCATCAAATCTTTACTGGCAGGCATGCATCTTTAAGGTCGGAGACGACGTGCGACAGGATATTCTCGCTCTTCAAGTCATCAAGATATTCCAGAATGTCTTCAATCAATACGACCTTGATTTATTCCTTTATCCATATCGTGTAGTTGCTACAGGTCCAGGGGTATGGAAATCACATTTTCTCAGTCCATCTTTTGTCCCCTTTCTTTCACGTCTATTTCTGGAATTCTTTGTTGCTGTTTTAGTCTGGTGTTATTGAATGTGTTCCGGACAGTAAATCGCGTGATCAAATTGGTCGTCAAACGGATAGTGGAATGTACGACTACTTCCAGAGTACTTTTGGTGATGAGACAACTCCTGCATTTCAACGAGTGAGTTATTACTAAGTTTATACGTATCGGTCCACATCGGATGATCACATGCCATTGATCAGTACTTATTAATGGACACTGCCCACAAAGATCCAAACAGAACACGTGTTTACCAGATCATGTCGTACTATGTGTTTCCGAGACTGAAAAGAAATATCCGACATTGGATAGAGAAATAAAAAAAGGTATTTGTGTATGGGAAGGGGTGAGGACATTTGAGTAGACAATGTTGAAACCACAGACTGACGTAGTCAGATAGGAACACACATCAATACACCATACTTCCCACTCTTCGAGATATTCAACACTTTCCATCTGAGTCTTGGGTCTTCATCCATTTTTATCATATATTCTTTTTTCAGTCACAAGTCGTTCATTTTTGCTCTTGTCTAACAGGCTCGAAGAAACTTTGTGACAAGTATGGCAGCCTACAGTGTGGTTTGCTATCTACTGCAGATCAAAGATCGCCATAATGGTAACATTATGTTGGACAAAAATGGACACATTATCCATATCGGTATGTTGTCTTAATTCCCGATGTTTTCATTATTGGGCGTTTTTTATTATTTTAACCCATGACTAGGCAAAAACAAAAGCATCTGAAATTTGGTAAAGTGAAATGGTCCAATAAGGAGGCAAAGAATGAGGGGATCAACCAGAAAGTGAGCATGAGATCGGGAAGTGAACAGACTTACATAATTTGATTTTTAGAAAACTAGCAACTGTTAATTTACTTCACATTCAAATATTTCATTTGCCTGATTTGTCCCGTGGATTCTTGAGTAATTATATGTCCTTGATGTTCAACGCTTATTGATTGAGAGATTAGTTCGAATAATTGGGATGGTTCAAAACTTTTCAGTACGGTTTTAAGATGGCAGAGCTCACTACAGTTCACACAAAATGCATTCTAATTTAACGTTTATCGAGAAGAAGGATTCCATGAAATGCTATTCTAAGACCAACTGACTGAGGGTAAACTAAGCGAAAATATTCAGGCCTTGTCGCTCTTAGTCTCAGTGATTAGGAAATTGTAGAAACCTATAATTTCAATACTCTTATCAAAGGAGATCTCCGGAGGTAAAATCATTTACGTAAAATAGGGAACTGATCTGAACGAATTGAACAATTTGATGTCTAGATTGCGTTCTCATGTAAGCGAACAAATTAGTTCACGAAATTTTCTGAATATTTCTAACTCAATAAGCAATCAGTGGTGTGGAAGTCGATTTCTTTGCTTCAAGCATGACACTGTGTTAAAAGTAATAACATGATTGAATTGTAAGAAAACGTGCCTGTGTTTTCTTAAGGTGAAAGTTCCTGTAACTGTGGGGTGACAGCCGCTTTCCTCAGGTCAGAAGTCCAAGCTATAGGTGAGACCACAAGAAGTGAGCAAAGGAGGAAAATAAATTAATCATTAGGAAACCTAGGAATAATAATCATTACAGGGTGATTGAAAATTGAGTTGGAGTAAAAAGGCCGTTTGTTGTGGTCTAAGGTTTTTTGTCTTGCACACAAGATAAAATAAAGTCCATAAAGATCTATAAGAGTAAGATAGGTCGAAAGATGGACCAAGAAATGTCAAATAGTACGAGTGAGGGTCATCATTGACACAATGATTGCTTCCATCTAAAGTATCGTGGGATTGCGGTTTCGTATATCTCAGATCCTGGTTTCTCATCGGTCCACTGTACGCCCCATGCCACTTCACTTGTTTGTAAGTGCCTTCTTAATGGCTGGCGAGATTTCCAGCCGAACTTACTTCCGATTTCTCTGCGTTCCGTGACTTGTGCGACTAATAAAATGTTTGACATTTCGGATTCAATATTTGAGCTTTCACTTTTTGCAAGGGATCAACAGGGTCATGAGTTATATTCACAATTTGCTTGATTTGTCCCAGTTAAGGCCTCTTCCAAAGTAAGTCGAATGATATATATGTACAGGGTGCATAAGTCATCTGAGGATACCTTACGCACTTTTAGAAAAATAGAAAATGAAACTGTTAATGTTTGAAACTTACAATCACTCAAATCGAGTCCGAAAGTGACTGACTGCAAGCTTTGATCAGATGAAGTGGTATTTGTTGATGTCCTCCATTGCTCGGGCTATTGCTTCCATCAGAGGGGAGGATTTGGTGTCATGGGGATGCTCATTAACTTTCTTTTCAACCACGCCCCACTCTGCCCCGCCTCACGTAATAATCCAAAGGAGCCGAATCTGGTTGGAAGACGTAGGGGGATCTTCCATTGGCTACGCTGTCTATGCAGGGCGGCTTAACAAGAATGTTTTGAGGAGTCTCGACATAGGCGTCTGCATCTGCATTGAGTCTAAGGCCCTGAGGAAAAAATGGAGGAGTGGTGATGTGCCCTTCACTGCTCTTCACAACACCGAAGACCGTTACTGTTGGTGGAGACTTTGTGCGCATGCATAACAATGGGAAGTTAAGTGGGGTCCGCCCGCACATAGCCACCTATCCTTTCTTGGATTGTCTTATTGATCCTGGTGGGAATTTTTTCGTGGGAGAAAAACCAAGGACACCCCTGTTCTTCTGGGTGCTTCAAATGGTATAAGAGTGGTTTTGCACACATTAAACGAATCTCTTGGGTTGTTTTTATCGACATAAACTGACCTCGCCTAAGAACGTAGTATAGTTGTATCAGAGGTGTTGATGAGGAACATTCCTTATATATTGTTGTTCCTTCGGACACTTGAAGATGCTTGGCAAGATGTGGCGTATTGACTTGCCAGGATATTTGTCGATCATGTGAAGCGAAGCCATGCACTCTTCTGAGTGAGTCAGCAGAGCGTAGACAATGTTGTTTTTATCTGCGTTGTTTTCATTCAGCAGCTCCTTTCAGACCTTGCAAGCGAAGGATCTGGGGACTTTTGGGAATTTTGCAATATCTGAATTGTTGTGTTTGGCTTTTATAGCCACTATTACAGCGTGTCTTTTCATTTCATTAGTTAAAGTAGTATCTGGCATGAGACCTTCCGATATAAAAAAATGCATAAATTATTATTGTCGGGTTCGTTTAAACTACAAAACTGTGTGTCCTCAGATACCTTAGGCACCCTACAAATGTTGTGTGTATGCTTTGTTTCATAATATTACAATTAAAGCCTATTGATAATTTGTTCTCTCTCATAGATTTTGGCTTCATGTTCGAGAGTAGTCCAGGTGGAAATTTGGGTTGGGAGCCGGATATCAAGCTCACCAAGGAAATGTTAATGATAATGGGTGGTACAACGGACAGCCCTGCCTTCCAGTGGTTCGAACAGCTCTCTGTTCGTGCCTTCCTTGCTCTTCGGCCCTATCGTGAAGCCATTGTGGCCCTCGTGTCAGCCATGCTTGATTCGGGCTTGCCCTGTTTTCGTGGCCAGACTATCAAACTTCTTCGTCAACGCTTTATGCCCAGTCTCTCAGACCGAGACGCTGGCAATTCCTACATTCGCCTTGTTCGCGCTTGTGTCGATCATTGGCGTGCCAGATCTTACGACATGCTCCAGTTCTATCAGAACCAAATTCCCTGTTAGTTTAGATATCTGTTTACCCCTTCGTTGCCTGTCAGAGACCTCTACCTCTCTAGATGATTATTTGAACTTGTATTCATTCCCTTCCCCCTCTCCTCCTTCCTTTCTGTTGTGCTGGTGTATAGTTCATACATACATCTCCCTTCTCTATCTGTAATTCTGTGATCACTTTCCTTCCTTCTTAAAGAAGAAAAAGAGTACATCAAAATTAACAAATATATACATTCTTTATCACTTTTGTTGGCTCTTATATAGTTGCTCTTGCTTCATGTGTTGTGCTTTATCTGAGTTGGTTCATCGTTATTAATTTGGTTTTGTGTTGGTTATTTTTTTTGCAATCTAACAGAAGCTCCCTAATCAGTTTTGCCTTTTTCCCCAATTATCGCCTCGATTTGCTGGGCAAGTGGGGTTGAATTCCCTCCCATCTCCTCTCTCAAATGATCTTTTAATCATGAGAAAAAAGACATTAATGTCGATAACTATGCATGCATAGTGTTAAATTCGCAAAATTAAGCTTCTCTTTCAGGGCCGATGATTTTTGAAATGATTAAAGATAGTTAGAAATAATTTATTGTGATTCATATTCACATCTTGGATAGAGTATTCGCAAAATCCTTAATGAATTTGCTTGTTATCTGTTATCAAATATCTCCGGTTGTTTAGCCTTTACATATTAATTTTCCTCTTCGTTATACCTATGTTTTCAGTTAATTGGCTACGGAGCACTCGTATAGTCTGTTCTCTCACACAAGCATTTACACCGTAGTCCTTTTCATCTTTGTTTGTTTTTGAAATTACCAATTTTCTACATTCTAGGTTGGCGAATCCCGAGCTTTTGCAAATTTTCATTAATTTTCTATTATTGAAAAAATTTGCTCACTTGATCAAATTGGTAGCAGTAGAATTTAAACACCTTGCGAATATTTAGATGAAGTTTAGTCCTCGATTTCCTACTGATCGTCTAGCTCTTTGGATCTTGAAGTTATTCAAGAGCCCTTCTAAACTTTATCAGTGGTGCAGAGGCTAAAGTGCTCGTCTGAGATGTCAGAGGTCACGAGTTTGGTGCACACACGGTGAGCGGAATGGCTAATCGCATCGATTAAGTTTGGCTTACAAAGAGGATGACAGATTTCGATTTTCTCATCTTGGATGCCCCATCATTCTACCCCTCTACCCAAAATGAGTGTTAGAAAACACAGTTCTAAGTGGGCTTGGAGATTAAAATTATTTCATAAACTGTAGTTTTTTTCGAAATGTTTACTTTTCAGAAATATGATAATAATAAGAATCCCCAGGCCTGTTTGAGAAGGCATTTTACAACACTCATCTTGGGTTGGGGTGTGGCACTAACGAGCCTCCTTGGTGAGGAACTCGAATTCTACCAGTCGGTTTATTAGCCGGACTTGACCAGTTTGATTGACCATTCCATTCATTGAGTGTGACCACTGATATCACTTTGGTCTTGTTAATTACACATATGTTTCATTAACCGTAGATTTTACGAGCAGGCTTTAAATTTTTTAAATGGAAACGCCAGTAAGCATTCATCTGGAAGTTGACTAATTTAGGAAAATGAATAGAAGTGCCTGTACTTTGGTTATTCCGTTTGATCAAGCATATGGCTGTGTGGCTCTCGATATAACATTTAATGATGGAAGGAGAAAGTGAGACTTAAGATTTATCTAGAGTTATGTTAGGGGCCTACTTGTCCTTGGAGTCTTGAGTTATTTGAGATGGCATCCCTTCCTTTGGCTTTGAAGGCAATTGGATGACAATCGTTGATTTTCAAATATAGAAAAGTGTGATATTAATCTAATCTAATTAAACCCAAAAGACCAGAAATATTGGTCAAAACACGAGTGTTATATTGAACCTAACTGAGCGGTTGCTTGGTAAATTTTTGATAGTGGTGTCGCAGCTCTTTGAAACTTATTTTTCAAACGCCTGTTGAGAGGCCGCTTAAAAGTCCAGATTTTAGAATTACATCATAATTTTTATTACTCTAGTCTACAACAAAGCACAAATCATATTTTTCCACTCTAGGAAAGTGACTGGACTTAGCTAACAGTTAGTCCAATAAAGGGAAAAGGGGAGGAGATCGAAGAGATATTGCGAATAAAGTCAAGGCATCAGGGAGTTTTACTTCATTTGATTTTATAATTCGGGTTGTAAGATACTTGCTTACTGGGTAGTTCACATTCCAAAATTCAAATTTCATGATTAATCACCGAGATTACTGAGGATACAATGGTCATTCTTGCCACTTCAATTAGCTTTTTGCCTCCAGGGTTGAGAAAGCAAAATGATCTCACATTATATTATGCTGCTTACAAGAGCCCAAAATAGTGGAACTGAGATAGCAAGTAATGAGTGATATGGGAATCAAAGTGACCAGTAAAGGAACTAAGTATACCACAGTAAAAAATAAACAAATTTTACATAATCATAATTTGGCTACGTTAAGAAAGTTGGTTGCTTAACTCCCTGGTAAAAAATAATAATTTTCTGGAATTAACATTCCTACTTTAACGGGAAATATGATTAATTCCTTTAATTACTATTTGAAAAATGATAGACTAAAGGATGTCCAGTCGAACTATTATTTGTTGTATGTGGCTGTCATCAATCCTCGAATTTATTTATTTTTTAGAGTATGTTGAAAATATCGTCTCAAGACTGCCTTCGTGAGGTGGACAAAGATAGAGAGTCCGTATGCACTTTCAAAGGTATCTGTGAATATTGGCACTATGGAGCACAGAACACCGATGACAGGGTAATGATTAAAAGAAATCAGCTAATTAAATAAACTAAGTAGAATGTGTTAAATTCCCTAATTCATTTAGGGTTGGGGATGTGGCTATCGTACACTGCAAACAATAATCTCTTGGTTTAAGCTCAATCTCTCTCTTCAATCCACCTTTCCTGACCTTGAGGACATCCAATCGATTCTAGTGAGTGCAAATATAGTGCCGAAGTCTTATCTCAAGTCTACGAATTGGATTGGCTCGGTTGAAGTAGGGGCCGTTATCCATCACCTGACTCACGTAATCCCTCATCTTCCTTCCCTTCTAAAATAATTTCCCACTTTAGACTGACTACAGGATTATTCAAGTTCAAAATGGCAAATTTACAGGAGAACACTTGGATCACATCCGCAAACACTTTGAACTTGAAGGTGCACCAATTATGATGGGCGGTAGCCAGGACAATTCCTCCAAGTGCATTCTTGCTTTAAAAGAGGGTCTCGACTCGAAATCAGCCTCTCTGCTAATTCTCGACCCTCATTACTATGGTGTTAGTGGAGAAAAGGAACCCAATTTGGAATTTCTCTGGAAAGAAGGCTGGTTGAAGTGGTGTAAAACGGATAGTTTAATGGAAACTGATTTTTACAATATGTGCATGCCAATGGCTGCATATAAATAAAATCACATGGATACAAACCTAGGGCAGGTCTTTACAAAACTTGTCATACATTTCTCGAAGGATAATATATGATTCTCTATAACGTTCTTCGTTCTCCCTACAGGCTGCCTTCCATCTAAAATAAAAAAAGGAAGAGTAAAGGACGTGCTAATTCAGAGTTTCAATATTAATCAGAATAAAAGTGGGAAGCGGAAAAACTTACTTTCGACGGATTTCACGCCAACGGGTAATATGTTGTTCCAATAGGCCTTCCGGCGACATTTCTTTAGGGGGATTCTGAAATGAAGGAAAGCGAAAACGTAAGAAAGTGTATAATATGTAAAGGGAAGTGGTTTAGCAGCAGAGTACCTCGACATTAATGACAAAAGGTTGACCAGACGATGGCATTGGGGGAGGAACACGGACTTGATTGTCAGTTAGACCATCGTTAGGTTTTGGTAGAGCATAATGGCAATCCGGCAATTGGTCTGCGGGCTAATAATGATTAATAATAAAGGGATCAAAATGAGAACATACATCTCTATCGTCATCAGTGTTAGGAATGTCATTCCACGTTGATTTGTCATTCTGACTTAAGTTGCGAATCCAAGCTCGAGCCATCGGGTAAAGGGCAGCATTTTCCGGAAACTGTCCAAAGTCGACACTCCTGTCGAAAACCTTGATAACGAATGATTCTGTAAAAATAAATAATAAGATATGACGAGACTGCAGACCTTTCGGGATGTCTTCTTCTTCAGATTGTACACGTCTTTTTCTACTTTTGATGTCAGGGCCACCAGCTTTGTAGAGAGGTGTCCTGTATTTGTCTTTTTCAAGACCTTCCTTTTTGATCATCACTTCATCTTTGTACTTTAAACTTTCTTTTCTGAAACGAGGAATAAATATAGTGGAATTAAGCTTACGCTTTTTCTGGATTTTCCTTGTAAGCGCCAAGAATTTGCTCCAGATTGTCTCTTGCGAGGGATACATCGGCCTCTAAAGGTAGATAATGTAAGTTAATTTTAATATACCATCTGGTTCAGGCCACCACGAACGCTCATTCCAGCCACTAGACATCGGCAAAAACTTCAATATTGGGGCAGATTTAAATAATGGTAGGACAGTGTGATTTAGATAAACACTGATAGGTGTTTTCTTAAATTAAGTGTTTCATTGGAATGTTATCCAAGAATTGTTTTAT
The DNA here is from genome assembly GCA_900708905.1 of Hymenolepis diminuta. NCBI lineage: Eukaryota > Metazoa > Platyhelminthes > Cestoda > Cyclophyllidea > Hymenolepididae > Hymenolepis > Hymenolepis diminuta. Next base: position 2,013,474 of record CAADRB010000010.1, read on the forward strand.
ATTTTTAAATTAAAAATACTTTAACCATTTTGCGAGCATTTTTTACTGGTTAATGGCCGAACGTTATTAATGGGCTTCTATCAAAAAGCGACTTTTCCCTAGAAAATGCAAGCGATTCATTTGAAATTATTTCATATCAGAATTGAATGACAATCATGTAAAAATTAAAATGGATTGATGTTTTTCACCTCCCTTCATAAGAAAACTCAACCTTTTTTGAAAAATATATCTGATTAATTGAGAATTTTCTATGAATTAATCTAATAACATTCAAAATTATTTCCTGTGCTAGAGGTAGGAATCCGTTTGAACTCCCACATTCCAGTGTCTACATTGCTTTGTTTATTTTAAATATTATTCTGTTTTTAAAAGTCATAATCTGTTTACATCGTTTAAAGTCTCTTTGATTCTGTCTCAACTCTACCTATCTCACATATTCTGATAAAGGCCAAAGTGTCAAGAACGAGCTTTTAATAAGACGAAATCGTATGGGTAATCCAGAAAATTAAAATTCAATCTGCCTTTTATGTGAGTCAATGTCAATATTACATTATCGTCCTCTGTTTTAGACAACATTCCAACACGATTAAATTAGGATTGGCGTAGGGTGAAATCATTCTCCACGTAAGTAGATTAGTGGCAGGTTGTGAGTCAGGTGAATTAAAATTGATATTTAGCGTGGTTATTCCATTATTCGTTTGAAGCGTCTACAATTTATAGGGTACACGGTTTAGCTTTTCGTAAAAAAGAAATATGTATCCAGAAAAACATAATAGGCAAATGTGCTGATCTTCACATTAGATATTGACTAATACAGAGGCAAGTTACGAAGTGTATAGGTGAAATAAAATTTGTGGCGACGAATCAAGATTGAATTGCATAACAAAGCCAATTAGATGAGATATTATCGATATTCTTGCATTAAAAAATCCTTGTTCAATAGGAGGACAGACAACCTATGCTTTAAATCAGCTGAATAAAGTGCTTTGCTAACGCTTTTGTCCTTATTTCTTTATCGAAAAATTTTCATTGATTTGTTATAAGGAGACCTGATATAAGGGTTGAGACGATATGGAAGTGCATTAATAAAGGGATGATATTCGTAAAAATGGATAGAAAGCACATCATCATGTGCTTTTCACTGACAATATACATGTCGAAAAATGACAGCCTATGGTAATCGGGCAAAAGAGAGTAACAATTATTTCTAAAACAGAACGAATTATGCAGTAATTGTAGTCACATTATTAATATTTCCTTTTCAGCCATCTAGCAAATTTTTAGGGTTAATTAATTGGGATAACTCTTTCCATTTGCACAAAGCCGTCAGCCAAACATGGCTAGGCTAACTGGAATGCATCTCACATAAAGTGTTACTTTTCACAATGCATTATATGACATTGCTTGGGATTTATTTTAAGTAGATAAAGTGAAAACAGAACTCAGTCTTGTTAAGTTTATCTATATCTAGCAATATGATCACTTTTTCTTTATTCGAAATACCTCTGTTAGAGAAGGAAAAATTCGCTGAGGTTGGTAAAAATAAAAGAACCAAACTAACAAGGATGTGGTAATTGGTGCAGATCCTTATTCTGCCATGGTCGCTGGAATTAAATATTTCAATGTTTTAACATCGTTTATTGTGGATAATAAAGAAGTTGAAGTACCTTCTCAGTCTGTCTCACATGCCTGTTCAACGTCAATGTATTGTGCACTTGCTGTCCTGTTGATTGCTTGTCAACGAACAAAGAATGCGAGATCGGTCAGCTGTCCACTCTGAGTACTAACGTTCTGTATTTTCCTCCAGTTCATCCTTCTTCTCTTTCCCTTTTTTCTCCCCTACTAATTTTTAGTTGTCCCATACACATGTGAGTCTACTTAAATCTTGTTCTTCTCACCTGCCAAAGATTTTTGCAATTCCATAACCTTAAGTTCACTAGTTCTACGAGAAGGTATCCAGTTTATTTTTATCTGCTACCTTTACTTCAAATTAGAGTCACTTTACTATTTACTGACTTCACTATAGTTATTCCCTATTCAAATAATTATTTAATAGCCTGTTTTAGGCCAAGCACTTCATGTTTTGGGCACACTTACAGTCAATTGTAGCTCATAGGACTGCTAATTTATTTAATAAATGGTTGGATTTATTGGACACGATTCATAAAGAAGGATACAGAAAATGGGTTAATTACACATGTGACAAAATTATTACATTTTAATCTGTAATATAATGTGGTAATGTGGCCATCAAAGATTAGCCATCAAAGATAATTATCATTTTAAAATTAAATAATTTAAGCAGTTGATTAACAAGATGTTGTATTTTTAATTTTAAATAGCCCCATACATTTGACCCGGAAACATGTTTAATTGAAATGAAAATTGCAGTCCAAACAAAAGACTTGTTTAAATGGATGCCTTCAGTATCCAAGGCGAGAATTGGGTGTTTCGGCGTATCGGCGATGGCTTCTCTCTACAAGGTAGTCTTTATCAGGCATGGTGAAAGCGTTTACAACCAAGAGAATAGATTCTGTGGATGGCATGATGCAGATCTTTCTCCTAAAGGTGAGCAAGAAGCTCGCTCAGCTGGGCAAATGATCAAGGAGAAGGGCCTTTCATTTGATGTTGCTTATACAAGCGTTCTTAAGCGTGCCATTAAAACTTTGAATGCTGTTCTTGAGGTTAATGATCTTCACTGGATCCCTGTTCACAAGTACGCAGCTATTTTATCTTTAACACTTGATTTAATTTTACTTAAATTCAAGGTCTTGGCGTTTGAATGAGAGAATGTATGGTGGATTGCAAGGACTAAACAAGTCTGAGACTGCTGCCAAGCACGGAGAAGCTCAGGTTAAAATCTGGCGCCGTGCTTATGATATTCCCCCACCAGCTTTGGAAATCTCTGACGATCGCTGGCCTGGCAAAGAAGAAAAATACAAGGTACGTTTTGATGTCAGTTCCTTTATAGGATACTTTTAATAAACCAATTTACCGTTTTTGGTTATTCCTCTTAGATGCTTGATAAATCGTGCATCCCTCTCACGGAATGTCTGAAAGATACTGTCGAACGTGCTCTGCCTTTCTGGTTTGATCAAATCGTCCCTGCCATCAAGGTATGTCAGATGCAATTCTAGTTACTTTTGTCTTTGCTATTGTTATTTATTTAATGTGATTTTAAAATTTAAGCAAGGTAAACGTGTTCTCATAACTGCTCACGGAAACAGTCTCCGTGCTATTGTCAAATTCTTGGACAATATTCCGGATAATGAAATTGTTGAACTCAACATACCAACCGGTAAGTATTATAAAATTGGTTGCCCAGTATCATCCTATGCCTTCCGGTCTGATCTATTTTTGGTTCTAATTTTAATAGGCATTCCGTTGGTTTATGAACTGGACAAGGATTTGCGACCAGTAAAGCACTACTACCTTGCTGATGAAGAGACAGTTAAGGCTGCAATAAATAGCGTCGCCAACCAGGGCAAGGCTAAATAAATTGCAGTCGAGACAAAGATGGCCTGTTGCCGACATTTTTCCTAACTGGTAGAATTATGACACTATTTGCTTCAATCTCAATTGTTTCTCAATAATGTCAGTCTTTAATGTATCAAGAATCGACTTCGTTCTTACCTATGGGTTTGTTAAAATTGTACGGATTTTGATGCTTATGTGAGCGCGTTTTATCCAGTTTCTCTCGAATTGAATGTCATTAGGAATGTAAATTAGTGAACTAATTATATGATACAGAAAAAGGGGATTCTGATTACTAGAGCTATTTTTTCGTTCTCGAGTTTTAAGGTATTTGCTACACAACTTTCAGTCTACGTGACCAGGCTGAAAGCGCACATTCTGTACGGGTGCGTACGTGTCTTAGTTGAGGTCATTTCTGGCGCGGATGTACATCTAGGCTATCGTAACGTCGCCAACTTATTAAGCGATGCTCTCTTCCGGGTACATCAATTTGTGCAACGTAGTATATAGTTTATATGACGGGACTATATTTCGCTATACGAATACGTCGTCAATCAGGATTTACACAAGTTGTGTGCAGAATCGCACATCTTTTTCAGCGAAGTAATCACGTTATAAATTACGAATACGTTCTATCTAAGCCATTCGAGTAAGCTGATTTTAGTTTAAAGAGCTAAGCAGCGACATAGAATGGGATCCTGCAAGTCGGTGATTGAAATGAGTTCAATTCGTCACGGGCGTAGAAATATACTTTCTGGCAGCTAGGGTATTTGGTTTTCCATCTGCTATTCTTCGGGCTATACATCCTGTTTTCTATCAATCTTCATTAATGACAGCGAGATAGGAGAGAAGAGCATTGGTTTTAGAGCTTCATTGAGCACATAAAGAAAGTTCAGAGGCTGAGAGAGATAGGGATTGTGTCCATGAGAGTGGAAAGTAGTGGTATTGGTGTGGATTTGCGTAGACGTTTATATAGGGTAAAGTCTAGAACAAAGAATAAGTGGTACGGGTTGAGACTTGAAAACTAACGTTCCCACCGCAATGTAGGCAGTCAGGCCATATGGATCGATTGAGAATTTGGTTGAGTCATTGCAACAGCGGTCTCAGTGCAATGCAGGAAGTAGGCATAGGTTGATAGACTGAGTTGGCTAGGCTTGAGATAGTTCGTTGCTATCTTGGGTACTTTGAGTACAAAAGACAATACGTTTATCGGGGGAAAGTTGGATTTGAAGATTACACTTAACACTATCGTCCTGATGATGGTTCCTTATCTTGTGAATAGGCAGTTATTTTTCCGCACTGGTGTCTTCGAAATCCAGTGATATATCGCTGAGATGTCTGAGACACTGTAGTGGAAGTTTATTATGTCCCTAGGATGCCTAAGTAGAAATGGTTAATATTGAAGACAGACATTATATGCATCAACTGTATCTGATCAGTACTTATTATGGAAAGCCACACGAGGACTTGCCTATCTAGGAAATGGGCAATAAGTCTATTAGACTGTAAGCTAAAAAACACATTATTATTGAATAAATGGAAGTAGGCCAAGCCAGTACGAGGACTAAAATGGATGCAGAATGTGGACTAATGGGGAAGCTGTCATTGCCGAGATATAGTCATCTTCTTCTCACCTTTGTAATCCTTACGATTCATTGTCCATCTTACAGATTTTTATGCCCTTTCACTGTATATTGCTACGCTTCCAACAAGACCAAATAGTCATTAGGGTCGGGGGAAGAGGGGAAGGGCTTAGGTAGAAGAGAGGACACATGGGCAAAGACACTTTGTAAGTTTCTTTGTGAATATACCACACACTTAGCCATCGGAAAATAGTTGTCTTTATAAAAGTTGAACGGGGGATATGTTGCTAGATTGCGAGCAGCAATATACTTTCCTCTCCAGCAGCAAACAGTATTACGAATAATTTCGAAAGTACCGATGGCGTATAATCTTATATCGTTTGTGGACAAATGGGCTTGAATTTAAGATCACTTCAAAACTATAGGACACATTTTTTTATTAATTCATTATTATCATCCGGAGGGTATAACAGCAAACAGATTAATATTGACTTAAAATACTGTGCTGCAGGATACTTTACTAAATTGGAAGCTGGAAAATTTCAAAATTTGTCTGATGCCAGAAGAAAGAAAACATCTAAAATTAGACAATTTTAAGGAATGATGATCGTGCTACTCCCATTACCTTTTCTGCATAGCATTTAACTGATGTAAGTTGGGATTTACGGCATTGAAACTAATTGAAACTTAATAGAGCTAGAATAAAATAATTCTACTCTTTCTTAAATCCAGTGATCGATTTTTTTAGCTGCACCCAAAGTAGTGAGTGCAAAAATGCAGTTCACCGCCTGACGGGACGAGTTTCAACATTTGTAATTTTAATATTTCAATTTTTCGGAATTTCATATGCACATTTTTCTTCTATCAAAGGAAATAGAACTACCTTTTGAAATGCTCAATTATTAAGATACAAATGAATGAAGCACACTGTTCATGAAAAGAAGACATTCAGCGACATTTTACTCTCTATAGCCTTCAAAAAAAGTTTTAACCAAACAGAGTTACTTTAATTATCTCAGACCCAGTAGGCAAAATAACAACTTGAATTTCGAAGAAATCTTTACTCTTAGGACCGATATCTCCCACTGTCGTTTTCTTATCTGGCCAATGTTAGAGGCTATGCATATCTGTGATCGATAATGCATAGCAGTCGAAACGTACCACTTTCATTTCATTTGGGCAGCAATAACTGTTTTTAGCGTTTTCATTTAGTGCTTTTTTCGGATGTTGCTATATTTAAAGGAACCAAAGCCCTTTATATATTATATAATACCTAACGACAAGATCATTTATATGGTTTTATCTGAAATTATTATTGTAAATGATTTGAATTAACGTATCTTTCTCCATTTATGCCCGAAGCACAGGTGCATAAAGCATTCGCATTGCATTGACACAATAGCAACTTTTAACTTTCTACTTAACTCCTGTCCTTCAAATTTGAGAAGGGCTTTTATCCACTGTTAGCCATTAAAGAGATTCATAGTTTCTTAAGGAGTAATCTTCAGTCTAACAGATAACGAAATCCTCAAACTGTACAGCGTTTGATTGACATAAGCACGGGTTTGTGTGTAGTACAAATTAGCTTTCAGTTTAAGGTGATAGATGAATTACCATTGTGATCGCACCTCCCTTTTCACCGAATAACCTTTCAGGAAACTCATTCTATCGCTTTCGAAATCACCACTTTATCTCAAAGCGGTGGGAAAACTACCACAGCTTCATAATTCCAGAGTGGTCAGTTGGGATGAATTAAGACTTGAACGCGGCTCCTACACATACGCAATTAATGTGTCCGTTTATAAAAAGCTAGTATAAACAAAAATAATCGGACAGATTATAATTTTGAGGTTAGGTCGGGCGATTTGCTCTATGGGATGGGGGCTTTTAATTCTTCACCATTCAGCTCAGAAGAACTTACACTGCTTTTGCTGCCTCTTTAAAAGATCCTTCGAAAGAGCAAGCATTGAATTTAATGTTAATCTTGACATTCGATTTGTGGCGTTTTGACAACTCCGGCCTTTCATATGAATTGTGCACTTGGAATACTTGTTGATCTTTATACCTGTGGAATAACAAACTAGGATATCTACAAGCCGATATCCTAGACAGCAAAGAAGAAGGAAAACACAAGTTCCCGTAATAATAGCGAAAATTAGTTATGATTCAATTGGAACTGGGTATAGTATAATAATATTTCATGTAAAAGATTGAAAGGATAAGCGTTATTTTTAATAACAATGAGAAGAAAACATAAAATATTAACTTCGACAAGGAAGAATAGATAATAATTATTCATAATTATATTCTCACCTTGCCACTGCCAAAGCCCACTCTCCTTTCAGCGCACATTCGCATACACTTGGCAGTGTTATATTTTGATGTTTTGGCTCGAATTTGCACTATTAGAGATCAGAATCGATTTTGTTGGCTATTTCAGCCATGACTGACCTTTCAAACTAAGGACTTTCCCGACATCTTGATTGGTTCGCCTTTGGCGTGACTTTCCTGAGTCGCCTTGGCACCTGATAACTCGAAAGAAGTATAAACAACCAAGTATAACCAACTCTGAGTTAAAAAAGCGGTCTTTATAGTTGCTTGCTAATAATTAGCAATGTTTCGCCCGTACTTTCATTGTAAAATATTTGGAGCATTAACTTTATAAAGTTGATTGAAAATATAAATCATTTTATCTTTAAATTCCTCTTTATTTATTGATCCAAAATCGCATGTCTGCACATAACTGAATCTCGGTAACGGTAAGACTCCTGATACTCCAAGAGCTACACATGCGTCAAACTAAGATCCTTTAAATGGAATATTTTATACCGCATGCCACGAAAATTCTGACCTGAATGGTATCAGAGATAAACTAAGGGGAAGTTCAAAGCTGTACACGGAAGTTTACTTTGAAACTGCATCTGGGGCCATTGCGACTCAACTTATATATGATTTTAAGCCCATTCTGTGAAGCCTTTTTGATTGAAAATGTGCGCTATGACCTCCCTCTCTATTGTTCAGTATTCTAACCTGCGTGCCAGTCCGTGTCCTTACCATTTCAACATCATCCAGCTCTATAGAAGACAAGAGGTTTGGGGAAGTCAAGTCAGCTCTAAAATCTCCGCATTCAAAGTCAAGAGCACAAAGCGGTATCCATTCTGATTACCGGATATGCACTCGAATACATTACTGATGCATTAGCAAGATTAAAAATTCACAATTTTGCAGCCCCAAAACGCAACTGAGGAGTAGAAATAATTGTTAAGGATAAAATTTGTTAAACTCTTTTCTCTCAAATTATTTACTGCCTTGGTGGGGTTAGTAATCTATTTGAACTTACAGCTATGTTACAACACGCCCACTGCAAAACCCGGAGAGTTCAATTTTTTGATGTAATCTCAAGCTCCCCAGCAGGGATATTATGCGGCTTCGAGTGTCTAATGTATATTTGGAGTGAAGTCTTTTGCCTACCTTAGATCACCAGCATCATCGATAAAAACTAGAGCTAAGATATTGGAAGCAATTATTGGACCAATTCCTCAGTACGGTTTATCTTTAGTTATCTATTGCGAGGTGGATGATAATAATGCCTATTCGTGACACTGTCCAAAGAATGATTTCAGGATTGAACAGCAGGAGACAAATGAATGTTAAGGTCCCTGTGAGAAACTTAGCAACACAATTACAAAGACGAAGGATAAATCTATGGGTAGGTCTTCAAAGAACGCTACTAAAAATTCTATTCATCGCATTATTGAACATCGGCCACAACTGAGAAATGTACGTAAAAGAGAAATTATACTCGTGAATCATCTGTGTCATCGGCTATTTTCAAATGAAAGTAAGATGAGGAGGCACTGGTGGATCGATTACCACAAACTCAAAGATGACATACCCAATGATAGATTCCTCTGTCCAGTAGATGGATACTACAAAAATTGTATAAGTCATATGAAAACAAGACAGTTAGATTTTCTGTATGAAGAGCAAGATAGTAAAATGGAAGGATAAGTCTAAAGGAACTCCAGCTTGGAAAAGCAACTGATTTAATGATTATGAGATTTAGATAAAATAGGGTTCTCCTGATTCGCTAACTTGCACTCACTGCTCTAAATACTGCCTCATAGAATTGAACATACTCCCTCTATAAAATTTTACTTCCTATGTGGTTGGATGTCTCCTCACGTTGAAAATGTGCAAAGTTCACTCGCCCTGCCATGGGAAATAAATCACTTTGGTGGACTAAATCACTTATATGACCCTTTCTAGTTCTCCTACAAGAACGGCAATCTTTCCGACCGTTCACACCATCTCTCCAAGTATAGACGCCATTTATATTTCGCAATCACTACCCATCTATATGTTACTCCCAAACATTAGCAAGAACAGTAGAATACGTTTGCCGTTATAAAGCCGTGTTGGTATTGATATAACCTGCATTCACTATAATCGATTGGAAGCAGACAGTGTTTCTAATTAACTCGAGAAAATGTGAATGGATACGTGGAAATTTGGCCTCTAGCCGATCACTGAAGTAGCGACATTGCACTCCCAGGCAGGAGCACGAAAACCCAATAACTGGTAAAAATGATATATGTGGACCTTGCTCAGGTGCTCGGCTTCTCATCAAGAAAACATATCTACACTTAGGTAGGTGCCATATTGACTCAACTAAGCCGAATCCCTGCGGAATGCCTGGAAGAGCGAGGTATCTGTATTGACCTTCTCGTTCTCAGTAAACCGACTCGAATCCGTGGAGAAGATACGGAGTGCTACAAAGTACGAACTGCGGTATAAAACTTGAATGGAATATGGACGTTAAAGGATACTTGAACATCTTGATCCCTTTGGTGCAGTTATCAACGTTAGAGTTCACGAGATCAAAGCTCACCAGCACACATCCAGTAATTTGAGTGACCAACCACCTTGATTAATTCTGATCAGCAAGAGGTGACAACATGTAAGTTTCGCGTCAGAGGCTTCAGGGTACCTTCCTTCTACTCAAGTTTATGCTATGACCACTTCTAATGGACTTAGAAGGCTTAATTTCGCTGCTGATAGGGCAATAAGCGAGAGGATAGGGACGTTGATCGCATGCAACGCGAACTTCCTCCATATTTCACAAATTTCAATTTTAAGCATATAAGTACCCCTTGTTCCTTTTGGTTGATAAATGATTGGAATAGTTACCGAGTGAACTACTCACACCGTCTATTAAACTTGGAACACACACCTAAGGTTCGATCGCGTACAAAATAATTCCAAAGATCAGTGAGACACATTTCTTCTAGTACTAAAATGAAAAAAATCACTCAATTAGCCATGCTCTCAGTGATTGGTTTCAACATGGTTAATCATCGCATTCAGTAGAGGTATATCGATATCAAACAAGGGACAGGCGTTTGAATGAAATAATCAACTGGAATAATTAACACGGGTCAACAGAGGGAAGACCAACTGAGAATTATTGGAATGAGGATCCGTATATTAGATAATTATTAAACAATATACACAGAGTCTTAAAAGCATATTAACGATAATTGTTATGAGTCTAGATTATTTTGCCGGAAAAATCCATGGGAATTCCACTAGAATCATCGACGAGCCAAAACTTGATCCACGCTCTCGCAACATCCTCATTTATCTCCTAAAATAAGAAAATATGCAATCGTTAAGTGTACGTGACCACACTGCCAAATTTCAAAAACTCTATTCTACTTAAATAACTTAAGTAACTTACCAAATAGACAAGTTTCAGGAGATCGGTAAGTCGTTCAGAGGAAACATCCAATTTAAAAGCGTATAAAGTTATAAGGTCCTTGAATAACGAAGAAACAACCGATACTGGGGTAGGCTCCGACAAAATACAAGATAAGTGCTGAGAAGTCATCGAAATATCCTGCAGAATTTCTACGTAAATTCGATAAATGGATAGATGCTCAGAGTCCTGTATTTCGCTGATACAAGCTCGGAGTGAATTAAACATGTATGATGTTAAAAACTGAGCTGCGACATTTGCACCATGAGAACAACTAGAATAGACACGAAATAGAAATTCTATGGCCACAGAGAAATAATCCATCTGGCTATCAAGCAATGCTTCGATAGCAAGCCAATAAGCAACTCTCGTCAAATTTACAAGAAGTGCTCGGGCCAATGAATTTGGGAGGTCAGTTATGCGTAAAATTAGAAGATTTTCCTCTAACACACTATTTACTTTGGCAATTTCCGATCTTTTGCATAGTTTATGAGGATCTATTTGAATAGCACAATCGATCAATTTCGGTGAGAGAAGAGCTAACAAGTGCGGAAATGTGCCGTCAGTCTAAATCAATGCAAATATAGACGAAAACGGATAATAATACCGATATTCTGAATGTCAATATTTGAAGAATGGGAAATGGAACGGAGTTGGAAGAAATAGAGCCATCAATTAAACCTAGAGCAACGATGACACTTGGCTCTAGACCTGTAACCTTTGAACATTCCTAAAAATGAAATTTAAATCAAATTCGATCTACCGACAATTTGTTAATTAAATAATTTGAGATTGACTGCGGAGATTGGTTAGTCGAAATAGTTTTAAGGGCTTCTATTAATGGCTTCGTCTTTTGCAGAAGGCAGAACTTTAAACCTAATAAATTGAAAGTATAGGAAAAATAAGCAACCTTTTGGCAAGTTAGGCCACATTGAAACCAGAAGAACAAAATTATCCATGATCCATATATTAGTCTACGCAGTATAAATTGGAAATGGGAACAAACCATATCTGACCAGGTTTGCATTACGGTCTTAGTATCCACCGAGAAAATATGCCGGGGCGACACATCCATGTCGCTCAAAAATTAAAGAAAATATAGTCTATTGGGAATATACAGAATAGGAGAATATTTTGTAGGTATCTCTGCTACCGTAATTTCACTACAGTCAATCCCAATAGGGAACAAGGAGTAAATCCCGTCATAAAACATTATGTATGTTCATATCTAGTTAAGCATGGTTTTACAAACATTCATTGAAGATTTAAATTAAGGTTCAAATAAATAAATATAAAATAACAGCAATTAAATTAACAGACTAAAAACAATTTTCAGCATCCGACTGAATATGCAGGAACATAAACATAATGTAAAAACATAAGGCATGACATCTATTATACGAAGGCATTTAACTAGCAAAAACCGACGCGGTAATAAGTAACCTTGGGATACAAATTTAAGGAAATCGAAGGTTTTCACTTACTCTAGGCTACCAAAACAAATTATATTCCCATTATTATCAAAATGGGCTGCCTTATATGATTAAAAATAATAAAAAATTTACATTTTGAACATGTTAATCAAACTCTTAACTTTATTATTGTTATTTACGCTCCGTTTGTAAAACTGTTTTTTTAACTCATATTAAAGTTGGATGAGAACAAAATACATAACAATTACTTTTATTATTTGGAATTAAATATTATAGTGACGTTTTACCAAATAATTTCCAGCAAGGGCTAAAGTCCATACACTGGAAGCAACTACAAAGGGGTCACCGTTTCGAAAGAAAATAGATTAAAACCAAAATGTTATCAGAGTTTCATGCACTTTTAATTAAACGAATTTCGTCTTCTATTATTCGATTCAAATTATTTTAATCCAGCATATTTAGTTATAATCATTGTTAAAAATGATCATTGCTGAAGAGCAATCACATGCTATGAATATTCTGAAAATTTGTACTTGTATGCATGTAAACACTACATTATCAGAAAGCTGAATCACTGGCTATTTATTCTTTTTCATTTTACTATAAAACTAGCGTGCATTCTAAAAATTCTGTATGGAATAGTGATCGAGCTTCTCATATGTAAAGCTAATATAATATTGACACGCATTTAAGAGTCATTCATTTTTCAAGAATACAAATTAGAATCAGTAGACGCCGAGAAGAGTATCGACCTAAGGATTTGCAGATTTTCGATGGATAAGAACTAAGGCAATTAAATACTAGAAACATTAGATTTGCCGCTTGTTTTTAGAGCAAACTTGTCATGATAATGCTTCACTGAGAGGTGGCAAAGGAGGATGTGATCGTTAATTGATGCTGACCCAGTAGGTAGGTATAATCGGAACTGAGTGAATGGGAAATATAGTAGGAAACAGGCATTACAGGTAAGTGCAAGTTTACAGGTGTCAAAGTTTATAGCATTAAAGTAAGCAATGCAGGAATCCAGGGATAAAAGTTAAGTGCTTAAGAAATTAAGGGAGGAGAGGAATTTCGGTCTTGTGACATTGAGATATTTTCTTACGCGTTTGAAGAACATGTGAGGATGGCGATACAGGTTCTGAAAACATCTTCGTCTTACCACTCGAAGTGATTTTTGAAACAGTTTTAGGTTTCGATAAGTGGTGAATCGGTCTCGGTATTTTTGATTTTGGTAGAGTTTTAAAAATTAGAATGGGCTGGGGCTGGTAGATAACATAAGCTAGATCGTGACAAATGATAAGCAATAGACAATCAGCTTTTTAAATCAGGATTCCAAGGGTTGAGAGTAATCGAAGCATAATGTAGAACAGCGATGGAAATTTGAAAGAAAGAGGGAAAAATGCGAATGAGTAGCAGGGAAAGAGCATAAGATTTAAGTGTTTGCATCAGACTTATAAAAATGGCACGTGCATTATGCAGACAACTTAACTGAGCTACTGAAAAGCAGAAGTGCTTGAAAATCGATGATTGATATGCTGAAGATGCACTTTGGACACATGGAGAGAGTGGAAATTAGTGATTTCAACTCATTGTACACAACAAATTTCACACATGAGAAGAACGTGGAATGAAAATTATTTTGAGAAACATTTTTGGGGTAGCCCTTCAACTCGCATCAAACGCAATTAGGAAGAACACGGCTAAGTATCATATCAAAGGCTCAAAGAAATTAAAGAGTAATCAATATGTAAAATTCAAATTAGCTTTACAAATATCTTAGAACCGAGCTTTCAGAAGTCTAATTGTACCAACCTAACGTTCTTAAAATTTTGCTACCTTAGATTTACTAAACTAATTCCTTTCTCAGTAACTCTCTTTGATATTCAATAGGTAAAAAAATTTAATAGTGATTGAATTTAAAATAGGTGTTTCGTATGTGCGGGCGAAAGTCAATCAGAATAGGCAGGTTTTTCAGGTGCGCATTCAGGGCTTGAAGAGGTCCAATTTACCTGTCGAAATTGGCATACGACCGCTTTTATTTCAAATACAACAGATTGTGCAATTTATTCAACTAAGGGTGAAATCTCGCTGGAATGCAGAATATTTGATCGTCTACGAAGAGATGAAAAAAAATTTTCGATCTGGTGATCGTTGTAAGCTTATTGGATTTCACTAGAGATATACTGATTTGCGTCTGTTAGCCGCTCTGATTAATATTTTTTATTAAAATATATACGCTCATTTAACTTTCAGACAAAAAACAAGCGCCGAATTAAAGCTCATCATGTTGTAATTGCAAGTAGATTTCCAAATTTAGTAGACGTACTTCTAGAGGAAGCAAATCGATTTGTTGAATGAGAACGTTTCGGAACAGAGTATGAACTCTTATTAATAGTAAATTCCGTATCCTTACTAACATAGAGATTGCATTGTCCTATGCATATAGCGGTACCGGTGAAATAAAATTAAGAAACGCTTTGATGCTCTCTTTATTTGTTTCAGTATTCGATGCTGGGTAATAAAATAATAGTGGTCTGATTATTTACAGAACGGGTGAGAACTTGAATTCTTTCATTTGTTCAAAGTTAACTCATACCCATATCGTAAAAATTCTCACTAAAAGAATAACATGGCGCAACGTGAATGATATCTGGGTTGTTGCAAGCACTATCACTTATCAAGACCTCATGACGTGTTTATCATACATCAGACTGCATTATGCACACCTTTGTTCACCTACGTGGAACCAATGAGTACGGCTTCAACACCAGCTCTTGAATTCTCAATAGGCCAGAAGAATCTATCTTTAGATGCTCATTGAAATTCTCAATTTAAAACTTCTCTCTGTTGATATTCTTGTGGCCTTCATCGTTATGGGTGCTAAGTTAGATATTTTTCTAAATTATCAGTCGGTATTGATGCTTAAATGGATCATTATTTAAAGTGTTATAATATATAAGATAAGCATATATATTTTAAAATCGACTTACGAAAGCCATAAAGACAACAACAGGACCTTTTTCTTTTACACCAATATCATTTTCTAATAAAGAGTAAGTTCTGACTCTTTTTCCTTTTAGTGATGTAAAAATTATTAAATATATCAGCTTGTAAAAGAAGTTCTGTCCATTTTTAAAATTTCAATCATAGTGAAAATTTTGTCGAAAATACATTATTTTTGTGTTCAGCACAGTCACCATTTTTATTAATTACACCTTCTCATCTTGTCATAAGCTTTCTCATTCCTCCTTCATAGAATTTAGCCAGTTTGGACTCAAAAAAGAAACTAGCTTCACTTCGACCTCTTCTCTTCAAGTAAGCCTTTGTCCCATTAAATGATTTTGTAAGCTCCTGAAAAGATGAAAATCGATTAGTGCAAGATCGGGAGAATATGGTGGATGATGCATATCTTCACAGCCGAATTCTTCAATGAGATTTAGAGTTGCTCTTGAAGTGTGGGATCTGGCATTGTGATGGTGCAGTATCACTCTTTTTCGATTGATCAAAGAAGGCCGCTTCTCCTATAAAACAGATTTTAAACGAATTAGCTGCCGACGGTAAACTTCAGATGTCATCGTTTGATTGTCACCCATTAGTTCATAATAAACAATTCCCTTCAAATCCCACCATACACACAAAAGAATTTGCTTGGGTGCAGTCCACTTCTCGGTTGTGGAATTGGCTTTGAACTAGGACTTAGCCACTGTCTTTTGTGCTTAACATTGTTGTACTGGATCCACTTTTCGTCGCTGTCAGTTATGATTCGATCTAAAAAAGTGCCTGAAGTTCACGAAGATGCAGTGAAGCACAACAGGTCACACGTTGCTGCTTGTTAATTTCTGACAAATCGTGTGGGAGGGGCCAGTTCCCAGCCTTTGGGACTTTCCCAGCCAAGTCTTTTAATTTCCCTATATATGGTCATATGGCGGCTTATGTGAAAGGTTTTACTCTAGTAGTGCAAGTTGGATTTTCATCAATGGCAATTTGCAATTGGTCAGAATTGAGTTTTTTGAGCATCCAGCTCCCGGTTGTCTTTCAGGCTGAAGTCATCCTTTTTGAAACGTGAAGATGAAAACCATCTTCTGAAGGTCTTTTCATTCACAACATCATTTCTATAAGTGTTTTTGAGTGTTTTTGCTGCTGAGCTTGCCGTATTTCATTTATAAAATTCAAATAGTAAAATATGCCTGATATGCTCTTTATTTGGAGTGCACATTAGGGCTAGAAATAGTTATTAATAATGACAATTATCACACAATCTGAAAGAAGAAATAATATTTTATTAATTACTATATAGAAGCATACAACATTAACAAGGTGAATTGAGGTAATCGTGCCCTAAACACAGTACAAAAATTGGACAGAATTTCTGTTTCAACCTGATATATAGCAATGGGAAATATTGAACGTGTCGCGACACGCGATTAGTGCTTTCTACTGTTTTCAGGACGTCCTGAATTTTAAGATGTGAGTCATGTGATGTCTAAATACCATCATCCCATGTCGCTAAATTTCCAGAGCTATTGTAACCAAGGTGAAAAGACTGAAACGTGTGTGAACATGTCCATTCAAGTTAGGTACAAGTAGAATTGCGGTTTGAGAATGTTTCACTTAGTTTTATTACCAACAATTTATAATCAGAGGGAAATTTTTAGAATATACTCAGTATCTTAGGTGTAAGAGCGGATGCAAAATTCTCATTTATTTGAAAGACCGTAACGCATCTTATTAATGGACTTAAAATAGGGAAAGTTAAAATCATGAGCGAGAGTTGAGATTGAGTAGAGGTAGAAAAATAAAAGTCACGGCATAAAAGCGAACTACTTCATTTAAATTCCAGATCCATTTGGTTGTCCAACTATTGCTTATTAAGGCAAAGTTTAATCCGTCACGCCTTAATGTTTAAAATTAAGAGATTGATTAATAAATTTGAAGATGTCCAGTTTGAATTGTCAGTTGATCAAATTGAGAGGTTGGTTATATCATCTCCAAGCATATGTCAAGGGAAGTGTCTGTGACATAGAAAAATATTATTATTAAGTAATATTTGCTGCAATGCCGATATTTTGTCTTATATGGTAAAAAATGTCTTCACCTTCCAAGCACCACATGGAATTGAAGGTCAGACAACCCTTTCAACTCTATCGGAGTTGCAAATTGGCATTAATGAGCAGCACCTTTCAAAAGTTCATGGTTACATCGCGATATTGCCATCACAAAATGAGTTTACACAAACTGTGAACTAACCTATGCTTTAAAAATATTTCTGTGTCTGGTATGAAGAGAATTAAACGAACTTCAACTTCAAACGTCTGAAAAACCATTATGAGCAATTGAAGAAATGCTTCAACATTTAGGAACAGGTTCTTGTATCACCGTAATAACTAATTCTAATCATCATTAGACAGTTCAAATCCTTACAAGGAAATGGCTAATACATCTTCAATCCCTGATCAATGGAAAGAAAGTGCATTCGACAGTACTAACGGCTTAACAGTGTTTCTGCATCAAGAGAAAAACCATATGCTGTTTAAAGAGCATATTCTCCGAAATAATAAACATCCCTTGAAGATTTAACTCCAAATTCAAGATTCCATCGAGATTCTGCATTTACGCTAGTTAGATCAGAATTATTTATGTAATCATTGTTGTAAATTATCGTCATTTGAAAAACGGCACTTTAATTCATATTCTAGATGATAATGGAATGCTGTAATGATGAAGGATGATTGGAAATACTTTCATGCCCTGTTGAAAAACAGAATATTTAAATGCTTGATGGAATAGTCAATGGGAATTGCCTCTCTTCTTCGATTTATCATCCATACGGTCAAGGTAAGAATGGTAATATAGCCCTGAAGCACATTAAAAGACAATTCCCTCCTTTTGCATCTTATATAAAGCTTCGATAGATCTTACTACTCAGTGAAGTCGATGCAAAGTCCTTAGATCTTATAATTACGGAAGGGGGAGGGAAGCTTATGTTGCTAAGTCTAGGGCTTCCTATAATTTATTTTCAATGAAAATTAGCGAACATGTCTTAAATTTTTTAAATTATGTAGTAGCGTGAATATTATCTAACCGTTTCATTCGAGATTTAGTCGATATTTGTTGTTGTAACGCACAATAAGGTAGATCCATTTGAGAAATTTTCACTATCAGAGAGAAACTGAAGTTGGTTAAAAGTAAGTGCAATAAATAAGAAAGGGGAGGAGATAAAAAAGACGAAGAGAGTAAAGTAAAGCGCAAGTCAATTTTTGCAAAATTTGTCATTAAAAAGTCATTCGCATTCCATTATTGAAAATTCAAGACTCGTCACCTGAATCACTAACAAATTCTTGCTCACAGTATTCAGTGTCCATGATGATTGGTTTTACCACTTCAGTTCGTTTTCTTTCTTCCAAAGGTTGCGAAACATCATGTTATTACATGAAATTAAGCAGCTTAGATGATCTTAACATAGAAGGACCGAGAAAGTTAACATTCTTAAATTTAAAATAGATTAATGCTTCATCTACTTCCTGATTATCTAGCACACCGGGATATTAGTAGTTCTTTGAATTGGAGACTCCTTGAACCCTAGGTTTATAGAAATACGGAAAAAAGGAGAATGTATATAAATCCAACCAGTCAGTGGAAGGAATTTTTATGAGAGCAATATTCACGAAAATAAGCTAAAAGAAGGGAATGTATGACAATTAACAGAGGAAAAAGGAGAATGGTAATTTCCGAATTTCTTCTTGTTCCCTTTTGTATATTCATTTAACCTTGAAATATACTAAAGAATGGCAATAGATAATCACAGTATTGATCTGACTATAGCAGAATCAACAGGAACATACCGGTCGATTTTAACATTGCAGTACAAAGACTCCTAGGAATAGGTTCGACAACTTGGAGAAATGGAAGTGACTCCTTTGGGTCTCTATTTTGGACAGATTCGTCTCACCAAGGACTTTCTTCGTGACCGAATTAAATTTGTCTGGACATGGCTACGTGTGATTTCTTTCAATTACTGCTTAGTATTTGGATAGATATTTAATAACGGTTCAAAAGTGAAGTATTTAACATAGAAATATGACAAAGAGCTATTTAAGATGATTTCACTGAGCAAGCATTCCAGGTGGTCATACTCCATTAAGAGGTCTTCTCGCAGTGATCGACTGAATTGTAAGCTTTCTTTTACAAAATACTCCACGAAAATCTAACTGAATCTTGCTCTTAACTGGGATGAAAATTGTGAACTCTTTACGATGGATCAGTACTGCAATATTGATACTATGAATTACAGCAATTGCTTATATGCATAACAGTATTCGTATGCACAAGTTTACCAGTGGTTAATATATTGCAGTACTTCGCCAAAATAAGAATGAGCTTATCTAATGGTTTCCAATCGGCATCAAAGCTTCTTGCGACAGCACACAGGTTATTGCCATATTCAGTGTGTCCAACAGTTTAAACTTTCATCCGTCTCTGACTACATGAGCTTAAATTTCAAATGTATTAAGTCAGTGTAGACCTCTTTAAGAATAAACTGGAAGTGCAGAGACGGTTCTTTTGAACCTTGACGGTAAAGGTGAAAGAATACTCTATCGTGAGCCGGAAGTTCAACTGCACGTCATCGCTATGCCACTTCTAAGTAATTTTTATGGAAGATCACCTCATGGCGAGGACAACCGCCATTCACCGTTTTGTCCGTTTCCTGGCCAATCGCATTCTGCCACATCCAATGACTGGTTCGAATTCTGCGGCCAATCACTATTGGGGCAAGTCCTCTACCAGATATATAAATAGTCCCATAATTCAGCCAACATGTGGTATGGTCCGGTGGTTCTGGTTTTTGAAGGCATCTTGGCCATGTGTTATAATAGTAAGTTATTGATGTTATACATTAAGTATAACCAATTCTAAAAGCCATGAACTGCATGGGATTGTGGTTTTTTATAAAGTATTTCTCGTTTAGGTATAACCTATTTCCTTTAAAGTAGATGATATGAATTGCCCGATATGCCAACAGCGAATGCATGCAATTTAGCAGCATCAATTCCATAGGCAGGTATAGTTTTAATCCGTGATCGGCACAGTCCGGTCGACAGAAATGAGTAGGAAAACTTGAATGAAGTCTATTTGTTGAAAGTAAAGGGTCAAACTATTGGCAATCTGGGATATATTCGGAGAAATGTGATAGCAAATAATCAAAATACACAAGATCAGAAAAAACTAGGTCAAACTTTCATCATTGCTTTGTTCACCCTGGAGAATAGGTGCAGCATAATTTGTAGGACAACTATTTGTATCTGATACCCTTATAGATGTCGCACGTCTTCATATCATAAGTCATGAAAATGTAGCAGTCCTTTACAGGGTCACCAATTTGTAGTGGGCCACCAGATTGTTGAGGGTCATCGGTTTGTAGTGGCGAAGTCACCAATTTGTGGTTGGAGTAGTTCACCAGTTTGTAGCGGTAGTTGGCTAACAGTAAATGAAAAGAAAA
>CAADRB010000010.1:2034268-2086117 GCA_900708905.1 Hymenolepis diminuta
AGTTCACCAGTTTGTAGCGGTAGTTGGCTAACAGTAAATGAAAAGAAAACAACAGAAGGATTGCGTTGACCAGGTTATATTGAATANAGTCCAGTACAGAGTCTCAATAGAGAAATAGGAGATTGGAGAAGGACGGAGCTATGGAAAGAGGCGTTGGACTAGGTAGGGTCCCTTGGTGTGTGTGTTATCGTGTGTCTGATGGAGGCTATTTATAATCGAGACTTTGGGTGAGGACACGCATAAGGATACGGTTGTATGCGTGGTTAATTGGTCGAAATGATTGTAGGAAAAGGAAGGGTCAGTGCAGACAAGACTGGTTAATAACGGAGTTAATTAACGGTGTCTGCTACTATTGTCTGAGGTATGTTTACCTTTTCCGTTCGATGAGAAATGGGTCAACTGAGGATACACGATGTTGGTCTATAGAGTGCATGGGGTCACAGGAAAGGTTAAAAGTTTACAGACATTACTATAAAGATAAATAAATTTAGAGATGATTAAAGATGGTGCAAGATAAAATATTTCAGAGAAAAGGGATTCATCCTTCAAAAATTTAGGGCGTCAGTGGACTCAAATTCCAAAGATAAGCTCTCTAGTTAGTAGATCTTACAATCTGCTGGAATTTAAGAATCATCTTCTCTTTATTTGTAATTTTCTTCATTATCTACAGTTGTACTAAAAATGAACAATTTTCAATTGTGAGATGCAACTGAAATCGATCAACAGAAAGCTTAACAAACGGTTTAGGGAAGGAGATCCAAACAATATCAAAATTCTCATTTCATTTGATTTTTCGGATCCTGATTATTTAATACCTCCTAAATTTCATATATTCCGAAACTCAAATTTCATTTTTTGTCCCCTGGATTACAACAAATTTCTGTCTACGATGTTCAATACTTATTTATTTAATTTAATTATTTAAGTAATTAATTATTTATTTAATTAATATTTAATCAAGAAGGGGTGATCCTGCCAATTCAATTAATTTTTCTTTCACTAGTTGAGAAGGCAGGGTGATATTACATGATATTCAGAAGCTCACAGTCATAAAATTGCTGAGATGAGATTGCTAACAAATTGAAATTAGCAGAGCTCCGCAAACTGTATTCACTGAAGGCAAATTAATTGTAAGAATATTACACTTTATAATATGGTGTTCAAATAGTTCAAGGTGTCTTAACATAAGTAAACTGATAATTAATCAGGATAAGAAGAGATATATGCGAGTAGGAAGGATGCCTCTTAAGTTTGAAGTCGTCAGGTTATCCGTGCTTTCATTTTTTATATTAATGTATTCTGTATTTTCTTTTCAGCGTAAGGAACAGTATGAATGACACGATTTCATATGACATCACAATTATACTCATTTCAAGGAGCTTTATGCTAGCCGTTGACTTGGAATCTCTTAATTGGTAGATAATCTATAGATTTGTGGTGATCAGTCCACCATTGTCATCCCATCTCAAATCAATATGTGGTGAGGTCATGACAACTCTAAAGAGAGCTAGGCATCTAGTTTTCCCCATAGCCATTCTACAAGCTATAACTTCTGTCCTCTGCCAGTCTCCATTGCGATAACAGAATAGAGAAAAAAGGTAATTAAACCGCAGGATTTGTAAATAGCAATGTACTGGATGAGAGCAGAGATTAGGAACGATGGAGTGCTGGTTAATGGGAAACACTCAATCGGTTAGGAAACGCGGACTCAGCATGTGAAGAGCTTCGAGTTTTCTCTATTTGATAAAACCTGATCGCAGGACATGAGTGACACTTCGAATCTCAGTTGACGAACTGAATATTAAGGTTAGACTGACTCACAGTATTTATAGGGAAAATATAGATGAAAATTCTAAATCGAGAACAATTTAATCAATGTGTTAACGTAAAAAATGTTCCTTTTAAACGTATGCTTTATTAACGGTCGTTGTACTAGTTTAGCGTATAACCCAATAACTTCACAAGTTCTACAAATCAGTATTTGGATGTCCCTTAACTATTCCTTACGCAAGTTATGTTTTTCTTATCTCTTCCGCAGCAATCCTCACGTATTATAACATCATTCTCCGCTATATCATTCGTTACGTCTTCGTTTCAACCAAAACAACTGTTTAAAATTGCTTCTTAATGATAACCTTTATTTGCGCAAATGAGAGAGATAGATGGCAACGGAAATATTCCCGAATATATTAAGAGTGAGACAATGTGAGTTTCTTTACACAGAGCGATTGAGTACTGATTCCGGTTTTCAGGCAGTTAAGGATGTTTGGGAACTTGTTAAATTATTAGCACACAGTGAAATGGGGGAAAAGTTTTGTTCGCTTACGGAGATGATAATGGACCATTGCATGTGCACATGTTCGGATCCATTCAAGGGTCAGAGTTCAGAGTATCTATAATGAAGCCCTTAGAGGTTTTAGAAACGGAGGGTGAACGCTTATGAACTTCAATTAAACCACATTGACGAGATAATAAGGTAAAGAAAGTCTAATAACCCCAATTACGAGTATTGATCGATCTACTGGACTTGGAGAAAAGTTGATATATAGAATATTTGAGATCGTTGGAAATATGTTACTAAAAACTTTAAGTAGTCAAATTTAACAGTCTTAACCAATAGGGAAGGACTTTCAATACGCTTCTTAATAATTCTGTTCATAGGGAATGCAAATCCACATCAAAACACGGGTATCTATTTACGTTGGCTAGCATAGCCTGATTCCGAATCTCCACCAACAGTGTGCTTGGTGGCTTGCAAGAGCTATGAATCACCAAATTCAACTTAAATTCAAAAGAAACTTTCAAATTTCACTTTCTGTGCCTCCGATGATTTTAATACTAGAAGCACAATGTCCCCCCAACAGGAACTGACTGATTTGATAGATTAATTTTTCAAATGATGTTGGTATTTAGTATCAACCGAGTGATATTAATAAACCCATCTTGCTGTTACGCTATTGCGGTGCCAATATATGTAAGAAATTAGTTAAAAACGTCACCTTGAGATATATCTATAGCAGCAAATTTTTGATGCTACAAGATGTAACAATACTCTTTTATTAATAAAAACAGCATACATTAAACTATTCTGAGAAGCAAATGGATAGCTACACTAGGGAGGAAATAGTTTGAAGAAAGAGAAGGGAGATTTGTGATGCTTTAAATAACCTCTTATTTTACAATATTTAAAGCAACAGGACACTGGACAATGACTATCCCCATGAGCAGTGTGCATGAGGAATAATGATCCCGTCGATAGTGTATGGGAATTTCTTTTCTGTTGAGATTTTCGCATTCATCCGTTTTCGCTCGAATTATCTTCAGATGAAGATTTAAGGTATTAAGACAGGAATCAGCTGACCTAAAAGAACTTTTAGAATGTAAGAACTGGAAAGACATTTTGAAGCCACCCAAAGGTGCTTAACTGAAGGATTTCCCGGAGGAATCCACAGAGCTCTTTACATATCATGACTCAACGAAAGCGTAACCCAAAGTTCAATCTTCTCGCAGTATTAAGGAGAGTCTTAAGCCTGCTGTTATAAAATACCCTTATTACAAGTGTGGAAAGGCCGTAATAGACTATTGGCTCCACGGAAATTTCTACAAACCTTGCTTTTTGACTGATACTTAAAGATCGGAGCTTTACGAGTTGCCTTCAGTGTGCATTTTTGTGCTTCCCCACATAGCTGGTACTCTGCCGACTTTGTTATTAAATTCTCTGAAGATTCGATTGCTCAAAGATAAAATAGTTTCTAAGAGCATTTTTGGTTCTCTAAATCGGTAACTACCAGATATCAACAGCAATTATGTCCATACGATATGATGCTTATTTATAAGCAAGAAACGAAGGAGTTTTCTGGTTGGCCAATAAATAAATAAATATATATATATATATTCATTTATTCTATATATGATTCGGTCACGAATGGATTTAAGTAAGAATAGCTATAAACTGCGATCTTAATGCGACTGTTTAATACTGAAAACGATTTAAGAAAATGTTGCAACCCTCACAGACTTCTCTTCCCTGAAAATTAAGGCCACTTAAATAACATTTCCATTATGGAACTTAAATTATACTATCATTGCTAGTAAGACAATACAGTCTTTAATTTAATTGGACTTAAGTCCTGTCTTCTTCTTGATGAGCTTTAAGGCTGCAGCTAAATGTTTAGTTAAGGTAATCTAACTCGCCTTCATGGAAATCAAGCAAGCACCACCGCTGCACGCTAACCACGAGAAAATCGATGCCTGGCTTTTCGGGCTCGTTCAGGGAAATGCACACAGTGGCACAAACATACGCGGACATGCGCACGCGCCTGTCTGTCCCACATAATCGACACATTCTAAATCCCAACACACAGAATCGCAAGGCCACAAATTTGCCCACAACTGCACAGTGGTGCCACTCTTCTTTCACACCCAACAAAAATGACGTTCTCGAGATTGGAGGTTATTCTTTCCATTATATTTGGCCTCCTCATTCTGAGCAGCACTGTTTTCTCTAAATATGATAGTACAGAGACGCCACTAGATGCGTGTGCTCCTTGTGATGAGTCCAAATGTCCCCCAGTAACCATGTGTCCAGTTGGTGAAGTGAAAGACTACTGTGGATGCTGTTCAGTATGCGGTCTTGAACAAGGACATCGGTGCAATACAAGACAAGAGTTGCAGGATATGTTCTCTGGAAAGAGACGACATGGTTACTATGGTGCTTGTGGAAGACACTTAGAGTGCCAACCACGAACAGATATCGATGAAAAGTCAGAGGTAGAGAATGTCTGTGTCTGCGTTAAGCCTGGCAGATTCTGTGCTAGTAATGGTGAGACCTATTCGGCTTGTGAACTCGAAGCTATTCAGGCTAAATCTTTCGGTGAGATCTTCCTCATCTCTTATGACGATTGTAAATCGGGTGGGTGAATATTGTTTAAATTTAACAATTTCAGAACTAATTTCCTAAGTAAAAAATTAACGTTTGATTTCTTTTATTATTTTATTAGATAAAATTATAATCAAAGGCAACTCTCTATTCAATGCCGGCGTGATTAAAGATAGAATTTTTTATACTGAAATATTTTTCCTTTATTTTATTATTTCTCCCTCAACTTGTAAACGCAATTTTTATTCACATTCCGAATAATAATTATTTACCTAGTGCATAAATAGTTAGGATATTTTATTGTTTGTTTATGTTCCAGTCTAACGATTATAAAAGTAAAAAATCATACCAAGAAATATATATATACATAAAACAAATATTGTCTTAATAAATTCCATTCGGAGAATAATTGTTTCTGATCTTCCCACTTTTAATTTAAAATATTTAGGTGGCTATGCTATTTGGGTAAAATCCATCAATTTAACTGCACTATGTGGTGGAATAGTTAATGAGCTATTTTTGGCAGTATTCAGATTTAGCTTTTGATGTATTGATTGACAAATGTATCTGTACAGATTCCAACGTAAAATATTAAAGGAATGCACATGAAAAATTGTCATATTTTTCCGAATTCTTTTACTGCAGCATCTGGATACGTAAGATCAAAACATTGACAGTAAATTTTGCTGATTGCACAAAATAGCTGATAAAGCAAATTTATTTGTGGTTTTGATAGAGCCAAAGATTGTAGCCGCATCGGAATCACAGAGGGTTCCTGGAGGGAATAAAACAACATTCTGGTGTGAAATTAAGGGGTACCCCTTGCCCACGGTCACTTGGTACTACTTCGCTCCCGGTGGCTCCTATGAAGCGATTCTTCTTCCTGGTAAGCATTTTTTCAAATTTGCATTGCTGACATAGATTGGTATTTTGACTGATGGTCGTTGAAAACAACATTTTTATCTTCTTTTCAAACGCTTGTTAATCTTTCTGACAGAACACAAAAAAGTAAAAACCCACCGATTAATAGTCTGAAATTCTTCCCAACTGAAATAAAACGATAAGAGTAGGATTTTGGCAAAGGAATCGCAACTTCTGAACTTTCTTGAATATTATCACTATTTTATTGGTATTAGAAATAGTTTTTTACACATTTAACTTATGGGAAGGCATCTGAATGTGGAGAACGGTAAACAAGTCCAATAAGGTAAGTTATGGGGGAGGGGGGAGGAGAAGGGTTAGGAAGAAGTAGAAGTCAAGATATTACGAGCCTTACTTTATTTGAATTTTCGAAGCAGTGATTTTTCTATATTTCCCTAAGAAGTATAGTTAAACAGTGCGATGTCTCGATGTTTAATTTTATTAAATTGACTACCAAGGTCATGAGAGAGATTAAATTCACGATATTTATAACTCACTGACCGGCTGAATTAATTTCCCAATTATCTGCATACTTTAAATGTGGTCTGCGGATTTATGATGGATGTGGTGGTTTATAATTCAAATGACTGAATGGTACAAATGGTATTGAAAGCAAGTCTTTTTCAGAACTCATTTTGAGACCGGGAAGGGAGTTTCAGGTAAATTTTAAAAAAACCTCAGCTTTCTGTTGTTATTAGGTTTATTTAATCTTACTAATCAGTTAATGTTCATATCCAATATAGGTAAGAACTCCAGTTAATCTAATAGATGAATTAATGGCAATTGAACATGTTAATGATCGATAGTCTAGCATTAGTTATTCGCGAGACGCAACGAGAAATACCGATCAATTAAACAGGTGCTTTACTAAATAGAGGGGGAGGGGGAAGGTTGCGCAATCGATCGATAAGCAGTGTAGATTGGTAACGTCACACGCTGCCAACTCTGCGCAAATGTTATTGGCTAATTGTGGACAACCAATCGGTGGCCCTGGTCAAAAGCTAAGGTCATATTATTTCTCGACAGTCAAATCAAACCATCAAAATTTTATTCGTACATGTATTTTAAAACATATTTAAAAGAGTTCAAAATGTTTGTTTATTTTCAATAGTTGCATTTTGGTCTGTACTGACTTTATTTATCGCTGTATTTAGATGATTTTCAGCGTTTGACAATTTAAATAAGAAAAACACAATATATTATATCGATAATTTAAGGTTAGAATTATGATACACAAGGATATTCAAAAATCAAGGCGAAGTCAGGAGTACTTGAGGACTTTGTCCTTAAGAAACTTGCTTTTCTCTCATTACATATTCCTTTTACAATTTAATATTCGAGAAGCCCCATACCATTAGGCCCCTCCCAACTCCTGAGATATCACTGTTATGTTAAAAATTTTTGACATTTATCAAACTTGCACGAAAATTATTTTCAAGCACTAAGTGTTACTGGCTTGTATTTCTTGTACTTTCTTAGGACAAATTTTAATCGTACATTTTTTTGTGAACATAGCCTACGGTGTTCTGCTAACTTAAAATGGTTGGCTAACTCATCCTTGATATACTAAGAATCCGAGCTGTAGGAGCCAAAACATGTGAAATCGTGTTGCCTTCTCAATTTTTGGAGGAAAGCAATAGATTTAGATGGCATGACCGACCATAGTGGTAAAAACTGGTCAATAAGCATTGAAAATAGTAGACCAGCATTCTCTGCAGTCCAGGAGGCGGATCATGAAATTGAAATTTTGAAACATGAAAAACCCATTTAGTAAATATTGTACTACCCAAATCGAAAAATCAAACGAAGTAAAACCCTTTAATAACTCTCAACATCAGTTGTTGGACTTCCTACTGACCTATTTCAGTTGCTTCTCACAGGTGAAAGTTGGAAATTTTTAATATAACTCTGAGTAATAAAAATAACGCTACTTGTTATAAAACGCACATTTAGAAATATATCAATCCATAACTTCGATGGCACAAAAAGTTTGTACTTTAAGGCTTTATGGTCGTCCGTTTGTTAATAAAGCTAATCTAAATTATGCTGGTCGGATAATAAAAAGCGTAGCTTTAAGGTCCTAAATTCAACAGGAAAATGGAGACAATGGAGATATTCTCTACTTGGCTTCGCTTAAATAATGTGAATGCAATCGTACGCTGTATTTTGACATTTTTAAGTTTATTTACTTGAAATCTTCAAAATTGAACAAAACCCACTTTAAAATCATTCGATGATGGACTAATGTCAGGTATGAGAGACAAAATTCTGCCTGATGGCGGTCTAACCTTTAGCAAGAAATTACGCATTTGAAGTCGTTGTTGATCGTTGTGCTTGTAGAACAGTGATCTCCTCGATTGTGGCAAACCATTGCATTCTCTTCGGTTATCATTTTACATATCTTGCACCGTATCTCATAGAGAGAGGTTGTACAATCTGAGAAATGAGGGATTTTATTTGGTATTTTATTAGATTAGTCTAGCCAGAGATTTTTTGGACGTCTTGATGGATTTGTCCTAGCCATGATTTTGTTTGTACCTTCCCCCTTACCCTATCAGGCATCTGATGGCATGAAAGAAGTTTCCAAGAAAGAGTGCTAGGACGAATTTGAATAACCACCCACAATTGTGTAGACTTTTCTTAACATAAAAGTAAATCTTAGAAAGTTGGCTCACAAAATCGAACAATCGCTCCTTTCAAAGAAATATGCAATATTTGCAGATGAGGGGTTCTTTGGACATTTTCGGTTGGGCGAATAAGAGAAAATAATTCCCATAATTTGATTTAAAGATTTTTTGAATAGTAGGCCTTCTTTAAAAGCAGGTTAATATCACTTATGTGTCTATTTTGATTGCTGTCAGATACTGCATTATACGCCAAATGGCGGTATTACATTTCACGATAAGGTGATGAGAGAGAAAGTTACAACTTAGGAGTTAACAAAGCATGACAAATAAAACCCGCTTAACTGCGAAAGTGAATGCAGATAAGATAAAAAGAGGACGGAGAATATAATGTAATGTTTGTGTTAGCACAAAGATGTCCGTCCCTTAATCAGTAAAGTGAATAACTGCATGGATATCATAAGGAGGGACCACAGATAAAAGAGAGAAACTTAATAATACCTTCATTAGGCAACAGCAAACAAAAGATACTGCAATGACTGGACGTAATTATTTTATTAAAGATACAAACCTTACTATACTGTAATATTAACAAACTATGGGATGAAACTCCGGGAATCTCAGATTCTTATTTTAATTTGGAACAAGCGGTTGGAACTTAGAAATCTTTTCATTAAAATTTTAGTTTTCTTCATTTGTATCCCATTGCAGTAATATTTGCCTGTAAATTTAAATATGCTTATTACACATAATATTTTGTTAGAAAAAAACATTTGGTTGCATTATATCATTTTACGGCCCAAAATGGCAACCAAAAGCGGTCAACAGTAAATCTAATAAATAATAAGGGAAGTGGATCGTAAAAGGATCTGAGAGTAGAATTAGTGCATCAAATGGCTGTACATAATTTTATATTTGGAATTCGATATTTACTTAATGCGTCTTTTACATTTCCAAATTCTAATGTATTAATCCGTAATCTGGATTAGTGAGCTAATTCTTGTCTGTTATATCCAGTGCTATTTGATTGATTACTTAATTATGATAGTCGATCTGGCTACTTTAATTCCTTCTTTTTATACAATGCGTGCGAAGCAGGATGGTCTTGCCTGATCCTAGGCAGTTTACATGATTTTCAGCTGTATATTTTCTCTATGAGAAAATATAAAGATGATAGATTCTGGTTAGTTACGTATATCAGAATCGAACAAAGAATGGGCCGGCCTTGTAGATATAAACTGAAAAATGATACAGATATCGATGATCAACTTGGGGGAGAGGGATGAATCACTGGCAGAAAAGAGTGAAGCTTTATGGGCGGTAGGTGAAAGACCAGGATAAGTCAATATGTTAAATGTGCATATGATGTAAGGCCACGGCATATTTTTCACTCAAATTCGAGTACACCTGATTGTGGAAAATTATCAGTGATACTATCCATCTATATATTCTTTTATCGTCAGAGCATTTTTTATCAAAATATTTTCCAACAGTTGACACCCTTTACCACGAAGAACAAACGTACAACAATTTTTTAGGGTGCAGGTAATAAGATTAATGATTTATCGAATGCTTCCTTTATTCAATTTTAGGGGACTCCGATGAAATGAGTGTGAGTTTACGAGGTGCTCCACCCGGCCGAAGAATCATTTCTCACCTTCAAATTCGTCGATTTGACATAAAATACGAGGGTATCTACCAATGCTATGTGGAAAATGATCTAGGTAGTGATCGTCGTAATATAACAGCGATCTACACTCCACCGGAATCTAATCCTCGGGAACTTTAGATTGAATCTTTACTGGGTCTCTTGTTCCAGTTAGGATTCTTCTCACCCTTCTTTTTTTTTTCCTTCCATTCAACAACCACTTCACTAAATGCATGCTTGCATCTAAACACATGCGTTAATTTCCCTTTCACCTATTAATAATTTGCTAAAACATTACGGATCATGTTTTTAAATGTTATGGAAAATTAAATATCCAGTATTTTTCATTTTTCTTGCTTTAATAACATCATCAACACTCACTGCAAGATGTGGTTTTACAAGCACTACGATTTAAATGTAGCACAATGCGAGTGTAAAAATGATATTTTTATCCACAGAAACAAGCCTATGTCCAGAATGAGGTCCGAGAATGATCACTACCATATAGATTGACGAAGAAAAAAGTAGACTCAATGTAACAATAACTACCAAGTTCCACGGTATTTACTGCATTGTCTATCGTATTTCCAAGGCTTGTAATACAAATAAGGCTTACTTTTAGAATGTACCATCTCAGAGCCACAACGCTAACAAAGAAATGTCATTTTGAGTTTTGCTAACAATAATTTATTTTTCATACTGAGATGGACTATTCATAGACGATATGTGCATATATGCGTACATATAAATGTATAATCTTTATACATAAATTAAAGCAGAGGACTGACTGATTGACTATTAGTAGTGCAGAAACCCCATTTCTGAGTGCGAATACGCAGGAAAAGTAATAGAAAATCTAAGGCACATCGGTTGGTACATTGGTCTTTGCGTTTGTCTGCCATGTCAGGTATCACGGATTCGATTTCCATCGCCACACACCCAGTGAGCGGAGTGGTCGGTCGCAGTAGTTAAGTCTGGCTAATACAGAGGGTAGCAGAATTCAAGTCTCTAACCAAGGCAGTTCCGTGAAGCCACTCTCTACCCAAGGTGGGCGTTGAAAAGCGCATTCCTGAATGAGTTTGAGAATTATTTATAATGTATGAGAAACGAATTCTGCTCAGCCTTCGACAATATTTTTCAATTTATTCAAATACTTCCGGACTAAGTTCATTGATTAATCGAAAACCTCAAAAATGCAATGAAGACACCAGTATGATTAAAGAGGAAATCCTGCTTATCCCACCAGTATAATATGCCAGTATAGTATAATGAAACAAATTTATAAATAAACAGATGTTAATAACGATAAAGCATGCAATTAATGTTTTTGAGTTTCACAATTAGAATGAAACTGACATAGTGAAAGCAATGTCGCCCATTAATCCGAGAGTCAGACAATGAAATTTGAACATTTGGAAATTGTGCATTAACGGCCCATCATGTGAGAATATGGATAACAAAATGACTAAAGAACTGAAGTAAAGTATGACACAATGCTCTGACTAAAAAGCCTCCTTCTTCTCCTTCTTCTTCCTCTTTTTCTTTATCCTCACTCCTTTTTGCTTTATTGAAAATATTTTCTGTTCTCTTAATTCGTATGATTCCCCCTGATCATGACTTTTTAAAGGCATTTGTTTTTTGCACAACCGTGCAATATATATGATTCCATTTTAGCATTGAGCAATATTTCCCCGATTTCTTGGACCTCGATTAAAATGCCATATTCCCCACAAGTTGTCAAACAGGCCCACATTAAATTAAATACCTCCAAAAAAGGTGCTTAGTTCAGGAGGCCACATAGTTCAAATCTCGGCTTGATCCAACCACCTGTGCAGTTCTAGATGTACTTCTATTTTGCTTTAGAGCAATCTAAAACTGGTGGGGGAAATAGGCAATTACAAAAGTGTCAAATGAAAACAAAAAATTTTAAAACTGAGTTCTTTTAAAAACAACTTCCTCAGATATTTCAGATAAATTCTAAGTCCTGAAGGACATCTATTTAAACACAAGTCATAAAAATACCGCCAATATGGAGAACCAACTTCTCCAAGTTTTCTTCTTCCCTCCATTCAATAAATATAATAATGTAAATCATATACCTCCCCGCCCAACTGAAACAAATCCATCAAATCATTCATTTTGTTTTGCTTTTCTTGCAATAAAAAAACACGTATCGTTTCTGCGTCATACAGCAGAATCTGCGTCCTGCCATTCGTGACAAAGGTGTCAGCGATTTCTATATTGGGATCACATATATAGGCAAGAGAATCGAGCAAATATTTTCGCTCCCAATTGTCCTTAAAATTATTTCAATTTAATGCGTTATCATATACACCCTTTTAAGTATTCCGATCTGGGAGCTATCTGACGCACCACATCCGTACCCAGCGCCCAGCATTTATATTTTTTCAAATCGTTTACCGACTTAAATTTAATGCTGCTGAATTGTTATCAGTAGAAGGATAGTTTCAAATAGTTTGTTGAGTAGGTGGTAAAGCATTTAATCTACTTTTATAATCGGTAATGAAAGGAGAAAAATGCGAACTGGCAAAGTTTAACCAGCAGTCTGACTATTTCAGGATACATTTAGGATACAAAATTATAGGCTGTCTATTTACATTGAAATAAATGTAAGTCTGTCGTAAATACAATCTAGCAAAGCACGAATGAGAGGAAATATCTGTACTCAGTTGTTTGTGGCTTGAGGAATGAGTGACAAATGAATAAATGTGAATAGAAAAAGCAATTACGTTGAGAAGAAGACATTTTAATATAACAATTTGGGTCTGGAGTTTTCTTTTGCTTCGCTCATTGCGCTTTGGCATTTTCTTAGCATATTGTAACCTATCGCCTCCAAAATTAACCCTCAACAACTAGAGCTCAAAGAAAGAAGAAACTCCGTATGGACGCCTTTAATAATATACGTCACGCCACAGTCTGTGTAATGACATAATATTTACATAATCACACAACTGGTCCGTTTTAGCAAACATGTGAAATTTATAAACAATTCACGATAACTTCAACAAAAATAAGTAAAACGTTAATTAAATTTTATTTTTCCTGGGCAGAAATGAATATATTTATGAAATTATCCACTATTTCAATTCCAAACTGATTTGCGTTCATTTGAAAAATGTTGGCTCTGGTCTTTAAGTATTGAGGAAACGTTTATCAGAGAAAGTAATTTAACTACTCATCTTTTACAATAACTTTATAACCTTCTGATTCCATTAGAAGAAGTATTCATAACACTTGATTTGGGTAGAGAGAAGGTATTCAGAGCCATCCTGATGAAAAATGCGTATTCCCCTACCCGTATTATTAGCAAGAATTAACCGGTGAATTTGGCCATCCACACCGATCTAGTGACCTCTGACTTGTCGAACTTGCACTTTGATAACTGCTTGATCGGGGAGTATTGGTATTTTCCATGCTATTGTTTTTCTAGTCAGCCAATTTTTTTAAAATGGTTAAAATGAATCATAAAGTCTTCAAAGATTTTCACTGGAAGATTAGTTCCTATTGTAGGCTTTGTACAATATTGATGGGCCAAAAGTTCCGGTGGGGACATTGATTACCCAATTGAAAATACAACATTAACTAATGAAAGAATAATCAAAATTATGAGATTTCCATCTTAAAACTGACATTTATATATAGTTCAAGTTAAGATGGGTACCTCTTTGTCTAAAAAACCCAAAGATATTTAATAGTCTTCCATCCATCAACAGAACATCTTTAAAAACCACTAAACAAAAATCGCAATTTATTAGGAGCAAAGGATCGTATCAAATTATATTTTTATAATCTAAACTTCTATCAATTTGCATATATTAGTCTAATAGTGAAGAAAGAAGGCATGCATCTCAGATTTGTATTTATTTAGAGAATTTGTTTATGATGTCGCACCCGTCTCTAGGGTTAAAAAACTGTTTGTTGCGTTAAATGAATTTACCACTATCGCAAATTGTGAATATATTCAATTCAATGTTATATTTTCTACTTGCTCTTGACTGTAAAGAGATATAGATGAATTTAAGTGGCATAATCAATCACAGAAAATAATTCAGTTGGTAAGCGAGCTCTGGATATAGTAGACATAATCCCCACTCATGAATCTCGATAGTGGATGATGGACTTATTTCTTTTGAACATGTGAGCAACTCGATGGATGACAGATAATGACTTCTTTACAACTTATTGGTGACCCCCTCTTCTGTTTAATGCCTTTTGGGACTCGTTTTTTGTTCCCAATATTCAGATGCCTTTCAATGATTACGGTTTCTAAAGTTATTTTCTTGTGCCATGGCAATGATGCAATGAATAATACAATGCTCAGTATATCTCAAGCAAGTTTAGTCTGCACATAGTGGTTCAAGACACCTTAATGAAAAAGAGGTGTTTGAAATTTTAAATTTCTTCAAAAACCTTAAAATTAAATGCTAATATTAAAATTCAACTTATGTGATCACTAATAGATATATATTATTTTCAATAATTTAAACTTACTCAATTTTTGGCAAGATAGGAAAAAATGAATTTTGAAATACCCGCCCTTTCGAATGAATGATTTTATCACGAATGTTTTATGGTTCTCAGTTATCGGTTCTGGCTGATCTCTTGGCTGATCTCAATGATTCAGCAGTAGCAGCAGATAAATGCGAAATAAATTCTTATTACTTTGGCGTTAGAGCCGAACTAACATGCAAATGTCATAAATTTCCTCGACACATCATGATAACAAGATACATTCATTTGTAAGTAAAGTTTAAAAAAATAAGAAATTAAACTTTCGTCATCACATTTTGCGAAACTTATAATCTAACTTATAAAATTTTACACATAATAACTTTTTCACTGTATTTTAACTCGTATTTTTAGGAGATAACATGAAATAAGTTGACAAGCAATTTTAAAAATTTATTTGTATTGTTTATTATATTATTTGATTTCACCTTGACTGAACTCTACTTAGTGTCACCTACGTGCACAATGTCTTTAAGAATATATAAATGCACTGGAGTGCCATAATCGAACGTATAATTAATTAAACAGTTCCATAGACCTCAAATGCCGTGATTATATACTGACTAAAAATTCAAGGATTCGAATCATGTAAGTTATAGTTTGAGACGTTTTGATATTAAAAAGCGAATTTTGTCTAGTTGAAGGGTGTTACGAGAATTATGTGATAAAAGAATAGCTGTGAAATCACTTGAAAGCTCGTCATCTAGATTTCCCATATGAAGAAAATATGACAAAAACAATGGACGGGTCTAATTGAACTGCAAATTAATCGGTTGATCTGGTGGTCCCGAATCTTAGTTAAAATAGATTTCTTCTGACACCCTGCCTAGTTATTCCTTCTTAAAAGTGAACATACTCCCTTTTAGGGAAAATTCTCTCCCCTACGTTTGGATGTTTTCTCGTGATAAAAAGTTGTAGAGACGCTTTTTTCTTGCTATGATATAGGTAAATCCCTTTTGAAAATATTGAGAACCATTCATCCCATACAAAATTCCTTGAAAATTATATTTTTGTATCACTGCATGGATTGCGTGAGTTTTTGCCAGGAACTCTGCTGCGAATTACCCTTCTAATCTATTCATACCGGCAGAACCACTATTCTTTCTTGTGCCCTATTCCGTTATCCAGTAGATTCTAATTGCCATTCACTTACGAATTCCTATTCTTCTGATACTCTAAAAATTCCCCTAGGCGAATGCAACTTACGATAGCTCAAAATTTTTAGCTCTGCTCCCTGACTCGCTATGACTTTAAACCACCAAATATCATATAAATAAACCATGCCTTCTCAAACTTTGGAAGAAAAAAGGAATTGAAATGAAAAAATCAACCATCATTATTAAAAAAATTTACTGCAATCCAGGGACGAATCGTGAAATTTGAATTCCGGTATTTGATCTACCTATTAATTAAATCTCTCAGAATGCGAATCTAAAAATCAAATGAAGTAACAATTCTTGGCATTTAAACTTTGCTCTCAACATCCCTTTGATTTCCTCACCTCTATCTTCTGTTGGGTCTTCCGTTAACCAATTTCAAATGCTTCCCTTAATTGAAAACTGAACTTTTTGTATTACAGTTGGTAATAATATTGGGAATGTTAACACCAGCTCTAATCGAGTTTCAAGTATTTCAGTCCCCCTCCTAGACTATTCAAAATATTGCACTCATAAATATAGATTAATAATAAATCTTACTGCGTTTTAAAGGAAATATAAAGCATAAAATGACAATCGAACTTTAAATATTTGTAAGGTCCTATGTATACGTTACTCTAGAAAAAGTCGTTATTGCTTCCCAGCTCATTTAGGAAAGTGTTCTCCAAAGCTTATCTTGGGTGTAGAATAGCATCATAGAGTCTTCCTTGTAGGAGACTCAAATTTTTCCACCCTCTATATTAGTCAGACTTAACCAGTGCGGTTGGTCATTCCGCTCATTGGGTGTCTGCAAATCGGAATCGAACCCGAGATCAGAAAACTGTTGTATCACCGACGAAAATGGTTGTCGGTATTGACATCTATTTTGCCCGATAAATTACCAACGTGTCGAATAGGGGGCATAGTTTGAATACAAAATATGAGAGTCAAAATATATGAGGTCAAAAATCTCTTTCTAGTCGGTAGCGCTTACTAGCTTTGATACTTATTTCATCTACTTAAAATTCATGAATTCAGAAGTTCAATTCGGCTCATGTAATTAAATGAACACAAGCATTTTCAACTAATTTGTAGATATTATTAGTAAGCAAAATTCTGGCCCTGATTCAACTGCTGTTATCTGACTTTTCATCAACACATTCATTCTCAGTGCACGCCAGTACTATATTTCAAAGTCCTGCAATTGTGCTTTTGCAGTGGCATAAGCATTTAAACAACCTCAACCATTTACATTCATTCAGCAGTCAAAGTAGGAACAATTTTGATTTTGATGCTCTAACGGGGTTTTCCTTAGATTAAAAATAATTGCTTTCTTTTATGAATTTTAATAAATTAAAATTTTGAAGGAAGAGTTAAATCTTTAATCCTATATTACATTTTTGACTCTATATATTAAGGTAGGCTATGCTAGTGCTTGAAATGAATAAATTATCAGCGTGAAGAATTAAATAAATTTTGCTAAATCGTACTTTCTGAGATGATGAACGAAATTATTTATCAAATAACGTGAATTTTTTAAATTTAAATCGCATTCTAAACTTCTATATACAACAAAATATTATCATTTCAGATTATATATCCTTTTTAACTTAATTAAACTAAACTTATTTTCAAAGTTACAAATTACTAAAATTTTAAAATTCTTTAGTTAAAAAAATATTCAAGAAAATGTTAAAATTAATCATACATGGGGAGAAAAGTTAACAATCTGTTGTTTGTTTTAATCGTCAGAAAATCAACAGCTGTTTGTACAGTTATTTTTCCTGGTCTTTGATTAACTGCCGAAACTGATGAATTTGCTATCAATTTAGTTTCAGTTTATTTCCAGTATTATAAAATTATTATTGAATTGTAAAATTTTTAAGAAAATACTTATAAGAAACATGAGTGTTTTAAGAAAAGTATAATCGCTCAGTTTTTTAAGTGCATTTTGATAACCCAGCGTTCAAACATTTTCCCAAACAAATTTTCCCCAAGTAGACCTAAATTCCCTATGTCGCATGGTATTATCAAAAAGATTAGGTTGTCCTCCTCAGATTTTATATCGACAACTGATGAAAAACATACAGTCTTACAGCGATAGATATACTGATTAATGGGCTCTTAAAAACATGGAATAGTGATTAGTTTGAACTTGAAAGTTAATAGCTTAGTAAAGATGTACATGTTGAAAAATTTACAAATTATGAAGATATGAGACTTCTTCATTAATGATGATCACAATTTTACCGCATGTACTTCTGTTTTAAATGGGTTAAAGTAGATATTATTGACTTTGGCGCAAATAATATTAATTAAATGAAACGAGGTTATCTATTAAGTCTGTTTGCCTGCAGTTCTTTTAGCTACTAGTAGTCAGTGTCCAAACTAATGGCAAAAATCACAGTCGATACCTTAATGAGAGTTTCTTAACTTATAATTATCTAATCTTAATTTAATAACAGTAATTTGGATTCCATTCTTATTTTCATCTGCACTTCATTGGGAAATCAAAACGCATTAAGCTCTAGTGGCCTGATTTATTGTGTCTATTTCTATTATTAAGAGACTCTGTAAACCCAGACGCGTTAAGAATAAAATTTCATTATAAAAATTGATGTGCCGGTCGACTTTTAAAAGAATAATGAAACTTCGAATTGTTTGATCATTTTGGTCTATTTACCAATAAAGAGTTTTTACTAATTTTATAATTAGAGGGAACGTATAAACTTTCATATCTCATTAAATAAAACCTGAAGAAGAAAAGTGTTCAGGAGCTGGTCTAATGGGAGACATACATTTACCCACACCTCTAGCTGGTCAAAATTAACCGGGTGCGGTTTCGCATCCGCAATATCGAAGGTACATCTACGAGCATTTTGAATTTTGATGTAATAGACGGGTATGCTAATTACCGAGACAGCTATAAAATTGGTTATTCCCATTTATCTATTGCATTAATGACCTTACATGACTTTTTCGCATTAGAAATCACAAATTTAAGATCAGTCTATGCAGTTGAATTAATTACTACTAAAAGCTACTCAGATTATTAGTAAATGCAAGAAGGAAGAATATGATTATTTCAATTTTTTTCATCGACTATCAAACTGGGAACAAGATTGAATTAAATAAGGCGATTGTAAGCAAGTAACATGCTAGAAGTCTGAAAATGATGAATAAGGAGGGAGAACAATAATATGTTATTTTTTGCACAGAATTTTAATAGAAAACATACGATACCAATGTATTCTTTAATGCCTGCTTAAATTGAGCACAATCGAGCACTTTACTTTATCGATTATCGATTTTTATGTATCTCTCGCGGTGAATTAACCTTTTGCCGGCATAATCACACCTACGCCGACTTTAAGACTAATGGAGCAAAGTTTGACTCACGCTCTCCCTCAATATTTATCATCGTTCTTTCATTCTCTACTAAACTTTTTCTCTCTCCCAAATTTCAATAGCTGTTGTACAATAAAATTTGATATGCTCGCCATTCTTGTCTGTTGTTATTGGTAGCCTTTGCCATTAGCTGTTACTCTAGCAACCTACAGAAAATCGATGCTTAATAAATTACTTTAATAGTAGATAAAGCAAACATATTAAGTCTTGTTAGAATGTTGTTAATATCTAAAATCTACATTCAAAGGGAGATAAAAAGTAAAAAATCAAAGCAGATTCAACTCTCTTTTTAAGAAACGTATGCAGATTTTTGATATCCTGATAGCGCAGTATATATTTTAACCCTTTCTTTCTTCAATCTTTATGTTATATACATCGGATGAAACTGAAAAAACGGACAACCTGCTTATTGCAGTAATTAGAAGAAA
Source organism: Hymenolepis diminuta (assembly GCA_900708905.1). NCBI lineage: Eukaryota > Metazoa > Platyhelminthes > Cestoda > Cyclophyllidea > Hymenolepididae > Hymenolepis > Hymenolepis diminuta. Next base: position 2,053,843 of record CAADRB010000010.1, read on the forward strand.
TAATTTTTTCCCGCTCCAGTGAATCTCACTTCTTCTGGCCATTTTCCTTCTTTTTTAAACGTTTAATAAAGTCTTTTCGTTTCAATAAACTCATATGTTTTACCTTGATTATAAAGTAAAATCATTGACAATAGAAAATAACATTAGTATCACTTCTTAAACTCCGCAAAGCAATTTATCCCCTCAATATGCAAACACTAGGACAGGCAATCTGAACTAGAGGTCGAAATTTGATTATCTTTAAATAAATTGCATTAGATATGTCCATCAAGTAGATCAAATAGATAAAAAAGAAGAATTTCGCGGGAAATTTGATTAAAATAAAGGTAGATTTCCACCTATAAAATGTTAAGTAAAAGAAATACATTTTCTAAAGTATGGAATGAGGGTTCAAAAGCTTCTAATTTACCTTACGAAAGCATGATGGAGATTAGCTTCATGAAAACAGGGAATTTCAGAAATTCAGATTGATCGTATGTTAAATGTTAAAATGTTAAACCTATAGTCAACAAGCCACCAGCTATGCCATTTGTACAAGGACAACAATATAACTTCTAAATAAGATTGATAAAATATATTGGGTTAAAACAAAATATTAAAAATAAGGTTGTTATAAAGTACAGAGTAAAAATCTCATTAATCAGTAATGTCAAAATATCAAAATCCAAACTTAAAAGTGTGAACTAATAAAGACTCAACGTAGCCACTCTCACGATGTATCATCGAAAGAAATTCCCAAATCTTCAGAGGTAAGGTATGCTTTTATGCCTTTTACGTTAAAGGAAAGGAATTTCTTTAATATTTCTGTTAACATTTAACAATTGCAGTCTATACATTTAACCTTTGTATATGCGCTAATGAGCCTTATTCTAATGATGCCTGATTTCGCAAACATAATATTTAATATGTCTTCTTGATCGGCAGTCTTAAGTTCATAAAAGCTTTGATCTCGAAAACTAATGAGAGCAATTTGTAATTTTAGTCTCTTTGATCTAATGATCTTTCTGCCTTTTGATAGTAAAGGATATTAAACTCCACCTTAAAATAATTTCATATTTCGTTAGTTGACAATTTATTCGAGTTGTATCTAATGATATGCGTCAACATTTTTATTTCCTTAATTAAACCTCAGTTCGCATTCATTTAATTGCTTAAACAGCCCGTTTTGAAAGTGTCTCTTCAAACTCCGTTATTATAGAAAAATATGCACATTATTTTTGCATAGACTAAGATTTGTGCTCAAAAGAAATGAAATATATTTGATGATTTTTCCATCTCTTCTGACCACTGTGCTCGGTTTGGAATATTATCAAAAATTTAATCTCAGGGTCTTAATATTACCTATGAATTAAACGTATATATTCCGCGGTATTTATTTCAATGACTAGATCAAAGTTTTTGTTAATGGCCTAAAATTGCAGCTAAAATTACGGAATTTTAAATATTAATTTGGTATAATAATGTAATCTTTATATTTACGGAATTTTACTAGATTTAGGCTGAGATTTACAGATTTAATTTTTAAAAAAATAATAATATTGAATTTTAAATATGGAAGTTTTCGAGCAAAATTTATCCTCTTTATCAACTTGAATTTTCAATTTCACGTTAATCTTGACCTGAAAGGTTAAAGTATGCGTAAAAATCTTTACAAATATCTACTTTAAAAGTATCCTTTTTTTCAGAAATAACACATGGCAAAGCGACAATTTAGTACACGCTAGAGCAACATTAATCTACAATTTGGTCTGTCCTACACTGATTCTATCAAAATTATTTATCTGAGGTTGCGTGTAGGAACACCATGTTTGCTTTTTCCATGTGAAAATCTAGACTTTAAGATACCACTTGCTAATTTTTCAGCTAATGCTATCACTTCAGTTTTGAGTAGATGATATTTAACGTCAAATTAAAATGTTAATAAGAAACTCAGAAATAAGTGGCAAAATATCTTTTCCTTTTTGTTTAAATTGATCAAGAATGCCGGACAAGTTGATATTTTATCTAAGTTTACAAAGAAAACGTAATTAATAAATACTATAGAAATTAAAAAATGGTTTAAATAATAAATTAAAGCTAAAAATATAAAAAAATTATTTCAGAAATTTTCTTGAGGAGAGACATTAAAAGTTATTGGCCAATTTTGTACGGCATTTTTGTTATTACCTACGCTACTATAAATAATTTTAGAAGTTTGAATCATAGGGAAGCATCTGAGTGAGGGGAGTAGTAACCCATTCCAATAAGGTATGAAATGGAGAAAGACAGTCGAGAAAAATGGGAAAATTAAAACAAAACATCAAGAGTCAGACATTATTGGTTTTATTAAGTAGTGAGTTGTTCAAATTCTCACAGAGAATGTAATTTACTTCATCATGCTCTAATCCTTTCAAGATGAATTTTGCAAATTCAGTTTGGTACTCAACTCAGATTACCCATGACTTTTAACCTTTTGATCTTTTCCCATGAATTTTTATGGTTTATCAACGGTTGCACTTATTTTTACTCCAGAAAGTAGTACTGTGTATATCCACAATCATTAGACCTCATTTTTTAAAATTACTATTTGAATTTATTGATACAAATTTTTCTAAAAGATTCATTGCAATATAATCATTTAATGCAATAAAAACTTTTTAACTAGTTTATTTATAGCAGTAACTTAACGAGGTTTTAAATATTATTTACGTACAAGAAAGTGGCAAGGAAATTTTCTGAGTTCAACTTTTTATCTAATTAAAAATTTTATTTGAAAATTTCACATTTATCTGCCTGCAAGGACAGTCACAATGGTATCTGGTACTTCCTATATAACGATTTTAGTCTTTGACTGTCTGAAGATTTGTTAAATGTAGTCGACAATTTTTGCATAAATTAATGGGTCTCTATAATCACATTTTGAGAAATTAACTGTTAATTTTTAGTTAGAAGTAAAATTTTTATAATTGCTGCTCAGTATGACATTAATACGCACCAGCTAATTATTAAATATTTCATTTATTGTTGAAAACTCTGTTTTGATCAGAATAAAACATTAAATAGTAAAGTGGGGTAAATTATTAAGCTTTTAAAGAGATTTACTAGGTTGGATCCAGTTAAAATGATTCAATTTCAGTGTCAAATGTTAGGAAGGGAAAAACCTCTTATGCATTCTCTAAAATGAAATCATGCAAATCGAATTGGAATCCGTCATTATATTCATTTTGGAATATCTTTAATTAAATATTTTTCCCAATATATTAAAAGTTAATTATTTTATTTCACAAAAATTAATCAGATACGTAGCGTAGATAAGTTTGAAAATTCATTTACAGTATTTCAATAGACAACATCAGACTGCTTCAAAATTTTCTTTAATGATCTAGTTTTTTCAATTTAAAAAATTTGCTTCCTTGTTGCATAAAATTCTTAAAATAAAAAGTTAACTTGAAATTATAATGGTGCGTATGTTTCACTTAGAGTAACAATAAATAATAGACAAAAGACAATTAGTGATTTTAGTTTTTTAGTAAAAAGGAGGTGAAAATTTTAAAGTGATAAGAGACTATTAACTTAAGTAACATCAAAATGTGGTAGGATTCAAATTAGTGAGATTTTAATTTGACTTCAGGCATCTTCAAACTACTGGCATTCAATTTTTTAAAATAAAGTTGAAGATAAAAATATTTCTATTTCATTCACCCATTTATTGATTGACAAAAGAGACGAAGTTTCATGTAAAACGCTTACATTAATGAAATTAGTTTATTAATATTGCATTAATATTAAAACAAACCATCTATTTTGAAGTAGTAAAATGAACTTATCTGAATGATATTTTAATATACAATCGCTTATAATCAAGATTATATAATAATTGGATTAGACAATCAGAGTATTTTTGTAAAAGGAATAAATAAAGGGCAATCTTGGGCTTATTTTAAAACTATCAACAAGATTTTACGATATTGCCTTGATACACCTTACGCACCTGCTAATTAATATTTAATTAGATTAAATTTGATCTCTCCAGAGGAATTAAAATGCATTAGAATATTGTTTAAAACATCAGCCGCCGGTTTAGTTTTTCAGTAAAATGTTTCCTTTCTTTTAATGCAATGTTTATAAATAAAATTTAAACTAGATTCAATTGATTAGGAAAGGCCAAGATTTTGTCTTTTATACTTGGTCTTAATTTCATGCAGGACTCAAGTTCTGAGAGGATCAAAACATGGGTTAGGATTCATTATAAAATTAAAATTTAAAGCAAAATAATTTATTCAGATTAACCTGTTATTTTTTCAACTTATAAAAAGAAGCTGCATTTTCTAAATTGTTGTGTAAATTAAAAAGAGAAAAATTTATGTAAGACCTATGGAAATAATATTTCCTTTATATATGCGTTTATTTTATTTATAAAATGTTCTCTGTAATAGAACAATGATACGTCAGGGTCACCAGATGTAGATCGATAAGAATCAAAACGTCTGTTTTAATGTAAATTCCTTTGTAGGAGACTGCACATAAAGTATGAGGAGATATAATGCTTTGAGTCTTTGACGCAAGAGATGTCACAGACATTGTTTATAGAGACTGGATGGAAATGAAAGGGCAAATCGGTCTCTAAAAGCTTATAGCAAAATAGTAGGATCCTAATGTAGCTCATTTATTGGCATAAATTTTGCAAAGATAATCAAATTTTTTCAGAACGCGAATGAAAATTGCTTAGAAATTCAGAGTCTAACGTACAGCGATTAAAATTTCACCGAAAGTTATGATATAGCGTATTTGGAAAGACATAATAATGTATGCAGGGCAATATGGATTTAGATATCCTCGAGTTTTTAACAAAGCAACTTTATAAACGGCGTCTAAGCAGTTAAGAGGGTTTTGGTTATCAACAAGTTTTAAAAAAGCTCAGAATTATACATTAGACACGGCGATTAATTTCTAATGCGTCTGTATTTTTGGAAACATTTTTCTATATTGACATAGGACTTTCATGAAGTGACGCACAACCATAAAAACGGAGATAGCCAATTGTTAAGATTAGAGGTGTAGGTTTATATTTGTTCAATCATAATATTTTATCTTAATTTTGTTTACCATTCTTGACTTTATTTCATTAAACCTCCTTCCACGTATACAAACTCCAATTTCTAAAGTTCATAATTTTTGAATTACTAATAAATTTTTGACCTTATAACATTTTAAATTAATTATTCGTTGGTCATATTCATAGTCAGAAGAAATGCAATTTTTAAATAATAATAAAAAAATGGTTTTTCCACTTAATTTTTTGTTCATGATTGCAAAATCTTTCGTGTGGTTCTAATTTGCACTCACAAGTTATTTGAAAATTGATTATTAACAGAAAAACTGGTATCCAAAATTGGCCAAACTTACTCACGCCCATCACTTCTACCTCTGGAAATAGATATCGGCCCATTAATGTATGTTTTGGGTTGCAACTGGTACTTTGCTGAGACCCGTTAACCTTATATTTCTTAATCAGTCCCTTTATGTTCAAAATATTTGTTAATCATAAAATGAAAGAGTTTACAAAATGTCCTTTTAATCTAACAAAAATGAAAAATGGGAAGTCGTTAATTACAGGACGCCTAATTTAGCCTTCCTTTTAAGGTCTAAAATATTCTGCAATTTGCTGCAAGTTTCATAAAAAGCAAAGGTTTGCTTTGATCTGAGAAAATTGTGAAAAAAGAAATTCTAGATTTCTTTGCAAACACAATCCATTTTGATTTGCATATTTTGTAAATTAGAAATATTTGCCATAAATCAGAAATTTTAAGTCTTGTGATTAAAAATTGCAAAATCTGAATACTGTTACATTAAACAATAGAGGATTTTTGACTTGAAATTCGCTTTAGTCGAATTCTTATTTTATAGAATTCCATCGGTTTAACCGACATTTCTATGAAAACTAAAAGCTTTAAGAATTAACTAATTTAATGAATCCTCTATTTTTAATCCTTGAAATTAAAGATATATAAACACTATTAATACGCCTTAACATGATATAAAAGTATTTCTTTAAATTTTACATTATTAAATTTTGAATAAATTCACTTTTAAAAAATACTTTACGTAGTCCCCTTCAAATGAATTTATTTTTTGCTCATAAGAAAAATCAAGGTTCAGTTTTAAATTTTGCATTTGGCTCAAGTGGTAATCGGCGTTGCTTTGAAAAGATTTTTTTCAATTCGCAATTTAGAAAAATACCGTTGAAGCCATGAAAACCGAAGTAAGCTCATCTTTCATTACCTTCGTATATTCGAACGATTTTCTAGTTGGAAAACAAAATTATTCTGATGAAATTGCTTTGAGAAAAAACTGAACTATGTTTCCTTAATATTACATAACTTGCTTAACTCTCCTTCTGGTTAATTTAATTACCATCAGCCTTAAATTTGACTTTCTTCCATCATTTAGCTTTTTCAGTTTGCTATATAAATCCATATTATGGTATATCAAGATAACCACAGTAAAAGTTGCGTGCAATCCACGCCAAGATTGGAAGTTATGGATAATCGTTGCTTTCGTACATTTGATAATCGTCTCCAATTTTTGTGAACTTTGATGTCTCTGTCATTACTTAAATTGCTAACAATTCGAATGACCTTTTGTTTTATTTAACTGTTCAATATTGTTGGCAAAACCACTAATTTACTTAACTAAATACAATTTGCGTAACAAAGAACTATTTATATTAAGATATTTCCCAGCGATCTTCCAATTTATAGGTTATTAATTAAGGAAATATGAAATTTTTACATTAACAGCACTGGTTAAAATTCTCCTCGTGAAATAAAGAATCCACAAGCCATTACTCCTTCTTGTTTATATAGATTTCACTTTAAAAGGAAGTTTGTGCAATAATTTCCCGCTAAAATGCAAAATTTTTACAAAGTATCAAAAGACCAATTAGCAAATTTTGGTTGCTAACTAGCGTAAATTAGTAAATTTTACAAAAAAATCGAAGGTTGTTTAAAATAGATCTTTATTAAAGAATGGAAGAAAACTTGATAATGACAATAAATTAGCCAAAATATTTATTTTTTAAGTTTTATTTCCTCCTTGATAGAAAGTTGACAAAAAATAAATCGTTTTTAGAGAAAACTAATAAAAATAGCAATTTTCTTACGTTCAGTGTGAAACAATTAATAAATAGAAGTTAGTATTATTAATACCCTCGGCCTAATTTAATAAAGTGTTAATGGTGCGAATTTAGAAAGAGGAAAAATAATTCAGGATTAATTCTTCTAAAAGTTGTTAAAATATTTCATGCATGCAGATTTTTATTGATATAGATATGAGTTTTATAACTTTTTCGAAACCTATTTTAATTTTTTTATATAGTTACGAGTCAATAAAAATAAAATATTGTTTGCGAATTGATTTGAAACGCATTCTTGTTTTCTTTGAATTAAAATTTCTTTTGAGTGGCAAATTTTTGAATGATATAACTAGAAATACTTCTATAAATAAAGATCAAATTTGGATAATTATGAATGTTAACTCGAGTAAGACACTAACTTTTCGGATCGAGTAAAAATTTGCGTTGAGGGAGTTTAAAAAGAATTATTATATGTCAATCAATCAATCAATCAATCAATCAATCAATACCTTACTTATTGTTAAAATATTTTATAATTTTGCCTGATTTCGGATGTTTTGAACAGGATCAATCTATTTTCTGGTATAATAGGCGGGGGCTTGTGCAATTTTAAGGAAATAATAAAGAAAATATAACTGTAACTTTGAAAATATTTTAAGAAATAAACGAGATTTAATTAAGAAGCCCATTAATTTAGTTTTTTTCCCACGCCACAAATATTTGGCCATAATTCCATAACTTCAATAAAGTAGGTGTAAAATAACTTTAAAATAAACCAAATCATTTTGTTTGCTTACAATATTAATAAAATTAAATTTAAATTACCTTTATTAAATAAAAATTAAAGCAATTTTATAAAAAATATAAATTTTAATCTCTCTTTCAACTCAATTTTAAAACATCTGTAAATTATCATCAGTGATTTTATTATTATTTGCAATAATATCACTATAATTATTAATTTTTTGATAGTAAAATTTGACAATGAGTCACGATTGGGAAAAATCGTAACCAACTAAAAGATTTAATAGGCTCTTGCTTAGTTTATCGCTAGATCGCATTTCCCATTTGCCTATTTTCTCTAAATTTCACACAGTTACAATAATATTAATACTAATATTATGTTGTTTGTTTTTATTCATTCCCAATTTTTCGCAAACAATATTTGTAAACATCTATCTTTGTGACTTTTGTTATTAATATTTATGGGATGCATAAAAGCTTATAAAATGTAGACGCTTAAAAGCCTCTACGCATCAGAAATCCCTCTGTCAACCGTAATAGTGATATTAACACAAGTAAAAAATCACCATTAATTTACAAACAAAAAATTTAAACTCGAAAGAAAATGAGAAACTGAGATTACGGTTAACATTACAGTAAACCAAATTTTATTTCCTTTTAGAATTATTGGTGATTCAAAAAGCTTAAAACTCAAAGAAGCGGCAATCCTGTGAAAAAATGGCAAAAGAGTTCCATTTGTAATTTTAAAGCAGGCAATTTAATTTATTTAAGTTGCGTAGTTCGCTAGATATATATTTTAAGATATTTTCGTATCTCATGTTTTCTCGGGGTTCTGTTCAGAGCGTAGTGATCAGTGACTTGGTTTTGACAGTTGATCGCGCCCATTCAGGAAAGAAATATATTTTATCAATAACATACTAAATTCGCTTTCTCAATTTTAGCTTTCTAAGCTCATCAAATTTTGATTTAAATTGAATTTTATCTTTTACGAAATTTAAGGAATAGAATTTTGATAATTTTCCATCCCCTTACATACGAAAGATTTTTTTGTAAAGTTACTGCACATACGTTCACTATGCCTTTATCATATTATAACTTGGTATGCTGAGTGAAAATTTTTATCTTGCCTTTGCGTTTTGATGGTTCCCTGTTTCATAATTTATCCGGGTTTAGTATTATACACACCCCTTTTTCCCCATAACTAGGTTTGTTTCAACCGGCTTATAATAATAAATCCATTTACTCATGTATTGTATAAAATACACGAATTGGACGATATGAGGCAAGACTTGAAAGAGAACTCTGCCAATCACACAGTGACTGCATTTTCTGCATTATAACATACATTTTTCAGATGTGACTTATAATTTTCATGGGAGTGTTTTATCTCGATTTCGTTGAGCGGCCTTGAAATTGAAATAAATATGAAAGTACACAGTTCAAAGCGGAAAAAAATAGAAACTGTAATTTCCTGGCCAATTTCTTATTTATATGCTGGTCGTATAAGGCAGGTGGATATGACTCAACAACATTTTTAGAGATCTGTAAAGACTTTAATTTAGAGCTTGCTACTGGATGAATAAATTTTAGAGATATTTATGTTCTCTAGTAGTTTATTATCGATTTGTGTCCTATTGTTTTTTCCATAACAGTTTGGGTTTCATAGACAAATCACAATAAAGTACAGAAGTAAAAGTTCATTTCTGACGGAGATGTCACGACAATAAACGAATTTCTACCCTTAAAAAAGTGCAAATATTTTCGAGCGACCCAGAAAATGCATTCATTCATGAAAGAATGCAAAATGATGGTATCACAGAGAAGAATTTGCCAAAATTTTTCGTACATTTGAATTTTGCCCATGTTTAAAAAAATATCTAAAATAACAGTTAAATACGATGATTTATTGTTAAATTGAATTAAATATATAGCAATTGACATCATTTTTCAGATTAATTTAACATTTTAATCAAAGAAGCAATGATTTGTTATTAATTTTACAGTTAATCGGGGATTATGTCAGCAATATAAAGTAAAAATTACTTCAGAATTCTTAAGCATTAAATTATATGTAAATTAATCTGCCATTTAAATTAAATGTGATATATTTAATCTTGAAGTACAACTCTTAAATTTGACAACGGACTTCCATTTTTTTCATTTTACAATTCAATTATTGATATTAATATCAGTTAATTATTTCATAAAATGTTATTAATAACCATAATGTATCCCGAACCTAGTATAAAATTGCTATTACCCACTACTTACTTTAAGAAGTTAATATTAACGCAGATTCAAGTTTGTGAAAAATAAAAATTTTTTTATATAAACTTTGCGACTTTAGAAGGAAAAAAATGTCGCCTTAGCCTTTGTTACAATGATTTTTATTGAACTAATGTATTAAAGAGTCTGGCAATAAGCACTGCATATCGTCGTAGATATTGGCACGTTAATGAAGGTGACAAAACATGACGCTAAAATTTAGGGATCTTGAGCGGTTAATTAAATGAGTAGTAAGTAATGTTCAAAAATGAACAGATCAATACCCATCTGGCACTATAAATCAAATTGTTGCCCGATTTTTTAGGTATTTCAACGGTAAGGAAGTGTAAATTCATTCTGCCTTGTCGTGGATGATGCCACAAGTATGTACTTATTGGAATATCATAAAATGTACTTTATGAGCTTTATACTAAGAAGATTTGTTTGTAGACTTTTGTAACTCTATAAGCAAAAATTTTCCCATAAATTCTTCCTTTCTCATCGCAGACAATAAGATTTTGTCCACCGCGGGGTGGGGACGTTTTTACTTAATACTTCTCAGTGTTTCTTAAAATCTATTGCGCGGAGGTTAGGAAATTTTTAATTGGAGAGATGGAAATTTGGAGGTAACCTTTTACTGTTGAAATTATACGCACGGAAGAGCATCCTTTAAATCCAAATCTTCCACAGAAATATTATTATTATTGAAAAGTAGAATTGTCTCTACACAAAAAATAGTAAGACAAAGAATTTAGCTGGGAGAGAGCTAAAATTCCAGCAGACTTAATGTGATAGCCATTAGTGAATGTGACCCAAGTGAAAAGCAATTTGTAATTTTTATCCCACATAGACGTATATAAAAGCAAAATAAAATATTTCAGAAAGAAAAGCTGTAGCCCGAAGAGCAGAATAAGTCAATTGGTTAGTGACATTTCTTACTTAGTGTTTCATTGCCGCATATTCCAAAGAATCGCATCTTAAATTTCACGAATTTCAAGCGGTAGATATTCGCTTTCCTTAAACATGAAGTTAAAAAGTATAAATCAAAGATAAAGATATTTATTTAACATAAACAGAGTAATAAATGTTCATACAAGTCGATATTTGTTTTAATCAAACATTTGCTGTCAGATTAGTCCATTAATTTCATAATTTTCAAACGCAACCTTTTTACTTAATTCATCAAAGTTTATTGAGCTTACATCGCATACTGAAATAATATTATTTTTATATTATATTATTTGACCTAATTATGAAATCTAATTTTGCCATTCACTTAGTGGACATATTTTGGTTGATCACTAAGCTCAAAAATTCGATTGAACAGTTTTTCCATCCCTGATATTTTGCTTGGTCTGAGCAACAAATTGAAGTCCTTTCAAACACAATTGTGTCTAATTTGAGAGTCCAAAATATAAATTATAATGAATACTAATCTAGTTTATAATGCTTATTTTATTAATTTTAGGAAAGATTATAACTTATTTTAATTAAAAAAATCAACGCAACTGCCAAAATTGAACATATTTATGACATGTAATAGTGATAATTTTATTATTCAACTCAAACATTGAAATTTTAATGCTAACTTGATTATTCTAAAATTAAATATTTTGATGCATTTTTATTGAAATCTACAGTTCTGACCAAAATATCATTCTATTTCCTTTCTTTGACCTTCCCACACTATTAAATAATGGACAAAATTTTTCAAGGAAAAGAATTTTATTTTTACTAAGTATACTCTGATTACTTTGGTTAAAGTAAATATTCGTGTTTATTTTCATTTTGAAATCTGAGTTCTGTTAAATCTGTATTAGCTGTGCATTCATTCAGCGAATGCGCTTTATTATTGCAAAGATATGCAAGTATTACCTTTTAACACAGTTGAAAGTAATTTAATAAAAATTTTATATTTCCAAAATTGTTAGCAATAGAATCATTGTTAATTTGTTGTTTAAAACATTTAATTAATATTTTTAACTATATCTTCTCTGGTGTTGAAACTGTATGCTGATGTATTTCAGGTAAGAACCATTGGAGGAAAAAATTAGATGAAATGGCCTGTAGCCTAAATCATCGTAGACAAGCAAATGGTGCGATCCAGAGAGAGAATTGTGCAATTTGAATCTCAACTTGAGCCACCCACTTATTAAATATTGCACAAAACGAGTTCATAAATCAAACTTGTTAGGACTCTTTGATACTTTGATGCTAATATCAATATCTGTTTGATCTGCTCTCCCTTATAAGTTATTGTACTCTCTACCAATAGAGAGTACTAGTTGTACTCCCTACAACAAAATATTAATAATCGTTAAATATTTTATTTTACTGGCATAATAATAACTTGATAAAAGAAATATGCTCCACGAGTTTTACTGATAATTTTGTTTTTCAAATATTATTATTTTTGGCATAATATATAAAGTATTTAATATTTTGATTTGACAACTAGAAAACCTAATATGGTAACAGTGTCTATCCAATATTAAACATTAGTCAAAATATTTTTATTAAGTCAATGATTTTTAACTATTAAAATCAAACATAAACTCGTGTTTAATTTTAAAGTGGCATAAAAATAACGGTTTTGCAGCTAAAACAAAATAAATTACGTTTTTTATTTCTTCAACGGTTTTTCACTGGTATATATTTTTTAATAATATTATATATAATTTGTTCAATATCCATCGCATTAGACATTTTTTGACAAATTTTTTGAAGTACATGTGTTATACGGGATTAAAATATGGAAAAAATGTTAGGCAATGGTAGAGTTTAAATATAATTTCCGGTTATCATTCTCTTGGTTTACAAAAATTCTATTTTGCAAAGTATTGAGGTTTCATTAGAGCTCACGGACTATTCCTAAAGGTTAAATGCAATTTGACCGCTTTAAAAAGTTTTATCATTTTCCTTGTATGAGTTAATATATAGCAAATTTTGGGTAATGCTAAATACACACTCAAATTATTTCAAAACAGGACAGAAGGAGGCTAATTGTTAGCATTTAAATGAATTGTTTTTCCCCATGGACCTTCAGATTTGTTAATAGCCAACCAACATTCGACATTGAGTTGATATAAATAAAGATTGGCTGCCATTTTCATAAAGAGACGAAAAATACAATTGCAAAATTTTTCAAAGAATAATATACAACAATTTCCTTTACTGTTAATAGTTTAACTCTCTCTTCCTTTGATTTTTTCTTAGTGAACAATCGTAGAAAATGTTTTTTTTTCATTGATGTCTAGAAAATTTGTATCTCAATATAATTTTTTGCGAAAAATAGGGTCGTTTTAATAATAAACTTATTTCTGATTCGTTTTCTTCATCACAGTTTTCAAAAGTACCTGCAGGACATGAAAGTTTTTAAAACAAAACATCTTTTTTTGCCTTATTTTGATTTAAATCCATTTTTAAAAAATATAGATGAATTATTTTTTGCAATTGATGTCAAGATTGATTTTAAACCTATATAACACCGAGTTGCGCACTGCTATTGTAACGCTGTGATTTTTTGAGATAAGTGTGCCATTACCTAAATTGTAATGGTAAGTAACTTGGTTATTATTGCATACCTCCGTTATGTACCAGTTGACTGACACGCTAGTGAACTTGTTGCATGTCCAACAAGTCAGAGGTTGCGGAGTTGGAAGTGAAAGTCTGTGTTATAGATGACCAAACAAAGAGCTTAATTCTGGTCAGTGAAAAAGTACGCATCAGAGTGCTTCAAGTAGTAATTTGTACATGCTTTTCAGAATAGTATTTTTAAGGTTTTAATAATTCCTTTTTATTTAAAAAGAGCAAACATTTATATTTAAATAGGAAAAAATATACATATTCTTATAATTTGGTATTTGAATGATAATAAGGAACATATTTTGAAAAAACTTAAAACACTTAAAAAACTTGAAAAAAAATTAAATAAATTAGAACCCAAGACGAGTCAATCGCTATTAAATAAAAATTTAAATGCAGATTTCAAAAATTTTATTGTGTCTTGGAAGGTATAAATATTTAAATAATAATTTTATTATTTTTAATATAAGTCTCAATCTCTTTCCTTGATTATTTTAAAAATATTCTGACGGGTAGCAAATTTTAACTGATTTATCTACTGCAGCATTAAAAATTAGTGCAACTTTATCTGATTGCCCAATACAATGGCAATTGTTTAACGAAGCTATAACTGGCCAACTGCGTTTTAACTTTGATTAGTTTAAAATTGCTTTAGTTCCTTCTCTCAAGTTACATCTGCGTTAAAGTGGTGTACAATTTTATATTATTTTATATTAAATTCCTAAGGCGATTGAGAGGGAGAGCTATTATTAACCAAAGAAATGCACAAAATCACATTGTAAAATGTTTTAATGATTTTTAGATAACTATTTCTTATTACTGTTGCAATTTTAACTGCGGGAAGCAATTGATATCGACTAATAGGAGGCTCACATTCCCAAGTTCGAATTTCTTGATTCATTCTTGTCCATAAAATTTCATTCTCTTAAATTTGCTTAATAGATTACATTGTAGCTATGCTTCAGAAGTGGATAAAAAAGTATTTCGACTGTTGTTGGCTTTAGAAAATGAACAAATATTTAATGATATTTTATTGACTTCTAGACTTGCCTTAATTGACCACGTATTCAACAGCTATTTAAGTAACATATAAGTTTGGTACTTTTCCAAGCCCTTCTGCTAAGCAAAAATAGATAAATAAATATTTTTTTTCTACTTTTAGTAGATAAGTTCATCTTCCATTTGTCTCGGACCATTCTAATACTTTTAATGTTTCCATTATTTTCTTCTCTGGGCAACTTTTGTAGTAAGAAGTTGAATATTAATATTTTTTATTAGCATAATTTGAAAATTTCAATTATTTTAGTGCTTTTCTGACTTTTTTAATGTACATTTACTTGAGAGATTTAATTAAATTAGAACTGTAATATACTTGGCTTAAAAATTAAGGGACTAAAGTTAAAACTGGAACTTAAAATCACTCACAAGAACAGGCCGATGGGCAAATGCACTAACTAAAGCAATATCTTCCTTTCTTATGTCTCATATTTTGACGCAAATCGAGCATGAAAAATGTCAAAATTTATCATTGTTTTTAAGGTATTATTAAATTTCACACAAAAATAAAAATCACTTGGTTATTTATTGATAATTATTATAATTATTCTCAAAATTATTACTTTGCAAGATTTGTCTATTTTTATAATCGTTAATGAATTCCTTTGTGAATTTTTATCTTAACTGGGTGATTTACTAATTTTGTCACCTCCCCTGGAGTACTTATTTTCATTAGTGAATACTTATATCATATAATAAAATAATTTTAACTTCCAAACAGATAATGTTTACGCAAAATTTTGAATTTAAGTTTTATAAATATTATTGTGTGCTTGTTTTACGTATAAATATTTGTCTTTATGGATATTTTAAATTTTACGAATTAATTAAGATCAATAATAGTCTACTCCATTCTCAATAGGACTCACTCACCATCTGAAGAAAAAATAATGTTCTCCTATAAGCAACCTCGAAACGAGACTGAGACAAAATGATCCAGTTTTAGTATTTTCGTCAGTGCCAAATCAAGTAACTCTCCGTGTAAAAAATAAAAAAAGACAGTAACTAAGTTCTTATAAAGTCATATAAAATTATAAAATGAACCATTTTCACATTACAATTATTCCTTTAAATAAGCAATACATTTTTTGTTTAAATGTTATGCCTTTCTATTCCATTCAGATGCAGATATAAATTTCGAGCTATTTGATTAATTTATACGCAAATGAATGACTTAAGAATTCATTTTTAGTCCAAAATATTTTGGATTTATTGTACAATGATTATCACTTAATAAGTTTTAAATTTAATTTTTAAGAAAATACTTCATCACCAACTACCGATGAATATCATTTCTGTTAGACAAAAATAAACATTTTTATAAAAGTAAAATCTATTGACATTTTATTGTTTATTATTCAAGTTATGGATTATTACTTTACAGAATTTTAAGTAAATCGTGTGCACTTATTTCCGTATTATTATTGAGTTCTAACAATTTGGGAAGATATTTATATTATTTAAGTGACGGACACGTACTAATACCTTCGCGGCCGAGTTTTACGATGCTAAAAACAGAACAAGTCATAGTTTTCCAAGAAAAAGTGATTGCTCAGTCCTTTACTAAATGCTTGTCAGCAAAAATAAAGGTTCTTTCCGCAACAGTTGAGGCTGAATATTATCGTAATTCTCCTACCCCTTCTACCGGCACTGTTTCATATGCCCCCGCTAAAAAGTACAGCATCTCCTGCTGTACCATTATCTCTTACGTCGTCATCTACTGCAATTATTGTTAATGCAACCAATGATTAAATGGATCTCTCCCTATCAGTAAGAGATAGTGTAAAAGTGGCGCGTCATACACTATGGAATCTCCCATACCTAAAAGCATTTCAGCCCAATTTATCCCCAATGATGCCGCTCCTTTGCAACAGTCGGTCCCGAAATCCAGTCTGTTTGATCATCAGACAAACGAATTACGCCGCCCAAATGGACAGAAAAAAGATTGCTTTACTTTCGTCTTTCACGGAACACCTAAACCGTCCACCAAGATCAAGTCTTCAAAATGTCTTAGTTAGTGCAATCATTTCGAGCTAAGTCAGAAGTTATTTACTGTTCTTTGCAATCTATATTGATGAATAATAAAAAAAATTCAAGTAAATTGTTTTCGCTATTTTTTGTTAATTTGGAACTGTATAAAAACGATTAAGAAATGTATTCGAGGCATACCAAAAGGCTGTATTAATTTCTTTGAGGATCACTTTATATGCTTTTAAACTAAATTTCCGCTACCTTACATTGATCTCAGTCCTATTCTACCCATCCGACGAATCCCTCATCTTATCATGGTGTAGTCTGAACCAGTCTAATACATTTTATTTGATTGAAGCAAAAATGAAACGTAAATGTTTAACGATAGCTCAAAAATTCACTTAGCTGGCAACGTTTATACATTAATTTTTGCTAATTTCTCTAAATAATAAACTGAAATTTTCTTAATCTTTTATCTAAATAGCTGTTGGCAGTTTTGCTAGGAGCGGCTTGAATATTATGAGAGTTTAAATCAAATAACGAAAGTTAATTTTCTAATTTTACACTTACAGTCCGATTACTTTTTGAATGATTTTAGAAATTATCTATATTACTTACAGCAATGCGGAAACAATCTAGAAATTTTAACCAAGTGGTGATTTTTTTAAAAAATGAGATGGCACAAAGATTCAACAGAGGATAAAGAATTGACTAAAGGTAAGTCTATAATGAAGTCAGTTTCCTAACAGTCTCACATCTCTATTTCTGCAAATATGTTACTGTCCACATTTTCATGAAAATCATAATTTAAATTGTCAAAAAATTTTAAAGTCAAGTTCATATTTTGATGTCCGCATTCATGGTAGAGCTTATATTCAGGGTTTGTCGATAAGTTAATTAGAATGAATGGTTCGTGGTGCGAGTTCCTTACATTTTTATGGATAGTTGGAGGTAGATGTGACTGATAAACAGTGTTGAGGTAACAGCTATTAATCACGGCTATCGCTAGCAACGAACTATCACTATTTCAAATCATAATTACAGTAATGACGAGCGGATCAATTTTATTGTGCACCGGAAATTGTATCAAGGCAAAAATATAATTACGAGTAAACATCAATTTTTTCTTTAGACTAAATAAAATTTTATTTTAATTTTTCTTCCCATTATAATTTATAATAACACTTGTGCCTTCAATTGTCTGTATGAGAATAATGATTTACGTCATATAATACACAGTTCGAATTGAACTGTAATAAGCTTTTGCTATAATAAAAAGAACTCGTATTTTCCTTCTTATCTTGCTCTGTTATCAGCTTGAAAATCGTAGAAAATGAAATTCAGAAGAGAGCAAAAACTAAGTTAAGCAGGGAAAGAGTAAAAAGCCACAACAAGACGAAGAACGAGTGAGAGCGCAAAAAATTTGCACCAGAAGTCTGAAAATCGCTGTGGGTGGCAGTATACATACATCAAGCCTGGTCGCCATGAAGGAGACAATAAAATCGATGGTCGATTTCCTGGAACTGCGATTTTGTCATGCAAGGGAACAGGCGCACGGTAATAAATCACTTTACATTGAAACGGTTTAAACTAATGCGTTGTTGGAAAGAATAACAATCTTGAGAAACATTTAGGATAACAATACTTTACTAGGATTCATCCAAAATGAGCTCAAATATTCTAAATGTGTATTCTGTGTTATCTAAATATTTCGAAAATATTATTTTGACAAATCGTTTTAAATAAACACGAACAGTTATTTATTTTGTCAAATTTATTAAAACGGGGCTTTATTACTCACATAGTGGACCAAATACGGATTGGCTTTTCAACTTCATGAGCGGTCAGCAATGTTTAAGAAACAAAAGTGCTCTTCTTATTACGATTATCAAGACTAGCCGTGTAAATATGTGCATGATTCTCTACCCTGCATCTTGATGAAATAAAGACTTTCATCAAGACGTTGGAAAACTTGTTTACCTTCGAAAAAGACATATCCGCGAGCTGATAATAATTTTTTGAACTTTAAGACATACATCGTGGAAGTAAAAACACCAATTAAAATTTTGAACATCTAATTTTTTAAATTAAATGTCAGCAGATGGCAATAGTGTAAAATAAATTTTGGGTCTTGTAAATTGTTTAATATTTAAATTTACATGCTGTTCTTTAAATGCATATGCAAGTGAAATGACTATATTGGGCGGTTTTTAGCAAAATATCTGTTTTAATAATATACGCGAATGGATTTGGCTCATTAATTCAAATTAATTTAATTAGTAAACTCAAATATTGTTTGAATGCCTTAAATTATTTGTAAGAAAGCATAGCAGCAGAGAAATATAAAACTATAAGGTTGAATGTCTAATTCAGTTCGATTAAAAAACAACCCTGTCTATGTCGGGATTTAAATTTATAAGAAAAGATTATAGTTTCATCTTTTTCTATTTAGGTGTTTATTGAATTGTAACGCTTTGAATGTGTTGGATAAAAAAGAATATCCAAAATAATAATTTAACAATTTATTGTTGATTATTTATAAATTTTGCATATTTGTTAAAATGTGTTAAGTTGCGAGGTCGTTGCCTTGCAAAATTTTGGAATAAAATCTACCTGTAAGGTATTTACGTGTTATTATTAAGTTAAGAGATTCGTGGTTGCTTAGGAGGCTAATTAGATAATAACGCGTGATGAGCAACAAATATTGATTGTATCTGACAATTTTCAATGTCGAAGGCAAAAGATATTCAGTTTTTCAACGAACAGCGAATTGCTCAATTCCTTAAAACATTTTTTGATTTCTGATCCGCATAAATAAAGGTTCTTTCGGAAAAAATTGAGGCTTAAATATCTCATTATGTTTCTAACTCATGCATTACCATTGCTTTTCTTAATTCTTCTTAATATTCTACTTTAACTCCAGTTGTACTTTCTTCTTTCTTAGATACTTTCTACTGCAACTACCGTTGAGGCAGTCGATTTAACATGAATTTGCACCCATCAGTCTCACGCACTATAAAATCTTCCATGTCTAAAGTCATTCCAGCATGACTTGTCTCTGAGTCTACTATGTCAGTCCTAAAATCCTGTCTGCGCGATCATCAGATGTCAAATATACATCCCAAAAAGTACAGAAAAAGGTTGTTGGACTTCCGCTCTCCCCTCCCAGAACTCCTAAATCGTCCACTAAGATTAAGTCTTCAAAATGACTTTTTAAATAAACCACATTCGAGCCAAATCATATCTCGTTTTCCGTCCTAGGCGATCGGCACTTATGGATGATGAATTCAAATAAAACTAAAAAATAGGTCTTGCTAAATTTGTTTCTCTCGCAAATGAAACAGTGTCAAAAGTGGTTGCACAAATGCATTTGAAATTGCCCTACCTTATTAGGATCTTATATGCTTTCAGACTGACTTTCCTTGGTCTCACATTAATCTTAGGCCTTCTGTGTTTTATGCCTAATCTTGATTTATCCGTATTTAAAGTGGCCTTGTTTATAACTATTAGATCTGTCACAATCCGTTCCGCCAGGTCGGTTCCACTCAGGAAGTTAAAAAAATCAAAAGTTGTAATGCAAAGAAATATTTCAGGTCCGCTTTTACATGATTTGAGGACCTTTCGTAATCTTAATTTTTTCCATCCTCGCTCTCCCTCTAATCTCAGGGACAGAGAGAGAAATCCTTAATTCGTCCGATTTTAGGCATCCGACGACGCCTTAATGTTGGTGTCCAAATCAGATGTACCATTACAAACATCTTCGTTCTCATTGCGCATCTACAACTTTGTAACCAAAAACGAATTTAACAGAGATTTATCTTGGCCCATGCGATTTCCCTTCGCCTTCGAATTTCAAAACTTCTGAGAAGACCTTGAAGAACTTTCAAGGTGGATCCAACTCTCAAAGGTATGAATAAAATACCTCCTCCTGTCATTAAGCCAATGACGTGATTTATTGAGTTCTGGAATTCGTAGCTTTTTTGGAAACTAATTAGTTTGATGAAGTAGTTGTTTTAAAATATGCAATTCATTCACTTAAAGGAAGCGAATATGTTTCTGCAAAACTTTATTGAATTAAATCTCCATTTGAATACATTTCTACAATTATGATAATTTTAAACAAGAGCATTACGTTAATATTTATTTCGTAAATAAATATCAAATACTAAATACATAATTCCCACTTTTAATAAATAGATTTTTGATGGTTAGAACTTGGTATCAGTATTGCCCATTAAGAATTAAAATAGAGAACATTTAATGTTTTGAAATACGAAAAGCATCTTTCTCTAATGACAAAAATTTTAGTTTAATTCCTATTCATAATATGATTTTTCTATAAGTGGTGTTGTATTTACATTATGGTCTCTTTCAGCATTTGCCATTTTCTTATGAACACTTCACTGCATAATTTATAAAACTCGAGTATTTCAAAATTCAAAGACCATGTTTGACCCTATAATTTCTGGTAGGTTTCGGAGCTAATAGAGTAGCGAAAAGAAGTGAATAGTTTACAGAAGTCATAAGTGATTACCTAGTTATCTAGGAGGATATAAGAGTCTAGTTGAACTTTTGTCCTTCTAATTTCTTTCAATCTCCACCGTTTACTGAGATGTAGAAGGGTAGAAACTTGGGTTTGAAAGTTGTATTTAGCACAAAGAGAAAGCTCAGGAGTGATAGAGGAACTTCCTTGTGTGAATACAGAAATGTGCTTATAAATGGGGTTCAAATAAGTTGATAAGCAACGAAAACTGGACGGTCGTGCTGGTGATTCATTACAAATGTGAGTTTTTGGCTAGTGTGTCTTCAATTTAATTAGGTAGAAGGCTTTGACGTGTCATTTTCATTGAATTGAAGTCGTGTTCACTGTCACTCGACAAAGTTGATTAGGGGAATTGAGCACTCCAAGCCGTGGAGATGGTGAGTAGCTCTTATTGCTAGCTACGTAACAGGAGGAATTGAGTCAAGAGAAAAAGAATAAAAGTTTTCTGGACTTCGCCTTACAACTCCGGCTTGTTTATTTCTTATTATATTCAAGGGATATTACCCTTTTAACCTAGTAGTATTTACTTGAGTTGTGTTTCGATTAATTGTATTTTTGCTTGACATTCTAATACTAATTTTATTTGTACATGAAAAGGTAAGCTCTTTTAACTATTGGAGTTTACTCTGGATGAAAGCTATATATATATATATGCATAATATGCAATGAATCTCATGATCTAAACTCACAGGTTTCTTTCACTGATTTAGTTTACCATTTAAACTTTACTCCCCGTATTTACTTAATATTTCGGATAAAGTTGCCTGTTGCTAAGCCTAGGCACATTTTTACGACGATAAATGAGAAATAATATTTTTTATTGACATAAAGTGAAATTGGAAGTATTAACTTCAAATACGTTACTATAATAACTTACAAACGTTATGAATATCTTTGCAGTGTAACCTTCGGTACCTTCAACATAAAAACAAAATTTCGCATTTAAAATTTAAAGACTACATTAAAGTGCGCTTTTACGAGGGCACTTTGCATTTTAAAATTTTGTCATTATTACATAAAAATTGTATCAAAACTTCCTTTTGTATAAATATCCACACTGCAGTTTAATTTTGTTACATCCAAATTGGTTGAGAAATTCAAGACAACTTTGTAAAACATTGCTAGGTGGAATTTTTTGATCTTATGGAAACTCTGCCACTACAATTAGATAAATGAAACATATTTATTATATATTTTCTAGGCGCACTTCATTAAGTTACTATAAATATTTGTCATTTTGGGGTCCTTAATATAAGGATAAGTAACTTAAAATTACATTTCATAATTTTACTATGGAAACGACAGATAAAAATCCAAGTACAAATTAGTTTTAAATATTTCTTCATTCATACCGTAAATATTTAACCATCATAAGACGTTTGCATTATTTATCATTATTTATCTTCGTTAGTTGCTACTTACAGCCTCATTTATTTCTCAATTAATATTCATTGATGTAATCAGATATTATTTGATTAAATTATTTATCGTTTTACAAAATCAATCATTATTATATATATTTCTCAAAATACAAATTAGTTTTATCAAAAAAAATTTTGAATGTTCTGAAATTTTTATCATGAGAATACTTATTTTTCATTTAAAATGCAGATGAATTTATCAATTTTATAAAAGATATGAAAAACTTTTTAAATGTTTCGTCGTCCGTTTAAATTGCTAATCAAGGTTTTATCTGTGATTTATTAATCTGTCAAGATGAATGTTTTTTACTATAATAATTATTCAAAAAACTAAAATAATTTACTAATCATCGATACTAAAACTTTGCGTTAGCACCTTCTGGACTTTTTCTGATGAGAAACTCGTTTCTATTAACTATTTTTAACCATGATTTTGTCGTTATTGGTAAACCCCGTCAATGTCAATAAACCGATGACAGTCTACCTCGTGGCTTCTAACTTAACTAGTGTTCATGTTAGACACTGAGCTATCAAGACGCTCTTAGGTAATAATATATTCATAAACCAACAAAACAGAAATGAATAAAAAGAATTTCAAATGAATTTTGTGAACTAAAATAAAAAAAAGCCGATAAATGAATCTAAGTGTAAGATATCAAAATATGCTTTATTGTGCCTAAAATATTTCACATTTTTAAATCTTATTAAATCACAGTGATCATCCATTCTAATATTTTAATTAAAAAATAAACATACTAATAATTGTGCCATGACTGCATAATTTTTATTCCGTAAACCCGTGCGTTAACATTTCCCTTTTATAATTGATATGGATTCAAAAATGAGTTGCAGAAATATGGAATTTAAATTAAAGCATTATGTAAACAAAATCTAATAAGTACGGTTTTATTAATTTTAATCTTACACTAAATAAATTCACTATAAATCAATACTTCTGGGTGTATTCAAATAAGAGAAAAAATTGAGATATCTAAAAACGAAATTTGATAAAGTAATTTTCACTACGATTATGATAGGTGATGCAAATTTAGCTCTTTAAATTATTATAAATATTTATTCTAGATTTGGAAGGGTAGTATAGAATTGCCAAAATTTAAAATAAAGAAATTCTTATTCATAAATAATAAACTGATGGTTAATTGGATGTAAAATGGAGATTCTAAAATTTGCGTACTTAAATTATTTCAGCTAAGATTTACAATTTACCAAAAAATTACTTGAATAAATAATTATATTTATTTACCTTTTCGTCCATAAACATTTAAAATCTTTCTTAAAATCACAGAAACAACTGGGATCAAAATTAGACAAAATCATTATTGATTGATATAATAACAGGTTCCCAACATTTAATGAATCCCTCTGTCTGTTAAACAATATTGGGATTTACAGGTTAGTTTGTTGCTATTGTTTAGAATGCTGGACAAATTGGATTTCTCCAACAAAACCATCTCTTAAGAGGTGTTACCAAAATTCTATCTCAAGAAGCTCATGGTGATTTGATTCATTAGATTTGCTAACTTTCTGTGCATCAGTGACGCGGCTAACAACGAGAACATCTGACAAACTACGGACAGATATTCTTGGGAGCATATGCAGTTCTATTGCAATCATATCGCGATAATTAATCAAGATTAAAAAGCTAGGCTAAAAACTAGTAACCCCAGTTTCCAAATCAACAATGCAGAGTCCATAGTTAATAAGAATGAATTA
Source organism: Hymenolepis diminuta (assembly GCA_900708905.1). Classification (NCBI taxonomy): domain Eukaryota; kingdom Metazoa; phylum Platyhelminthes; class Cestoda; order Cyclophyllidea; family Hymenolepididae; genus Hymenolepis; species Hymenolepis diminuta. The sequence goes on from CAADRB010000010.1 coordinate 2,078,276, forward strand.
TATGGATTCAAGAAATTTATGGGCAGAGGAACGATGTTTGGGGGAGAGAGACAAAAATTTTGACTAAAAACAAGACGAAAAACATGATTATGAAAGAGAGAGAGTACTGAGACAGACGTTTGTACTGCATTTGCGTGACTAGTGCTGAAACTAACAGCAGACAACCGCTGCGCTATGAATTTCGAGTAATTCAAGTGTTATTTTACAGAAGCAACTGAAATTATGAAAAGAGCGATAAGATTAAAAACGATAATAGTAAACGAAATGAAGAATGGTGGCGAAAAAGAGAATAGAAATGCAAGAGCCGAGCGTTTGTACAGCATGTCTTCAAATCAAAATGTGAATGCTACGCCGACAAAGCTGGGTCACAACGTGAGGCATGAACGAAATCGATAGTTGGTCTACGACTTCCGTTTCGAAGTGAGGGAATGTAAAATGTGGCGAATGCGATCAGGTTAGGCAAGTATAAAACATGAAACAATTTGAATTAATATGTATATAAAGAATAGCTTTTAGAAATATCTATTGGGAATTTTTCAACTTTTCTGAATTTGGGACAGGAGCTAATGTTACTTGTTTGTCAAAAAAGTTAATGACCTCCTATTTTTACTTAAACTATCATCTCGAAGCCAACACTTAATATAACATATCCAATCCCCCTATTTAAAAGAACCTGTGAATAGAGAAAACATGCCAAAATATTCAGTATAACTACTATCTAAATAAACCGAAAACTTTACTGATGTTATACAATTTCCATATTATTTCATAATTTATTATTTTTATTATAAACCGCAGCAATTAAAAAATTTTGCTATTTTTAATTATAGAAAGTCACAGACATCGAATAACTGTAAATCCAACAAATGATTAAAGGGGAGGGGATCAAAAAAGATGCTGATTGCAACGTCAAGGCATTAAGGGACTTAATTTGACTTTTGCACTCGATTTATGTAGTACTTACTAATTTCGGCAATTCACCTTCCAAAATCAAATTTGACGAATCGTCCCCTAGATTGTAGCAGACGCCTGCCTGCATTGTTTATTGCTTATTAACTGATATTATTTAATCAAGAACGGTAGGTTTTGACGCTTCAGTCCATTTTTTCTTCAATTTATTATGAGACATATAATCCTATATTAATATATCACAGCTAAAAATTTTAAAGTTGCAGAGATTTTTATTTGTTAGCTTTATTAGCACCGGACTGAAAACGTCTGATTAAGTGACTTGTAATGACTTTTTCAGAATGTGTTCCCAAAAAAACAAAATATTTTGTAGTTTTGTTACCACTTCCGATCCATTTTGTAACCTGGATTTGGATTAGAGAAATCATCAAATTTCTCGACTGCGCAAAGAATGTTAATACAGGAGCTCCAGCGTGTTTAAAAAACAAATTCATCCAGCTGATGTAAAGGGTGAGTGAAAGTAATGTTATTTTAAGAATCAAATAATTTACAGTTTATTGATACTTATTTCCTATATAAGCAAGAGATCTCATGTAATATGGGATTTGGCTGAAATGTGTATTGCGTATATACATTTACCTATTGTTACTTAAACTGCTAACAGCTTCATCAAAGAACTGAGATTGTAACAAACAATTTTTAGCGGTCTTAGCAATGATCCGAACATTCTTTTAATGTAATTCCAACTAAAAATCACAAACTATCGACAAAAATGGCAATGAGGAGAAATAGATTACAAATTTAATGATGTTGGAATCTTATTTAACATTATTCAGTTGACTCAAGCATATTGTACTCTGTACAAGATCATTTTATAAAAATTAAGGGTTATTTGTAATATTAAGGAGGAAGAAAATACAAAAATAAATAAATTGCTTGCCTTCATTTTCCCTTTGATAATGTTTATTTGCTAATTTACACAGCTTTACCAAGGGCTTTTAGAATTTATCAACAGAGAGACAAATCCCATTATTCGGTAATGCTTAAATGTCTGCAGATTGCAGTCCTCGTATGATGACTCATGTCTGCTCAGCCTAGATATCTGAGTGACTTACAAGGAGACAATACTCACTAAATACCATTTACACGTAACCACTTTGTGACCTGCTCTCATTCTCACAACTCTCTTTGCTATTGTCGAATACATAACTATCCCTCTCAGTATTAGTTCTTCTAATTTGGGAAAGGATTTTGCCTCTTCTTCCCAAAGGAATATCCAAGTCAGATTTTAATAGTAGCTTTACTGGGATTAATTGTGTACTGGGGTTTAAATCTTTACAATTGTATACTTTTAAATCGCCTTGTGTGGTTTATGCATAATAAACAAATAAACAGCTAAGCTTCATTTCAAAATAAAACTATTTATGCTGCGTTTAAACCTACACAACTCAGTTTTGATTTATAAGTAAACTCATTTTATTATAGTTAGGAAATGATAGAGGACTTCTAATTAGCAGCAAGAAGCTTACGTTCAGTCATTACTCGTTTGAAATGATTGAAGCGCACATTTAAATGTCTCTTAATTCAATAATAATATACTCGAACTTTACACTAGTAAGTACTAGAGTAAGTAAGAAAAAGATGAAACAAGAAAATCGTAAGGCCCAGAACTTCCATTTCTGAGGCAAAATTAAATTATGCACAAATAACAGGTAGAGACACATGATAGATTTCGACCAACAAAGGTTTATATTGAATTCACTAAAATAATAATAGAGACACATGACAGAACTTAATTCATATGAGGATACATAAGATTCAATTATCCATTTGAGAATTAAAATGACATTCATGATAGAGCGTATGTAATTGTTGTGTTTTGAATGCTACGACAATGTCAAATTTATAAATAATTTGCCATGGAGCTCCGGAATATATTATCACGAATTTGTCTTTGCTAATTGAAATGTATTTCTCGTTAAGCCGGAAACGTAAATCCTGGGATGGCTGAACTTCAACCCAGAGCCCCTAACTAAAGGCACTAAAATACGTTGGAATAAAATGATGGCGAAGTGTCTGAATTTGTTTCATTTAATTAATAAAAACAGAAAAAGTGTTTTCTTCTCATGAGAAATTTTAACGGATAGCGTATCTACCTTGATGTTAGCTAGTTAAACGGAAAGGTGAAGCACAGAATTAATGGAAAATAAGTGGATATTTGAAAAGTAAATGTGCCTTGGTGTTAAAATTTTAAGCATGAACTTAAAAGACAAAACAGTTTAATTAACACATTTTTTGCCTTTAATGGCAATATATTCTTAATGAACTTTGCGGTTTTGTACATTGTTTATTAATAATATAATGATGCGATAACAAATTACTAAACTTACATAACTGATAAAACTTCAAATTAAACTCTTTTTTTCAAAATGAACCATTTATCACGAAATTGCTCGATAAAAATAAATAAGAATAGTAAAACATTAGATAATTTTTATTCAAATAAATTTCAAAAAGATGTCTGAGTCTCAGCTGAAGGAAATTATAACAAGTCAAGTGAGGTCATGCTGACCCGTTTAATTAGTTGCCCGGTGTTATTTCGGATTAAACATATTTAAAATGTATTTTTCCAAATACATCACAAATATCCAAAGGCTTTTAGCAATTAAGAACTAAATACAAATTTAAAACTTTTATTTTGCTATTCCCTAAGTCAAATTCATTCCCATTTAGAGATGAATTTAAGTTTAGATGAGGCAGTCATGTCAAAGATATTTTTTTCCCCTGAAATACAAGTTAGTCAAGTGAAATAAATTGCAGCTTTTCTGCCCTAATTTTTGTTTGTTTATTCTTTCTTTTAACTTTTAGAAACATTTACAACATGTTCTTTTCTCGAAAACATGTTTTAGGTAAACACGTAATTATGGAATGATGTGCATCTGCATAAAATGTTTAACGTTTGTTTTATTCTGATTTGCACGATCTATTTTTTGCCCATCAAAACAGAATAATAATTTTTAAGAAAATATATTGTACAATAAACATTTATTCCTTAAAATTAAATGTTTTTAAATTTTATTAAGATATATAATTACTCGTTATTTGCGCATTTACGTACATCTTTAAGGAGATTAGAATTAGCTATAAATGGAGGATTTTAATACGGTTACCTCCCTTGTCATAATGCTATTTTCCGATACCTCCAAATTTTATGTCCTGATTTAAAATGTTACCCAAAATTCGATAAATGTTAGAGTTTTTTCAACTCTAATTTGAATCTAAAAATCTAAACAGCCGACCTCCTATTTCTAAGTCTTCACACTTCCCTGCCATCCTATACACCTGGGAGTTGATGGGTTCTAGACCGAAGAGATTAGGCATGACAAATTTTATAATGTTTTGTCAAATATTAAGTAATTTTTATATAACTTGCCAGATTTATTGAAACACTAAGTAAAATATAGTGATATATGTCAGGATTCCTTTCGCTCTTATCGTTCTGTGATAATCTTATTGTTCACGCTTTTCAACTTGGAGCATTGGAATATATCTAAGAGATACATATCGTGCAAATATTTTACAGAGATCAAATTTCACAGGTCAGTTTTGATGCCCTTAGGAGTTTAATTTTGTCTTCATTACTTAAACCATATTGAAATAATATACAGTTACGTTTATTCATGTTTTCTCACGATAAAATTATCACAAATATATGCTATGTCATGGTTATAAAAAATAAATCATTGGAAACATATTGAGTTTACTTTTTTGGTGTGGGAATTTAAAGTGAAGCGGAATTATTTATCATCATTAATAAGTTTCATTAGAATGTTGAATAAAATGTCTTCTGTTGCCAGGGAAAATTGTTGAAATTTACTCCGTATTATTATGTTTCATGCATATTTTGTTGTAATAATTGTAGATTTCTTTAATAAATTAATTTCCTATTCTTTCTTCCGCTTATTAACCATTTACTCGCTTAGAAAGGAAATCACTTCTTGTATGAGTTGCAGAAATTCAAAAAATACGTTTACAATTTTAAATTTTTATGCTATCCATTATAGAAATGTTTATTAGTTTCAATAAGAAATACTAAATTTTTATCTAAATTTAACTTTTAAAATATGTTTACATATTCATTTTGATTTCTAAATTAAATGTTTTATCGAAAGAGATCAAGTATTATTTAGTCAGAATAGGTCATCTCTCTAAGAAGAGGAAAATTTTGGTATTCACAAGTTTTCGTTTTCCTTATATGCTAGTTTAATTTGTGAATTGTTTACTCCTATTATTGATAACCTCGATTTTGTGATGATATATTAGCTGCAAAATGGAAGAGGGCTTATGTAGCTTTTATCGTAACGTAGAAAAATGCATTTGCTAGTTCGATTGACAGGCCACTAATAACTGAATTAGAAAAGTGCCTCTGTATGCTTAACATAAACAACTGACAGAATTTGTAAGTCCTCTGAAGGGTTTAATTTGAATTTCTTTTGGAAGCATATAAAACAAGGAAAGGTCAAAAGGTACCAATGTTAAAAAGGCAAAACTTAGCCCATTTCGACTGCACAAACTTAACTACCACAAGAGGAGACAGAGTTGATGGTAGGATATTTAAATAAAAGTACAAAGGGGGTAAAAATAGCGACTGATGAACTGGAATTAACTATTCTAAAGGAGTGCAGACTTTGAAATGCTGATAGAAGATAATGGAGGAAATCTATCAGGTCGTAATAGAAGTTCTGTCAAATGTTTGAGCTGTATTTATGGCACGATTACTTCAATTCACCTTGTTAATGTTGTATGCTCATTTATGGCAATTAATAAAATATTTCTTCTTTCAGATTGTGTGATAATTTTCGTTATCAATAACTATTTCTAGCCCCAATGTACACTCCAATAAAGACCATATCAGGTATATTTTACTATTTGAATTCCATAAAGGAAATACAGCAAGCTCAGCAGCAAAAACACTCAAAAACACTTATAGAAATGATATTGTGAATGAAAAGACCTGCAGAAGATGGTTTTCACCTTCACGTTTCAAAAAGGATGACTTCAGCCTGAAAGACAACCGGGAGCTGGATGCTCAAAAAACTCAATTCTGAGCAATTACAAGTTGTCATTGATGAAAATTCAACCTGCATCACTAGAGAACTGAGCAAAACCTTTCACATAAGCCGCCATATGACCATATATAGGGAAATTAGAAGACTTGGCTGGGAAAGTCTCAAAGGCTAGGAAAGTGCCCCTCCCCCCACACGATTCTTCAGAAATTAACAAGTAACAGCATGTGGCCCGTTATCTTTCACTGCATCTTCGTGAACTTCAGGCACCTTATTTAGACCGAATCATAACTGACAGCGGCGAGAAATGGATTCTTTTCAAAAGTATTAAGCGCAAAAGACAGTGGCTAAGTCAAGACAGTGGTTCAAATCCAATTCGACGACCGAGACAATGCGGGACCACACTAGAAAAAAACTCTTTTGTATGTATGGTGGAATTTGAAGGGAATTGTTAATTTTGAGCTAATGGGTGACAATCAAACAATAACTTCTGAAGTTTACAGTCAGCGGCTAACTCGTCTAAAAGCAGTTAACGGTGGGAAAAACGACCTTCTTTGATCAATCGAAAAGGAGTGATACTGCACCATCACAATGCCAGACCCCAAACTTCAAGAGCGATCAAAAATCCTGTTGAAGAATTTGGTTGAGAAGTCAACAATCTTGCACCAACTGATTTCCATCTTTTCATCTTTCCCATTCAAAATCATTGAATGTGACAATGACTTCCTTCTAGAGAAGAAGCCGAAATGAGTCAAAACTGGCTAAATTCTATGAAGAAGGAATCAGAAAGAAATAAACGGGAACTAAAAATCAAATTTTTCCAAATAGCATTGATTATACGGTAATTGTGTTTGAGTTTGGATCAAATTTATTTATTTATTTAATATGAACAAATGATCAACTTATGTTTATATTATATGCGATATGATTTAGTCATAAAAATCACAGTCATTGAGAGTGAGGCAAATTAAAATAAAATTATATTGCGCTCCTGTACATTTTAACTTTCAGAAAACTTGAGAAGTTAACGTTTGGAGAATAGCTTTTGGGCACCAATTTTTACCAGGACAAGCATTTCGGCTTTTGTATTATATTTCACTCAGATCTTATTTTTTGGATACCAGTTTGACCACTGAGTGATAGCGGTACCCCCATCCGTATTTATAGTTCATTAATGTGTGGTTCTATCCTGTTTTTAATCACCAACTTAAATGCATCGCCTTTTAACCTATGTTCTTTTCTTTGCTTTATGCTATTCTACTGGTTGTTAACACATGGGCTGAACAGTCCCCGGCCTAACGAAGAAAACACAGTTTTTGGTTCAAAATAAGCTTCATTCATCAACGTAATCTTCATCAAGAGCAACGCAATCATTCCAGTGCCACTCTAACATTTCAATACCACTGTTGTAGAACCATTTATCTTTTGCCTCAAAATAGGCCTCAGTTTCAGCGATAACCTCCTCATTCGTGCCAAATTTCTTACCGGCAAGCATTTTTCAGGTCTGCGAACAGCCAGTAGTCGCTGGAAGCCAAATCTGGCGAATACGGTGGATGTGGGAGCAATTCAAAGTTCAATTCATGTAGTTTTGTCATTGTTTTGATTCACTTGTGACACGGTGCGTTGTCTTGATGAAACAAAATTTTGTTCTTTGCCATATGCGGTCGTTTCTTTGCAATTTCGGCCTTCAAACGCTCCAATAACGTTATATAATGTTCACTGTTAATGGTATTTCCTTTCTCAAGATAGTCGATAAATATTACACCACGCACATCCCAAAATACCGAAGCCATAAACTTTCCAGCCGATTGTTGTGCTTTGGACGAGGTTCACCAGTTGCTGTCCACTCAGATGACACTCAGATGAC
>CAADRB010000010.1:2086297-2242762 GCA_900708905.1 Hymenolepis diminuta
CAATATAAAGCCAACACGTTCTTTTCATATCTTTACGATGTCAGCTAACTCATGTAACTTCACTTTTCGATCATTCAAAACAATTTTGTGGATTTTGTTTATGTTTTCTGGTGTTACCGCCTCATTTGGACGTCCACTGCGTTCTGCATCATCGGTGTCTCTACGACCACGTTTGAAGTCAACAAACCAACGTTTTATTGTTGTTTCTGATGGAGCGGAGTCTCCATAACACTTTTCAAGCCATTGCTTCACTTGAACGGTATATTTTCCCATCAAGAAGCAGTATAGAATTAAAACACGAAATTTTTTTTGATCCATTGTTTTGAAAATAACAAAAGTGGCGTCACTCTTAGCACAATAACTCACAAAGTAATGAATAGAATATCATGAAATTTCAACACCTGTCTTTTGAAGGTTAGTATTGACTGAAAGAAAGGTGACTGCAATAAAACTAGCACCATCTATGTGTTAGGCCTGGGACTTTTCAGCCCATGTATTATTTTTAATAAAGCCTTATTTAGCCATTCTTTGTTTAACTGTTCCAGTCTCTCGTTATTAAAGAGACAAAATTCAGTAATGATATCTTCCGTTTCTATTAGCTACTAACACTAGGACATCAAATAATTCTGATAAAATTTGCGTTTTGCGCTGTAAATATTTATAGTGAGTTTGTAATCAGAAAGAGCTTACTTTAAATGCCCTTTTACAGCCACGAGCAGTTACATGAGCCATTCTCATCACTAAAATTCAATCACGTTGAAACCAATTAATAATGCAACATTTGAAAATTCAAATAACTAAGGAATTTCACTTTTAAAAATGCAAGTATATTACTTCAGCTGACTTTAATCTAATGATGGGTCAAAACTTGTGCAAAAATTAATACTCATATTGATTTCTTTTCAGTTTCTTTATCTAGATTAATTATCATAACTTTAAAACTCTTGGTCTACCGGGAAAGTAAAAGTCAATGATTTGCATTAAATGAAAGCGCCTTAGTTACAATGAATTAAATTTTAAAATAGTTTGTTGGTTTGTTATTTATTTCAATCCAAATTTAAGTGAAATATCAAATGATTAAATCTTTTAGAATTATTTCCTTTTTTCTTTACTAAAATTGGAAAAAAATTGGAAATACAAAGGGGCATTTGAAAAAAGACATTTAATTCAATATTAAATGAAACAAGATTTTTATTACTCATGATTCCTACCTTCAAGGCTTTATTTTTTCCTTTTTAAAGCAAGGATTTTTCATTGGTTTGTTTGTGCTTGCAAAAATTTTCATATATGTAATTATAAGATTATTAAATGTGAAACGCATTTCCAAAATGAGCATACGAGTTCATATTAACGAAATATTTGGTGCCAATCAATGTTGTAAAGTACTGAATGTCTGAGTTCTTATGTTAACAGATAATGATTTACATTAAAATTTTAGTCATTCCAATAACAAAAATTTGTTTGGCGTTTACCTTTTGTTTCAATTATGAGCCTATTTTCTAATCTTTTAGATCAGCAACGTATGCTTTGAAAAGAAACGGGCTGTGGTAATTCTCAGATTGACAATTTTTGCTAAGTAAATAAAAATATTACTTGTTACTGACTCATTTAGTTGGATAAAAAGTTTCTAAGGTCATAGTAAATTATATTTTTACGAATTTTAACCATTATTGACACCATTTTATAAAACTCTTTCCTACTATTATATCTCCAGTGTCATTTACTGATTACAAATTCACCGGTTATTTGCCTTTTTACATGCGGTGTTATTATAATCGTAAGATTACACCTTTAGCAATATAGATGTTTACCTTCATTATTAATAAAACTTTGATTAAAAATTTCAGATTTGACCATCTTTTGACGTTGTATTTAGGAATGTCACTCATGTAATTTTTAATTTAATTCGTAACTAAGAATTTCTATACGAATGGGTTAAAATAGGTATGCGTATAAGAAGAGTAGAGTTTAATATACTTGTATGGGCATCCAGTGGATTTATAATGTCGGAGAGAAGCACGCATTGAGAGTAAAACTACTCCTAACCTAACTGGAGGGAAAATATTTGTCTTTCGGTGCTCGATTGTTGATGTATAATGCAGGAATTTTTTAACCCAACTAACGGGAGGCAAAAGGGCTGGAAATATCGTAATGGGAAGCGCTCTGCTGAAATACGGGTTGGAGTAATAAAAAATTAACAACCTAACCAAACTGAGCAATACTGCGCAACAAAACAGTTGAGTGAGAATCAAAAGGAACAAACCTAGGAGTGGTGCAAATCGTTCAAGTAACCAAAAAATATGATATTTAACAAAAATAATTTTTGAAGTTATTGAAAGTTTATATTGCATACTTGCGTCATTTAGGCATTAATTTAATTTTGATAACTTGTTATTTAAAATACATCCTAGGTCAGATTTGTAAAAGAGCGTCGGAAATTCTGCTTTAGTTTTAACATCACAGGAAAACAAAATATTAGATAGGTGCGATGAATTGTTTCATGGCTTATTAAGCTTAATAAAATAAATAAATTTAGCATTTTAATATTTACGAATAGGATACAATATACTTTTTTCCGTGAATTAATAAGTGCATTTGAAATATATTTAATCAGTTATTGAAATAAAATTAGTGGAAAGCCGTTTGGTTCATAATAAATATGGTTTATGATTCTGAGAACATAAGAATAAAACGTTATGACAGAATGAATTAAATAAGTGCGGTGTGCCAAATACAACCGTGAAATAAATTCAATTTGTCTTTTACTTATGCATTAATTATTTAATGGTGCTATTAGCGGACTAAATTTAAAGAGCTTGTTTCTCTTAGAGATCAAACATTTTCATGGTATTGCAAAATTACAATTTGCCCTATTAAGCAAAAGATGGAACTATAAGTTTACATTCTTCTTACTTTCCCATTACAAATTTTATTCTTTTCAGAAATATCCAGTATTACTAACCTAATATTAGGTTATTTAAAGTACATTCTTCAATTTAAAATTTCTAATAATTCATAATTTCGGAAAATTTAAATAACATTTAATGTTAAAAATATATCGTGGAAATAGTGGTTGGCTTTAAAATTTTATGGATGGAAGTTGTGCATAAAGACAAATGCTTTAATTCTGAATCAAAAAATAAATGCTGAATAACCTGAATTTGAAATTCATAACTTTTAAACTCACTTATTTTCTTAGTCCGTTATGAAGCAGTGCATTAACGCAAAGTCATAGCATGTCAAAAATAATTGAGGCGGATGTTCCTCGAACGGTGACAATTCATGTTAGCTTGTAAATTCAACCAGGATGTAAAATGATGAAATTGGCTGTGCAATTACTTTTTGGATATATTATGTGACAGAATGTGTACTTTCATATGACCATTCCAAAGTTATGGTTTCTCAACGAAATAAAAAAGAAATACTTTCATATATATGACTAACAAAAACAAAACCTGCAATTTAAAAACAGAAAAATACGTCAAAATGGAGAGATCACTATTGTATATCTCTCCTTCCGTGTAGTAGGAATAAAAACTGCATCATATCGAAAATTCCTAATTCCGATACGATCTGAAAAATAAGTTTCTACTTACGATACCAAATTAGACTTTCTAATTTACTTCTCTTTTAATAGATTTATTTATATTTAAAAGGACAAAGCTTAGTTCAAATCAATGATGGATTTTAGAAGTTACATTTACTCCAAACAATTGGATTATTACCTTGTTGTTCGTGTACTACTAATCTTTATTACTTAAAATATTTGCAGTAATTAATCAAACGATCTAAATTCCATATTTTGTAATTAATTGTATGAATGATTAAGTAATCAAGTTGTCAGTTGCCGTACATTAAAATTTCAGTGGCATGTATCCAGCAACCATTAAATATTGATCATTATTTGGAGATTAACTTGCCCATTTGTTAGCTGTTGTTTCAAATATAATTTGAGATATTTAATTAGTTCTCATGGTCTTCCCATTTTTAATATATTAGTCAACAATAATACAATTTAAAATTAAAAATTTCTCTTTGAACAGAAATAGAATTACTGTTTTTGTAGTTTATTAGAAAATACAGTTACGGTACATTTCTTTTTATTGAATTAATTTCCTTTTTATCTGCAATGATCTTTTTTTACAGGTGTTTAACTTTTAAAAATAACTTAGCATTTACTTCGACGTTTATAATAAAATATATATTTAAATTCTAAAATGAAATACAAGTAAAAATTATGATATTTAATTATAAGCATGTACTACTGTAATTACTTTGTAATAGCTATTGTCGTATAATTATATTAACTTCAAAATTTCTGAATTTGCAGGAAAGATTAACGAAAGAGAAGTGTAAATTAAGCCTGCAGTAAGTTTGAAAGGCAAAATGTAGCCTCAATATATAAATGTTATCCGTTTCAAATGTCAGATATTTTTATGTCTTTCAAATGCTTATCTATCGCTTACCACAGTTTTTTCAAACTTTGCGGGTATTTTCAATTTTGCCGAAATTAGTTAATAAATTCTATTCAAAATTAATCATTTACTTGCAGTTAACAATGGAATTCCCATAAAAGTAATAAGACGCTCACGTTTACTTTTAAATTGTTTATAAGTTTCATTGGTGGAAGTATATTTCTACATTTTGAAATCATGTTCACTTGAAATATTAACTATTTTTTGATTAAAATAATGACATTATAATTGCATTTCCATTTGTTTTAAAGCAAAAGATAAAAATCATTAAGGTGGTTGTTATAATTAAGTGTACTCTGATTAATAGAAATTTCACATTTTTCTATTTGTTTTTAGGACGTTTTTAATTTTTGCATGTTCAATTAAATCTCTTATTAATATCTGGATTTGCAATGAAAAAGTTATTTTAATAGTGTTTTTTTTAATTAAATTAAGAAATAAGTTTTTATTCATTACAAACTCAAAACTATTTGAGTTGAGTTTCTTTAATTAATAAGAATTTACAGAAGTTTTTTTGCGCATATTTTAAATTAAACCCAAACATGAAGGTCAGAAAGAAGACTCGGTGAAAATGTTAATTACGGAACTAGAAATTTTCCTTCAATTCTTAAAAAACACTCCCAATTGCATATTTTGCGAACGCGTAAATGGAGAGAGAGAGAGATGTCCTTGACTAGCAAACCGCCCGTGACAAAATAATATCTTTCTGTTCTGCGCCCACTGTTAACCATTTAAGAAAAACAGCCACCGAGTTTTAAATATGCTCATAGAGCATCTCAATCACACTTTAATAATAGTTACATTTAAACAGACCGCAGAGGTAGATTTGGGAATAGAATATTAAAGGAGTTAGTAATGTCTTAATGTCATATTTTAAATTATGGACCTAATTATTAGCATCAATTCAATCATTAATGAAAATTATACTTATTGATTTATTCATAGGCAATAAATGTATTAAGAAAGAAATATTTGCAAAATGTTTCTAATTGAACAGAAACCGAAATCAATTTAAAGATTTTTACTTTTAGGTGGCATTAAGGAAACGATATGGGCACTAAATGTTTAGTTGTTCATGTTTAGGTGGTCATCATTTCATTTGCTGAAGTAAAGGAAGTGGAATTTGAAATTTGAGATTCTAGTCCTAAAATTTGCTATTTTTGCGTACCCCAAGTTGCTTGTGACGCCTCTTTGTTTATAAGATTATCGTGATTTGAGTATTTGGTAGCTTGCAGTCAAATTAGAGGCCTTCTGTAAAAACGCATCTATGGAGTTGCAAAACTTTTCCTTGAGCATAAAGTTCATGTCTGTCTGTATTTCATAATCGTGCATTTTAATAAGCCTATTAATATTTATTTGGTAAAGAAAGAGGGCCAAATTAACCAAATTAACCTATTTCAATATATTTTGTTGTGGGATCCATCCCATCTTTGGGTTTGCGGAGTTATGTAGGCATGCCCTGTAATCTGCAATTAGTAACTTTTATTTTTCAATGCGGGTAAAAAAGCAGAATTAAATGGGCCTTGGGTGTCAGAGCTCAAAAGGATTAACACACGGTAGACTCAACTTATGGTTTAAATTTTGCTTGTGAGCAAAAAAGTTCTAGGTTTATAGATTATAATATAGATTTACTCATTTGTAAAACTTACGTTAATTCTAACTAGCTTATAAATAGCGATTATTTAGCTGCATTATTCCTTATTTTTAATTAAAGATACTACAGAAGTTGATATCTATAATGCAGGATTGCCATCCTCATCCTCCTACAGAAGTCACCTAAAAATGATCTATTTTGCCAAGTAAAACTTAAATAACTTCTTAAATTTGGAAGATGTTTCCACGAAACGGGATTCAACGAAACTATCATATACAGGCAAAGTGACCATGACAGTGATATTTATTTTGCCTTGATTTAATTCCTTTCAAAAAAGTGATGATGAAAAATTTTGATAAGGCTCTATTGTTTAACGTGGAATACTCTTTTTTTTATTCATTATTTAAATTACAAAAAAATAATATTTTATCATTAACATAAATATAAATAATTGTAAATACTGTAAAATGATTTTTGACATATTTAAATTACTGTTTCTTGATTTATAGCATGGAAATGTGAAAGGAAGATTTTAGATCTTTCATTTTTTATGTCTTCCTTCCGCTCTAATAATCGCACATTAATTGTGGTACTGCTTAAAATTTGCAATAGAATCATGTTCATAAATAATTTTGTATCATTTCTGACTTACTAACATGTTATCCTTTAACCTAAGCTCATTCATTTCGTGATATTCACCGTCAGGTAAATATGATAATTCGTGCCCCTCATTATCGCATTTATGTTATCTCTCTGCAGTCACATTCATTCCAGAACATGGAATTTCGCTTTGCAGTTGCGTCTTGCTAATGCTTATTCAATCACGTGTGTAGGTCGTCAATTTCAGAACATATACACCTTACTGACCGCTCATTTATCCAATCAAATTTGTAATTACTTTCATTTATTATTTAAGGACACATTCACATCTTTGGTTTGTACACTGACTACTTAGCATACAAAATCCCTATTTAATATACACTTAAACACCTACTTAAGTCATTCATTCCGACAATATCAATGTATATTCCCTTGATTCAATACAGCCACTATGCTATTCATCATCTGGCGACGGGAGAAGTTTGATTCCAACAAACTTCTAACTACAACAGATTAGCATCGGTCTTAAATTAAAATATTTCACTACCTCCATATTTTAAAATTAATTTGCACCAGGAAATGGAGTATCTAATCTAGAGCAAACTGAATTTATCGGCAAACTAAAAATTTCTTTCTGTTAACCATCCTGCTTAATTTATGACAATGAACTAAAAGAGTACTTTGCTTTTAAATTTACCAATGTATTTCATAGGTTCAAGCCGAAAGTAAGTTATTTTCTGCTTATAATCACTCACTTTTAAACTAGTAATTACAACTTCTTGTCGTTAATTTCAATTTATACCATTGATAGTGTTACAGAAACGGCTGATGCTTAGACTATCACGAACAACAGACAATCACAGTTTTAAAGAAAGAAAGCCAAGAGTTGAGAGTAAACCAAATATTATTGGACAACGGTAATGGAAATCCAAAAGAAGGAAATAGTGGAAAATGAAAAAAGTGAGAAGAAAAGGGAAAAAGATATGGAGAAATCGTGAGAATCAAGCGTCTTCACCGCCTGTCATATAACCAACGCGTCGTCAGACTTTACGAAAAAGTCTAAGTTATCGAAAAAAGGCGAATACATAGCTCCATTCAGTATTCTCCAACTGTGTAAACTAAAAAAGTTCAAAAGATCGCGAAATCGCATACATAATTAGAAGGAATTAAATCAGTATTACCAAAAAACTAGAAGAACGTTTTTGGAAATCCTTCAACAGTTAGATGAGGACTAAGTTTAACATTTTATTTTATTATATAAGATATAAATGTATTATTTTAGAAATTTAATTTCAGCGTTAAATTTTTTTATTTAATCTAGTTTAATATTTATTAAAGTAATAACCACCAGAAATTGGAGTCATGCGTAATACTTTATACCAATATAACTGCTCTAATTGTCCGCTGCTTATCAAAATATAAAGTCCCCAAAATTTATCAACAGCTTCATTGTACCCCATTTCGCTTGTTTCTCGCCATCCGAATTTTCATCCCTCTGTATTGAGACATGTGCTTTTCCTCCAAAATCTTCTTCCTTCTCCTCTCCCTTCCCCCTCTCATTCGTTTTCATTTTCAGGAAAGATAGTTGTATCCTGTTAGTCGCAGGAAGAAGAAGAAGCCGCAAGTTGGTAGTTTGCCTAATTTGATTTGGTTCTTTAATCAGTTTTACTGACAAGATTAGGGCTACTTTAAATGAACTTGCTTTAACAGTTAATTTATTCCGAACTTGTGCCTTCGTTGAATGGCAATTTCTATTCAATTGATCTTGCTCCAATATGTTAATCCTTTAAGCTGGGATTACGTAAGCCACGTTTTACAAATGAAGCAATCGTCTAATATCTCATGGCAATTTTTAAATGAAAGCGATTATCTCCACTTATAACTCTAATTTTCATAATATTGAAATCAGTTTTTTCAATACAATTTGATACAGTTGATAATACAATGTGATGCGAATGCATGAAACTTGAAAAATCTTTCTCTTGGCAATATTGGTGAAAGTGTTTAATGGTTTTATTATAATTTCTAGAGTTATTTTTAGATTGCTTATGTGATTTCGCGTGCAAATGGTATCGGAGTAATTTCATAATTATACTTTATATATGTGCTAAGATCGTGAGCTCAGATTAGTGTGATAATTTATTTAGTGGAGAATTTTTCTGGTAAATTTCACCTTATTTTGGTAACTTTTTATTTTTACTCTTATACGACTTCTAATATTCTTGTATTTATTTCATTCTAGCAATTTACTGATATATTTGATACCGAGTGATACGAAATTATTTCACAAAATGAAAATCTCTTTGGAAGCTTCACTTTTTCCACGTAAAATGAACCATGTCATTTCATCCTGCATTGTACCAACACTTCCAACTTGCTCTTGTTCTATTTTCGTCGAGTCAAATCAGCGTATGGAAATTCACCTTTGAATGTTCACGCCAAACTATGAAACTAAACCCCACTTTATCCGCCGCCCCTTGATGTGCGACTGATTCATCAATGTTGATAAGGGCAAGAAAGGCACAGAAGGTGAAAATTCTGCGGCAATTGTTTCGTATGTTTATTAACATTCATCCTATGTTTTAAACTTTAACCTTTATGTATCTATGGTCAGATTCCTTATTTATTATCTTTAATCATCAAATTTCTGATGTACATGGAAGGTTGGAACCGTAGCAGCCAAGAGTGACAAAAGACCAGTTCACATAAAAATTGGCACCATACTTTTACAGCTTATATTTGCATTTTGACTTACTTTTCAGGCGAAATGCGTATCTATTATGAGTCTGTATCGAAGATATCAGTTTTAAATATGAGCTTAAATATTAGAGCAAACAAATATTTACCGAGGTCTTGACTCAAAATTCTGTTTTTCAGTCCCTTTACAATAGCTTCTCGTGCTCAGTTTTCACAGTTTTTTTAATATCTCGGATTTCTACTCCACAGAGTGTGAATATTGAGGTCTTTTAGATATTAAAAATATTGAGATAAAAGATAACTATTTAGACCAGTCATCAGAAAATAAGTGTCAAAATATTTAGAGACCTTGTTCTATTTGTATATCTTGTTTCATTGTAATTTACATATCCATTTTTACTCTCTTTCCTTCAGAATATGCCCTTTAAACATATTTCCATTTCTTCAATTACCTGACACTTCTGTTTTGGTCTTTGTTTTCTCCCTTATTATTCAGTTAAATTGTCACAAGTTGGTCCCTGCCATGTTCTTTACCGACACTGTTCTATAACTGTTTTGTGGTATCAGAGTTCGTACAATTGGAATGGCCACTAGCAAAGTTGGATTTCATCTTATGTCAGCATTTTCTAAGTTAGAGCTCATCTTGCTAGAAGTTCTACCTTCTTCGTCAATAATATATTAATTAAGCTAGTATTCAAAAAGCAGGACCTTGGATTGCAGGAATACTTATTTCACGATAGGTTTTGCAGGACGCACTTTTACTTTTTTATCTCTACAGCAGTACTATTTTGTTGAATCCATTTGCATGTGATGCTTTTCAGCAAAGACGAAAAATTTTCACAGTTTGTAACGAAAAAATTTTGTAAGCTAAAGCTTCAACGAAGTACAGCATATTTAGGTCTTTTAAAATGTAAAAATTAAAAGAGCGTTCATAAGAGCATTTTTTGTCATAGTTTTCAAAATCTTACCAGCAGAAATATGATAGAAGTTAAATAATAATGAAATACATTAGAAATTATTCTGATCATGGATGTAATATTTAATATTAATTAGAACTGTATTTAAAATTAAGGAAAATAACAAAAATTTTATTACTTTTTACATTTCGTTTCTTCCTCTACAAACTCCAAAGTTAAAAGCTATCTGAAAAATGTATTAAGATAGCTTGGTCTACCCTGCTATTCAATCGCAAATAAATCAGATCCAAATGTACAGTACCGCAGAAATATAGGGCGTAGATCTTTAAGCTTGATATTGGAATGTTCGGTTATGAAACAACGAAAAATTTTTTTCTAGTTATGCTCAGATTATTAATTCGTGTTCACCTAGAGAAAACTCTCTTGAGCTGTGCTACTTAGTGGGCCACTAATTGCTTCATCTATCTCCTCGTGGTTGCAGGAAGATATCAATGAGTCGAAGAGATATGACTAACCATTCAGCTAAATTAAATGGTCAACGACCTCACCACGAAACCCTTAAGATCATGATTTTTTATCTTTGGATATTACAGATCGAAGTATATTATTAGTAATAAAATTAACAGTCCAATGCAATTAGAACTTTACTGAGACTGACCTCTTACCATTGTGACCTCATCTTATACTCTTTTCGAATACTTTTAGTCCCTTACCTGTCTTGTTATGCTATTCTGTGTGTTCAGTTGCTTTGCCCTGATTAGAAATCGTAAAATTTTTGCATTGCTATTATTAATGATATAATATTAATTAGAAGACAAATTCAAGAATATAGAATTTGATTTCAACTTTCATTCTCAACACGGTCCGTCTCTCATCACTCTTTACTTAAGCGATTATGTTGGGATACTTTATAGATTGATTGTCGAAGATGGTAACATTATCAATTATAAAAGCTTTTTCAACACAAATGCGTTGATTTAATTATTAATTGCAAAAGTTTTGCGTGCTAGTTTCAAGAACGGGGTCAAATTTAACTCCTCTCTTGGGACTGTAAGCGTGGATTAACAAAAGAGATATCCTGTTACTATGGCTTACATAGAAGAGATTGCTGAAATGCGCTTTATTGTAGTCATGCCATGCGCGACTCCATTTTGAATTAGACCGCCTTCCCCTTCCGCACTCTTTTACCCGCCCCCCATTTTGTTAGTCAAAATCTATTACAGTTCAAATTATAACAAAAGTTTACTTAGACTTGATCTATTGAATTCTGCGTGCAAAACGTCATCTCGCACTCGAACGCGTGATTAATCAAAATTTAACTTTGTGCGAATTGAATTACCGCCCTTTCGGGAAGTGGATTGGTTTACTGGTGGCAGCGGCGCAATTTTCCCAGAATTAACATTTGGTCCGGCATTTCGTCTGACCAAAATGGGGGAGAGGGCGAGAGATAGGGATAATTTATGGAGCTGTGCCTGTGCATGGATTGAATACAACAAACCATTCCTGATTACCAAATGCCAAACCGCAGTAGCAATGGCAGTAAGACTTGGAATATGAAAATACATACTACCATCCTCTACGGAATAACCGATTTTGTAAAGTGGATAATACAAAAAGCTGACTTACCGTGTCTGAAAATCTTGGCATGGATTATCTATAATATAAAAATATAACTTTCAGATATAGTTAACCGACTTCCTTTATGAGTTAACCAATTAGCATAAGTTCATTTTAAGACTGTAACTTACAGTTCACTTAGTGAGAATTCTGCTGAGCTCTGCTATATTAACTTCATTCGAATTCGTACCATCATGCTGGTTTCTTAACTCTTAAAACATGAAGTTAACTAATTGCAAATCACAGCCTATGTCAAGTTATAGTTATGTACATACAAAGCTAAGAATGACATAAGTACCCGCAAATTTAAAATTAGTAAATTCTAGCGCAATTCTTTCTATACTTTCAAACGAATGCGATGTGGTTTGTGTAACGCTGGGATTGCAACAATGCAGGTATGTACACACTTTTACTTCAGAGAACCAATATTTACAACTGTTACCAAGGCACCTTAAAAGTTGAGATTTAGCTAAATGGAAAATAATGCAAATGCTCAAGCCATAAAGATCTTAAGGAAAAAAACGGTAAACGGTAAACGGCGAACTAAGTTAAAAAAGAATATATAGCTGCAGATTCAAAACCTAAAGTTTTCTCAACGAGCTTGCTCTCTTCAGTGAATATACAACTCTTGTTCAAATCGTATTTTTAATACAACCTTTTAATTTTATAGATTTAATGATAATTTCAAGGATTTCTTTGCCGTCAAAAAAATCATTTCAATTTTGGGGAAAAAATTTTCCCTTTAACACATTTGCTTTTTTATTTTTTGTCTCAAAGTAATTGAGGTAATTGAGTATAAACTGATAAACTGATAAGTTTACAAACACTTCTAATTTCTAATTTTAACACCTATTACAAATTTTGCTTATCAGAAAGGCGAATTCCAATTACTTTTAATGGGAGATAAGCAGAGAAATGAAGGATGTAAAAAATTTTATTTTGTTTATTACTTAGTTCAAACATGGGTGATATTTTAAACTAACTGTTGGTGTTAACCCGGGAGACATATTTCGTCGAAACGGACTATATACGTTTCTCCTCCAACATTTTCACCTTCTTATTTACCAAGGATTAAAACTGCTATCCCAGCAGATGAAGTATTTATTGTGATTGGTTTTTTTAGCTATTATACACTCAGAAATAGAATTCTGGAAATCGTTGGATGTTGCTGTCATTTCATTTTAGCGATCCCATCCAAAATACTTGCCTGTTCATTCAAACAAAAATATGCGATTAATAATAATGATTTTACTACTCAAAAGCTAGTGAGCTGCATTAGCTTAAAGATGCGAAAATCTAGTAAAGAAGAAATTTGCAATACCACCACTTTGACTATTTTTTCCTTTCGGTCATAAATGATCCGCGTATGAATGTTCAAAGTTAGGGGAGCTCTGTTAGTTGAAAGAAAAGTTCGCAGTGTTTTCCTGTGAATTCAAAATAAATGGAAGATGAAGCAGTTTTACGAGCAATTCTATTTAATAACGACATAGTTTGAAAGATATTCATAATTTTGTTCGGACTATATGCTTGGTGTTGTTTTAACCAAGCGAAATTTTTATCACAAGGATATGAAATTGATCCTAATTGTTTATACTGGCCCAATATTGCAGCTAAGTTTATTCGGATTTGACTTAAACAGTCTGAAAGAATATTAGCTGTGGGTGCATGAAAATGCACGGCGACTAGACCACACAAATAATTGGCCTATTTAATGTTTATCCATAATCCTTGGTTGACTCATATCGAGGCTGATGTTGTATTCTAATTCTCAAAAAATTTCCAATAGCACACACTTATTCTAGGAAACTGGTAATAATACTGAAAGAAAGCCAAATAGATGTCTACAAGGACCCATCTTAAATAGGGAAAAGTTATAGTATGATGAACAATGTTGTATTCCAAATAACAACTGAAGAGTATGTCACATTGAGATAGACAATAAAGCGAAACATCAGAAGATTGTTTATTTTATTTGAATTTAGATGTTAGCATATTGTTTACTTATAAATTATGAAGATAGTTCGTTTCAATAGGATAGAATTCCAAAATTCGCGATTTCGTTCGTACCTGAGCTCAGAGTCCATAGAAGAGTTAATTAAATTGAAACATCTTTTGTGAATTCTTATTATACTGTTAATATTAGTGAAAAACTTCTTCCCAACTTGCATTATGTCCTTTCCCATTCACTTCTATCTACAACGGAGACTAATTTTTTTAGATATATGTTTATTTCTATTAGTAAATTTATTATGGTTGACTTATGTATCCAAATCGCTCAGGACTTACGGAATTAAGAGAATTATTTATCGCAAAGTTCTGAAAGAAACACATTCATACATCCTCTCATTACTTATTAATAAACAAAAACTTAAGGAATAGAGTTGAAGACTCTAAATAAAATATTTTGAGTAATATTTATTTGACTCCCTTCGGACTAGAGAAAATCATGTTTAAGCTTTTGCGTTTACTTGAGCCGTTCTCTAAGTGGTTCATATTGGACAGTATTTATTATTGATTTGTATTCACCCCTTTCGCGATAATCGATGAATCCACCTGTAGAAATCACAAACACGCAGACTGCAAGGCTACTAGTGCACACGCACAACTCTCAAGCTCTCTCTCGTACCTTACAATATTCTCCCTCTCTCCCCCTCGAGTTTCTATTGCCGTTGCTCACTATACTGTGGTTTGTTCTCAACTCTTGGCTTTCTAGATTAAAACTGTGGTTTTTTGTTTGTGAAGGCCTTTATGCACCAACTGTAGGTGAAAGCTGTTAATACTAGACTCCAACAAAGAATGTCTGAGGAAATCTATGCTCCTCTCCTTCAGGTCAGTTAGACCAATCCATCATGCCTACGTGAACTTTACCCGAACGTACCCTAGGTCTGTTTGTGGTATTAGAATTCCATTTCAAGAATAACAGCATAAGAAGTCAAATTAAAAAATTTCATGCCCTTATCGAAACCATCCCGCTGTCTCTCATTGTTCAGTCCGCAAACACCACCCAAAAGTCCTTCCCAAATCCCTATGAGTACAGAAATTGTTTAAACAAGAGTGCATTGGAGATTTGAGGTCGACTGCATTGGTTAATGGGATGAAGCTGCGTGCAATCGGAGAATCATTTGACATAGAATTTTGAAAGCAACTATTATTTTAAAAAATTCCCGCAGCGAATGCAGTCTATCTTAGCAAATATACTCAATACTAAACCAATAGAATCACCGGCAGAAATGACGGACGGTATAATCGAAAATGCTGGACTTCCAAGAATAGAGGAGATCTCCCATACCTTACACCCTATCTCCAACAAAAAACGAACCAACGGCAGCTTGGTGGAGCGCATGCTAAGACTGGAAGTAAAAATTGATATTCTAACTCTAAAGGACAATCAACTACACAGTCGTCCATTTAATATACGCAGGTGTTCATAATCCGGACATGTTTCAAAATCCGGAATACGTAAAAGAAGAGAAAATAATATTTTTTGGTATCACTGCAGATACGACATTTCAATACGCCACTGTTTATTACCCTGTCAATTCCAGGCTCAGTCGGGAAACGAACAAGTCCTGCAGTGGTGGGGGAAAATTATAATGGACATTCAGGTAACCGCCTTTCAAGATCGAAACCCCGGTCCATCATATTTGGCTGATTCCGGAGCGGAGATTTTCGTATTTCCTTCTACTCCCGCTGACCGAATTCCCTCAGATCGCTCCCTCATACTAGCAGCTACTAACGATTCCCTCATCAAGACATATGGCTTGAAGACTGTCACACGGGATCTTGAACTTCGCAGAACCTTTCGCTGGATTTTCATCATCGCTGAAGTCTAAAAACCAATTATTGGCACTGATTTTCTCTGTTACTTCTGCCTCATTTTTGATCTCAGCAGGATTCCCCAACAATCCTTTGGTCCAAATGTACCGAATACCCCTGTCCAAACTACTATTCTAAAACCCATATTTAACCCTCTGATTCAACTTTCCGCCCTATACTTGAAAAGTTCCTTGACCTCACCAAATCTGTTGTGACAAAGCCGTAAACCACTCTGCCGCCCATTTAATTATCACTCATGGAAACCCGGTCAAGGCTCGAGTCCATCTTCTTTCTCCCACCCTGATATAAGATTGCTAAGGATGAATTCGAACACATGGTTAGTCTTGGTATTATTCGTCGTTCCTCCAGAAATTTGTCATCTACTCTCAATATGTTCCCTAAGAAATCTGGTGATTGGCGTCCTTATTGTGACTATTGTGTTCTCAATTTAATCACATTCCCGGACAATTACTCCATACTATATGTACAAGACTTATCATCCATTCTCCGGAATAAGAAGACGCCTAAAATCAATCTTGCCATTGCTAATAACCAGATTTCCTGTAACTGAAGCAGATATTTCCAAGATCGTCATTGTTACCTCATGTAGTCTGCTTGAATTCCTTCTAATGCCATTTGGAATGTATTCCGAATCTTCCGACGTTTACCTGATGAAGCATTTCATGATCTTGACTTTTTTTGCCTATGTAGATGACATTCTGTTGGCTAGCGAAAATGAAGATGAACATGAGAAACATTGAGACTGTTATTGAACGACCGAATTTTCACGAACTCATAAAAAATCCTTCCAAAAGCGAAATCGGCAAAATACCTTAACTTTTCTTGGTCATACTCTATCTGCCCAAGGTTTCCAACCAACTGACGAGGAAGTAAAAGAGATTCGAGAGTCGCACTACTGAAATCCCCTAATCAACGTCGGTTCTTGGGGTTGTAAATTTTTACTTCTGATTTCTTTCCAATTCTGCAACAGTGATTTTTCCTGTAACATAGCTACTGAAGTCCTCGAAGGCCGATTTCTCCTTCCCCCCGAAGCTGTAACAGCCTTCGAAGAAGTTAAAACTCTGCTGACAGATTGCTCAACGTTTGCATATCAAGAACCAGAAGCAATTTTAACACTATCCACAGATATTTCACAGATTTCTGTTGGCGGAGTATTGGAACAAAGAAAAGGAGATGTGGTACGGTCCCTTGCTCTTTTCTCCGCCAAAGTAACACCCACTTAAACAGCTACAGCACTTTTGGACGAGAGCTTTTGGCTGCCGACAAGGCAGCGTAATATTTTCAATACTTTCTGGAAGGCCAAAATTCACGATCCTTATTGACCACAAGCCGTTGATATACACAAGTCGAGCCAGTTTGGATCGTTATTCTCCTCGCAAAACCCGGCGTCTCGATTGCATTCTACAATTCAAAAACGGCATCAGATATATTAAAGACGCAGGCAATACCGTAGCTGGTTGTCTTTCTCGAACGGGTGTGGAAGCAATAACAAAAGCTGTTGATTTACGTTCCATTTCTGTAGTTCAAAAGACTGACTTTGAGCTCCAAGAGTTCCGAAATAGACCAGCCTCTCCCCAAATAAAAGATGTTCCATTGCCGACAACTCAAGGTTTGACAACTTGTGGTGTTTGAACAGGTATACCAAGACCATTTGTCCCAAGGCCTTCCGACACCATGTTTTCGAATCTCTCTACAGCCTCGCACCCAGGCAAACGTGCAACAGCAAAGATTGTTACTGATCATGTTGTTTGGCTATCACGTCACAAGGACATCTGAAACTGAATAAAAACTTGTCAAGCGTGCCAACGAGCAAAAGTTGATAAAAGCTAAGATCCCTCTTGGAACATTTCCACTATCAGATTTCAGATATGACCATGTCCATATTAATATTGTTGGTCCTCTGCCACTCTCTAATGGTTTTTCATATCTCCTAACTTGTGTCGACCTTTTCTCTTGATGGTAAGATGCTTTTTCTATGCGTAACATGGCTGCTGAGACCGTTTCTTGAGTCTTCTTATGGAAATGGATCGCCACATTTGGTGTACATTCTATCATATTTACAGATCATCGAACACAAGTTGTCTCATCCTCTTTCTGAATTAATTTGTTTGGTGCAAATGGGATCCGCACAAGTGTATATCACCTGCAAGGTAATGATTTGCTCCAGGGTTTCCACCGCCATCTGAAAGCAGCCCTTCCTGCCCATTGTACTTATGAAAAATGGACAGAAGTCAAATATGATCCAAATCGCTCCACCGTAGAAATGGTTTTTGGAGTCCCATTCAAGCTTCCTGGCCAACTTTTATCCCCTTCTACCGAAACCCTGTAAAATATGTTGAACATCCACGTCATTACATGCAAAAACTACAAGCCTTCCCGACCTGCCCTGTCTCCAACTCCATCTTCATTTCCCACTGGCTTAAAATCTTGTTCTCACAACTTTCTTCGCCATTTTACTGTCCGTATATCCCTCCTGTTGATTTATGATGACCCATTCTCGGTTCTTCAGTGGTGAATAGACTTGAATCAACCTTCAAAATGGTAAAGAATTTATTGTTTCTATACATCGCATAAAACACGTCTATCTTGACAAATTTGTAACTAAAAACACCACATCAATGTTTCCTCCAGATTCTCCAAATAGAAAAAATGCCTGTTACTCTTAATGAAAGGCATGTACTTTTTCCAGATTTTTACAGAGCTTGAACATGGTTACCCGCTATGTTTCTCTTCAAATGTGTATACTTCCCATTCAAATTAATTACTGCTCTTCATGACTTTAAAACCACCTCATTTTCAATTTTCATATATCCCACTTTCCATTGATTGTTTGATATCCATGACATTTCGACTGACTATCTTGCGTTCGTCATTTCAATTCATATTGTGTTTACCATAACAACAATATATGATTCCCCCGTCATAGGCAAGTTTTATTTCCCCTCATCTACTTCCTACAGCCTCCCAAAGAGTAAAACATTGGACTTAAACGGGACAATTACACTTGAACCAGTTCACAGCCAGAAATTTATGTCGCCTTTACGTATCTCAAAGCTAAAAGCGAGTTGAAATTCTCATAGTATTTTGAGTAATATTTATTTGACTCCCTTCGGACTAGAGAAAATCATGTTTAAGCTTTTGCGTTTACTTGAGCCGTTCTCTAAGTGGTTCATATTGGACAGTATTTATTATTGATTTGTATTCACCCCTTTCGCGATAATCGATGAATCCACCTGTAGAAATCACAAACACGCAGACTGCAAGGCTACTAGTGCACACGCACAACTCTCAAGCTCTCTCTCGTACCTTACAATATTCTCCCTCTCTCCCCCTCGAGTTTCTATTGCCGTTGCTCACTATACTGTGGTTTGTTCTCAACTCTTGGCTTTCTAGATTAAAACTGTGGTTTTTTGTTTGTGAAGGCCTTTATGCACCAACTGTAGGTGAAAGCTGTTAATACTAGACTCCAACAGATTTTGCACAGCACACTCACCGAAATACGTGTGTTTAGTCTTATTGAGCTGAATTACCAAACTGTAATAATTCTACAGATCAAAATTTAACCCCAGATACATCCCCTTTAGAATAGGCGGCTATCCTAATTTTTTCATTCATTTCCACTCGTCTTTTTCTAACTGACCTTACTACCTTTTCGTTTTGTTCACTGGTAAGGACTACGAAAAGATGAAAAGGTAACTCTTGGGAACCTAAATCGAATATTTTCCGGACACTCTGAATAAACTCGCAAGTTTCGCACGCATTGGATTATCGATTATTGGATTTCTACGCTCTAACCTGGATACGCAAGACCTCCAGTTAAGAACTCATCACTACCATTATTGGCTAATCTGGCAGCCAATCATTTATCACATAGCCAATTCTATATAGGTAAATTTATGTTCTTAAATCACACCTGCCTTTGAGCAGTTGTAACGTTACTAAAGTAATAGATCAACTAAAATCTCCGAACTTATACACAGCATCTTTTATATCTCTTCCATTTATTAAACATTGTCCCTCTCTTAAAATGTTAAGTTCGAATGATAAATAAATAAGCCTAAATAAATGCCTTCCATTTGCAACGCTGTGTGAGAAGAGGTTCCCATAAAACGAATTATGAAGGATAGTTTTGCCCACGTGGTATTATTAATTATGTTATATTTGTAACAAACATAATGAAAGCAGCATATATGACAAGAATTAACAAAGCTTCAAATTCCTAAACCCATTGTTTTGCTTTCCCGTTCTGAGTACATATTATAAAGTCTATTTGATCAACAAAAATGATGAGTTAATGTTCGTGTTACAAATGCGATTTTGAAATACAGATGGATAGCTTTAAATATTAAAATTACCAAACAGGGAGTATGATAAATAAGAATACAGATTTTTTGAAATGGAAGGATATCTCTGGAGCTCTATTTACAGTTCGCTCCTCTTCGCCATCCTTCTTCAGGTTATCAGAAGAATTCATTTCTGTCTGAGATTTTTTCAAAACAATAGGAGACAAGTGAACAGAGATTTAAATACTTTTGTAGCTTCATGGTAGCATTTTTAACGACCCAGCTCTGAGTTGTCCGATGCTAGAAGAAAGCTAACGTTTGAAATTGCGCGACTTTAAAGAAGGGGAGGTTGCACCGTTTTAATCTTCACTTTTTAAAGTACTTAGCATGAAAAAGCTAATACTTACAGATTAAAATTAGCCAAAACATTTTAATTTACCAGAACTCACATGTACATTTTCTATACACATTGGTTGTACTATTGAAGAACGAATCAATTTCAAAATAAGTCATTCTAAAACAAACATCGATGCTCAGATCGATGCAAAGCCGATCATGTGTTGTTCTGTAAACGGCAAGGTCACAGTTTCCATAATAGACTTAAGAAATCCCTCGCGAATATAAAACTCGCATTTCTAATAGAAGATCATGTTATTTACCTTCTTACTATGTTCTATTTTACCGAGTAACAGATTATAAGTTAAAGTAATTAACTTTAAAGCAGAATGTTACTTCATTACCACCTTGTTTTTAAATAACTGAGATAATTGTTTACTTATGACTCTAACTACGTAATTAATTGGACAGAAATTCCAGCTGCTATGGGGAGAATACTACCAGGAACTTTTTAGATATAAAATTCTCTCCGGTCTGAAAAACCAATTAATCAAATATTACATACAGAATTCCCAAAGAAAAAGATAATTCCACTTTCTCCCTGCCTTGCACTCTTTAGAAAGTTTACGATCGATGACAGTTATAATGGGGTTCTTCTTTAAGCTATTACGTAAGTATACGAAAGAAATGTGAAAAGAAATGAGATTACTGAAAAATAATCGATTTTATTATATTGCAGAACCTAAATAATTATTTATTAAGGCTCATAAATGGGGCAAAAACCATTAAAATATACCAAGGTGAGAAGAAGCAACCATCCTGCGGAAATGATCACTCTGCTTTCTTGAAGCATGGAGTTCATATTGAGTATATCTCATGTACTAGTCAATGGTCGCTGACCTCCAATGTCAATCTGTTTGCTGCCAAATGCTATTAAACCGACTACCGAGGTTACAGCAACGTACTTGGTGATCTACAATGCTCTCAAATATAACATAGATAAGAATGTTAAATTACAATACGGCGAGGATGACGAATCACTTACCCTTTAATGAACTATTGCCCGATATGTGAGAGTAAGCGTAACAGAGGTCAAGACTATGAGGTCACTGCAGTTCAGTGACCGACGTGTACTACTGTCAAGTTAGAGGTCACGAGATCGATGTTGACAGTTCAGTTTACCAGTTAACTCTGGTCATTAAAAGAGGTGGCGCATAAGAGGGGCTCCAGATATCATCATTCCCTTCAATAAGGAACTTGGGAAATCGTCTTGTTATAACTATATTAAAGTTCAGGACCAAGATCATTAAGCTGTATTTTACTCTCCGTCCATTGCGTAGTATATTCAAAGCTAATATATATTTATTTCGAAGCCTATATTTGTTACAAATATTGAATAATGTTTTTTTATCAAATAGATAATTCACATAAAAATTTAGATGTTAGCTGCTGTTAAATAGTAAATTCATAAAGACAGGGCTCTGCCATGTTTTTGCATTAAATAAACGCCTTTTTGCAATGATAAAGTTTCACCAATAGACGGCTAAGCTGCGGATTTCTAAGATCACAAAATAGAAGGCAAGAATAAAGACTGCGTAGAGTAGGAGAACTGAACAAGTTCAAATGACTTTTTGTGGTGACAAACCTTAAAAACTGGTTATACTGATCAAGTAGAAACGTCGACTCTAATTAGAAGGGATATAGGAGCCTCTATTCTTTTAACAAATGCTAAATATATATTTTTATTTCTACTTGTTTATTTAATAAAAATTTAACCATGCAAAATCATTTGAGTTAATTTAATTTCTAATTCATGTAAAACTTAGTTTTATCAAATTATCGCTCTATTATTTTGGAAATAGAAGGGCACTATCACACAATTTATTTATTATTCATGGCAGGATAAATAATTTGTAATCCTTATTTGTAGAATAGCAAGATAGCCCACAAAAGGGAAGAACTAAGTGGAAGTTCAATTTGTGATCAAATTCGTAGATTCGAGATATCTCGAGCTTATTAACCCATTTGTCAATTTTGGTCGTTTTCACATTATTTCAAAACATTTCTCTACATTGATTAACTAAGATACAAGTATGATGAAATAAGCCAAGATCTAAATGCAGCTTTCTTCTGATTTCAACAGAATCATACCTGATTTGTCTAATATGCAAAAACTAAAATGCAAATGAAATTTATTCTTCAAGAACCCTTAACGAGTTAAATTTTCCAGTATGCAGTCTTCAGAAAAAAGTTATATAACTTATATATTTCATATCCAGATAATCGTAAAGATAAATGTCACTACTCGCTTCTCAAAATCCTTAATAATGGAACGAACTTTCCCTTTATTCCTCTTTCATTCCACTCTATTGTATCTCATTAATTTTTTCTCTTAACAGGTTACATAAGAAGTGAAAGTTCATAAA
Organism: Hymenolepis diminuta; assembly: GCA_900708905.1. Taxonomy (NCBI): domain Eukaryota; kingdom Metazoa; phylum Platyhelminthes; class Cestoda; order Cyclophyllidea; family Hymenolepididae; genus Hymenolepis; species Hymenolepis diminuta. The sequence goes on from CAADRB010000010.1 coordinate 2,109,080, forward strand.
AAGGGAGCAGTTGCTGATAAAAGTAGTATATAGGGAACTAAGATAACTCCACTTCATCTGAGCTCCAGAATTATCAGGTGAACTTCTATCTCAAGTGAAAGATCCTTCAGACTTATCCTTCCTTTTCATTCTGTTCTTAGTAGGGAGAATCTGGGTGAAAGTTTTCATATGATTTCCCAGCCTCCATGTTCTCATGTAGTTTATCAAGCACGCATTTACCTCCTGATTAATCATATTTTGATTTGTGAATCGATCTACCAGTGCCCTCTCATCTCACTTTCATTTGTGGAGTCCATAACATCAAGAATGCGCCCACATTCCATCTAGACTTGCCAAATGATGATAGTGGAAATAACTCGTATTAGAAAAATACCACAGCAACCCAATAATCCATAAATTTACTCTTCATTAGAGCCCCATAAGACTATGATAATTTCTTTCATTGAAACTAAAATGAAATTCAAACAGGAGCTTTAAAATTGACGGAACTTATAAGGGGAGCGGCATTGTTTTCACATTCTACCTCAATATATTAATATCTAGGCTCCCTGCTCGTATTTATTAAGATTAAATTAATGTATAATTGTCAATTCTTAACAAAAAACTAATTATGATTCCAGGAACAACAATTACTTGGCATATAAAAGAATACGTATACATCTATACTATCTTAAATACAAACGCAAATGAAAAGAATTTAATAAGTTTTGCTACTGTAGGGGAAAATAGACGAAACCACAAAAAATATTAACTTCCATTAGTAAATCAACGAGGCTATACAATTTGCTTTATAAACTGCAAAATCTCGAGAAGTTAATAATGAAGCTTATTTTCATTAGATTTTAAATCAAGTTGTCAAGGTAGTCCTATGATGGTATTCGGCCTTGAGCACACTTATTTCTGCCTATCAATGTAGACTAATGGAATAACTAAATTCCCCATTGAAGAATCGAGATCGTTTAACGATCAAAAGAAGGGATCCAGATAATCTATCTAAGGTATCGTCCCCTAGGCATATTACGATATTTACAACACAGCAAGATGGAAATGGTAGATTTCTATCAATAAACCTGATTGTACCAACCTCCTTATTCTCCTTATCTATACTCTTCTTTAGTGAATATGAGTAGAAACGAAGAAAAAACATTTGGGAAGCGCAGTGGTCAAAAAGCCGTCCGAGATCAATATAAATCAAGTGGTGTGGATGATCAACCGCTCCGATCAATTCGAGTCAACAACAAAACTAATAAAAAATGCCAGTTTCTCAATAGTGACTCTAGAATACCTTCACTATACCCTATTCAAGTGTTGCGAAAAATTTTCATATTCGGTTTGAGAAGTTATATACATTAAAAAACTTTATCTACCTCTTCAATAACACCTTTAATGGACACTTGAGAACAGGCATAGTCAAGTCTAAAAGATGAGCAAACTTAACCAGCATGCAATAACAAATCAAATGATAAAATCTCTTATTTGAATTAATCAGTAAACCGAAGAAAATCCTCAATTTCCAATTTTTTTACCTATTTTCCAAATTTAAGATGGTAAAATTGTGCACCCACTATGTGATTATTACAAAGTTTACTAATTCTATAAATAAACAGATCATTTTAATGATCAAATAAATTAAAAAATACCGATAATTATGACTACTAAACCCCAACGTAAGGAAATAAGATAGGAAAAAAAAGCAACATTTAGCAAGACAAAAGCAGGTAGTATAATATAATAACATGATAAAAAAGCAGGGAAGAAGCAAAATATACATACGCAGAGAGACATACACACAAAAGACGTACAGCGCAACGATTTAGGAAGTAAATCCAGGATTATCAATTCCTCCAAGGCATACATCAGCCACCCGACGGTGTCTAGATGTCAACTCTCGACTCGGAAGAGACTTCAACTCTGAAGAGGGAAAGGACCCGTCAGGAACCGTCTTGGACATGTAACCATTGGTAGTAAGGCAGAAGATATCAAAATGCTGGAAGAGGCTGGGACAAACACGACCTTCAAACAAGTCAGTCTCTTGATTAAGAAACATCACAGGGCAGATATTTTGGCGTTTACAGAAGGCAGCAAAGGACTCACACTCGGTGAGATGATCAATAACACTTGGTCTTTCGTAGATCACAAAGAATACCGGTCGGTAGGCGCGGTGGAGGTGTTGTCTAAGGTTCACAGATGTACTCAGTAAAGGGGATTTGATTTTCGAGTTCTGTTGGCGTCTAATTACATCGGCTCTACGTATTGGGGAGCTAGCAATCGCTTCCATCTTCTGCACTTTTGACATAGGGGATCGCACTCTAGATCCAGTTCTAATATTACTCACGGTTATAGTTTCCTCGTCTGAAGGGAAAATATCATAGAAATCAGTCACACCAAGGGATTCATTATTTTCATTTGTGAAAATCGTCGCATCGTTTACAGTCGAATTTCCCAGGGCACCACCTTTAAGGCAAGCAGAGGACTCAGAATTGGGGAGAACAATGAGATTACGATATCCATAGACATCTGGACGCTTAAGTTCTAGCTCAGCGGCACAAGGCGCTAGAAAGTGAGTGACAATATTCAAATTGTGACAATTTTCTCCACCAACTTCGTTATGCCGAAGGCCAGGTTTAGTCCAGATTTCAGATAGACGCCAGGAGAGCTGTTCACCAGTGCCTGTCATTGGAGAAGTTTTGATGCATTTATTTTGAGAAGAAGGTCTGCAATCTTCTTCATGGAGTAAAGTAAGCGTCATTTCAAGAGTGGAAAGGGAAGTTATTCTACCAATCCGAACGGCTTTTACTAATACCTCAGCAATATAGTCTGCAGCACAGTGGACAGATTTTAATCCTTGAAGAAAGCCAATTTGGTATTCATACACAACGCATATATGCTGAGCAAATTTTGTGACATTAAATCTCCGCTCGGATTCCGTTGTATTTTTGAGAATTAGCAAAACACGAAGTTTTTCAACATCTTGAAATGGGGAAGAAGGCAAAGATCCATTAGAAAAATCTGAAAAATGCAACTGAGGAAAATCTGAAGGAAGACCAATATCGAAATCAGAATTAGAATCCGAGTACTCCGAAAGAGGAATTCGCTTATTGGATAAAATACGGGTTAGTGAAAGTCGCATCATGAAAGGCGAATTGGTCAGAGATCGAACTTTAGGAGATCGATTTTGATTAGAGGAACGAGAAAATAATTGTTTGCGTCGATAAACTCCACATTCAAATTCAGAGGTTTTACTGTTAAGAGAAATGCGATCGCCATCGGTGCTGAGACTCCGGTTTTTAAGATTATTTCCAAAAACAGAGAGAGGAGATTTCGTGGGCGAATTTAAAGACCTAATAGTAGTTTGTGATTCACGAACAGAATTTCTGGTATCTCGATCAGAAGCTGCTTCAAAGTCGGAAGTGGCAATTGTTTGGAGCTTATGCTCGAAAGATTTGGTTAATCGGTTAATAAACCATTTTAGATGAAGCAGGACTTTGGCATGATTTAGCGATGGACTGTTCAACATCATTTTGATATATAATAAATATAGTGGAAACACGGATGTGTATATAATGAGATATGCGAACTTTATTGCCTGTCTACGTAAAAGCGATAACACGAGAATGAATCAAAATTGGCTTGGACATCGCGGTTGCTTTCATTAAGAATTTAAACGTAATGTAAAATGCTTATGTCTTTTTATTTATTTTACAATTAAATTTTAAAACTAATATTAAAATAGTCTAAACTTTTGACAATTTATTATGACCTTGAATATTCATGCCTCTATCAGGATTGACTGAATTCTGTGTATATTGTCCGAAAGATTCATATTTTAGTATTATCTGTCTTCGTTTGTGCAATTACGTATAATCTCCTCATCAATCTTTTCCATTATTTAAGGACATAATTGTGTAGGATTTCTTGCTTTATAATCTATTATCATCATTAATTTGACTATTTGCTCTCATATATTAAATTTGATTGATAGAAGGCCTTCTTGGATTTTATTTTTGTGCGTATTTCCATTACTTTTACGTTAAGTGAATTATCTTAAAGAATGCGTTCCTTTTTAATGTTAATTAAGTCTTCGTCAATCAAGTTATCTAGTGCATTGTGAGATGACTTACTTTGCATAGCATATTAATTTTTTTTATTTTAGAAGCTTCGCGAAATGCCAGCTACCGTTAAAGTGAAGGTGTTTGCTGCCCGAAATCTTCCAGTTATGGATCGAACTTCTTTCTTAGCAGATGCGTTCGTTGAAGTTCGCCTTGGAAACACAATGTTCAAAACTGAGGTTATTCGTCGGACCCTCAATCCGGAATGGAACTCTGATTGGTTTTGCTTCGAACTCCCTGAAGAATCTCTTCAAGAGGAATCACTCCAAGTTCGAGTTCTTGATCACGATACATACAGTGCTCATGACGCTATAGGCAGAGTCTACTTTGATCTAACACCACTTCTGCAAACGGAGCATAAACGAAATCTTAGTGGATGGTTTCCTTTGTATGACACTATGCATGGAATTCGTGGAGAAATTCGCCTAGCTGTTCGTGTGGACTTGTTTTCCGAAGTATGCAGACATCGCTTCTCTTCCCTCGGTGTTCGGTTCTTTTTCAGTAAGTCGTTGTTGTTTCTGTTATCAGTCTATCTAAACAGATGTGGATTTCCATACCGTAAATTGTAAACGTGAACACACTATAATTTTGCCCTTTCTGATAATTTTTTTCATTTTTATTGGTTTCTTTAAGTGAATATAATACTACTTTCGTATATTTCGATGAAGAGGACATCGAGAAATTCCTTATTACGTATTTCTATAAACTTCTCTTAGGTTTCGAATCCTTGTGTTATAAAGGCAGGCACAAAGACGTCAACGTCTGTCATAAAGGGATAACAACACAGTTTTTTTTGCATAAATGGGACGAGTATGGGCTTAGAAGTATCTCCATAAGCTGCAAATCTCAAGCAGCCAATCTTCAAGTAGAAACCCCATCCATTTGACTTGAACACACTTGTAGATTATCATTACGAGCTGGAAATCACGAGACCAATGCTTATCAGTGCTTATCTAATGACGTGTATGGCCAGTCGTAGTGGTTGAATCTGGTCTATAAGAATGATGGTCGTATACGAATTTCTCATAAAGGTGACTCAAGAATATCTTTCCTCTACCCTGGTTAAGCGTTATGAATGCTTTTCTTAATGAACTTGGGAAGTTTTAATGGCTTGATTGTTGTTATTGCACAATCACCAGTAACAATAATAATACTTTCCAAGTCCATTTAGGGATGCGTTTTCTAACACCCGTCTTGGGCATCACGGAGCATCCCTGATGAAAGACTCGAATTCTTTCACCTTCCATATTAGCTATACTTAGCCATTGTGGTTGGCTATTCCGCTCACTGGGTGTGCACCGGTGGGAACCGAATTCGTAGCCTCTGACATGACAGACGATCACAGTACGGAATGCGCCACCGACGCAAATTTATTAAACCTGTTATCAAAACTTTGGGACGGCTTCTCACCTTTGTACTCTTCGACCCATGCTGGTAGATGGACATATTAAAATAATATTTGGCTCGTCAGCGAAGTTTTGTAACAGTGAGCAGGTGATTGGGTTTTTTGGACTTTACTGAATCATGTAGAAATTGACTTGACATAAAAAGCTCCCTTGAAGGATACACTTTTTACATTCTTTCCAAACAGTTCTATGGTACCATATATTCATGTGTCCTCTTCCATGGTGTGTTTTTATTGTCTGTGTGCTTGTGTAGTCTGAGCTTAGGTGATGTAATTCACCCCAAGTGCATATCGAATATCGATTTGCATTCGTTATTACTAATTTCATGTACTTGTCAGTTCTTTTAAGCTCAATGCGGACATTTTTTGTATAATGCGCTTCTGTTTTCTGCTCGGCTCTTGATTTTGTTATTTTAAAAGGCGTTTGTCTATTGGTAGCCATTAAGAATTTTAGTTTCATAAGTGGACTTATCATAGGTTAGCAGAGTCTCGATGATCCTAGTTCCCACTAATTCGAAGTTGTTGGTCATTTTAGCACTGGCAAAACGTCCAGTTTGTCAATAGGTCGTTTGAGGTCTTCGCTTACTTTATATTCTTAAAGCTCTTGAAAGCATTTTTCAAGCAATTAGAGACTATTCGATATCGATTGACTATCTTCAAATATGTTTTACTTATTCCCAAGCTCACTATAGAAAGTGTTAACAACATTTGACTTCTGAATCTCTTCGTGTGAGAAACTCACATTATGCCATTATCGTTGAGTGTAATTGGCCACCCATCACATCATTGAGCATTGATCACGTGACCTTCAACGAGTCAGACGCATTGACCTCCGCGCCACCGTGGGTATTGTCATTTTAAATATTAACCCTGATATACTAATATTCGTAATCTTAGATTTCATTTACTAGTTAGTACGTTGCTATAAACATGGGGTAGGTGTAAGTGCTGCAATTCCAGCTGAAATAAAAAATAGAACTAGTTTTTGAAATATGTTATGTCGCAAATGCGTGTGAGCGTGTGCGGTCTTGAAAAATGGAAATTTAGATGAACCGCTCTTCCAACAGCCTCCAAAGTTAAACTTCAGCCGACCGTAAGCTCACCAGAGTCTTAGAAAATTGGTACTTCTGAGAACTGATATCCTGGCATTTTACTCTTCTCAATAAATGCATTTCCACATCTAACCCATTTTTAACTTACTAATCGTGGCTATTTTAATTCAAATTTTCAATTTTTAAAAGTATGCAAATGCTGATGATCAACATTCTCCGTCATTTCTTATATAAAAAGTTGTAATATTTTAAGTATATGAACAAGATATTAATTTATTATATTTCTTATAGCCTTATTCTTCTTCTTTGAGCTCAGTCATTTCAGAACATTACGGTAATGAATCGTTAATTGAGTCTGCCTCAATACAGCTTTGGTTAGTAGTTGTAAATTGACATTGTAACAACTGGGTTCGAAATTTCTAGCACTTCTAAATATTGATATCCACTTATTCAATTAGGTGAAAGTGGAAGTTTAGTTTGCAGGTACTTGACCTTGTCACCTTTACAGAATGGCCTATCTGCCATCCCATTCGTTAGAGTTTCCCGGACAATGCCGCACTCGCCAACCTTCATTAAGTATTCATATGTTTAAATTTTCTTTCAGCTAAAGAAAGCCTCTGAAAGAATCCATCCCAAACACATTATGTGTTAAGAACATTTATCACGAGAAGAGAGCCACTCTTACGGTTATTAAAATTAGTCATCCACACCACTGAATATGCACCGATGAGTGATCTTGATGGCGCTGGTGTTCCTTTGAAATAAACACTTATAATGCATAGCATTTTGGGATCTGTTGAGAAAGTCATATTCAAGTATCCTTCTCTTAACTTTTCCGATCTGATGCCATTGACCGAATCCTTGATAACATTTTCAAAAAATTATTTTTGTGGACCCTAACAAACTGCACTTTTTGATTTCCTAATTCCGCATCTAAATGCGTATTTCCGGTGCAGTGTTTCCTGCTCTCTCTGTGCATTCCACTTTTTTTCCTTATTGCCTATTTTTGTACCCATGGGCTTTAACAGAGCCGCTAGATTAGTTATATGGTGACAATTGTAATAGGAGATATAATCGTCGTTTGAAGGTTCTGACTGAATATATTTTTCTGATTGTTCAAAGTAGAGTTATTGGCCGTTCCAATCATAGGTTACGTAGACTGGGATCTTCCAATGGCTGAATATTTTGGTTCTTAATATGCCGCTAACTTATAATCTTCCTATTTTACAGGTTCAGACATTCCTTCAGGATACAGGGTGGTCAGTTTGATCGGCTTCGTCCGAGAGTTAATCATGAATGATGATCCGGAACATCAATGGATCGAAAAAATTCGGACCTCTAGGGCTTCAAATGAGGCCCGACAATGCCTTTTCTCTCAACTGGCTGGTAAGTCTCCTCCTTTTACTCCATCGTTCGTAATCAGAATTTGGCAAAGAAAAATAATCTGATAGCGTTAGAAGTCGATTCGAACATTTTCGGTGCACCTAAAGCCGATGTACCTGCTTTATTTCTAGTGCACTGAGCTATCTATTATATGGTTTTTGCGCTCGTGCTTTGATATTCTATTAAGTAATTACTACAGTTGGATAACCACCCGTCATTTTCACACATCCCAATCCATGTAAGCAGGTGGAAAAATCGTCATTTAAATTACGGATCTGAACAACTGTATAACACCATAGAAGCAGTCTCTACTATGTCTATGACTATTTACCGCTGTGTTTGATAGAGGATCCTGTGCCGTAACCTGCTAGTTTTGACGCAAATTGTGTTAAGTAAAGTAAAATGAATATTTACCAACCGTAAACATTAGCTTATACCAAATGTCCGCTTTGTAGCTGGGACTACAGAATAGGAATAATCATCCAATCCCATAGGCCTGTGTATTTGAAGATATCGGCTTTCTTTTGATTGCTAAATTAGAATTCGATATAAATAACTGCAAACCTTCATTCATGCAAACTGGCATCTTGTGTTATTTTATCTATAAGCCTTCGAAATCGATAATTTCAAATATTTCAAATTAAGAATTTCTTAGAACAATGAAGCTCTATTCACAGTTCGAGCAAGTAAATGTTACGTTGACGGTCTTATCTTCCTGTTCAACACGTATCTTTAGCACAAGCTTCAACTGGTCATTATTTTTTTATAGGCTAGATAATCTCCCATCAAATAATGAACTATGAAAGACCCTTCAAAATTGGCTTAGAGGTTGTATTTTTTGTTTTATAAATAAATTTAACATTCTGTTTAATTATATTTGAATAAATGAAATGATAACCTCCTACAGATTTATTTATTTATATTTTTTTCACTTAAATACAGACGATAATTGGATAGTGAACGGGCTCTCGTAAGCCCGCCTCTTTGTAAAAGTTTGTTCCCTGCATGACAGTAACTTTACCTTTGGTGCCGCAGATTTCCTTGTGTGTTTATAATGCCAAAATGTCACAAGTAAACATTTGGGTTGTTTATGACAGGGTGGTCAATCTGTGACATTTTAGTGTTTTTCTCAACACTTCTAGGTGTTTTCTTCGATTGATTAAGATCTCTGAACCTCTGTGTTTTGGACTGGGAGTCTTCAACATAGAAAAGGGATAGCAGAAATTTGAAATCTTCGGTCTCAAAAAAGCGAAGATTACATACAAAAGAGCTGGGGTTGTAATTGGTGTTTTGCCTTTAAAACATTCGTGGAGTTAATTTTGGTTTAGGGTTTCGAAGAGTCGGTATGTGCCATTTGCACAAGATGTTTATGTTCATTAATGAAAATTCGCTTTCAATGTTCTTCACTTTGTATTTCACGAACCGTTTCTAAGAAATAAAAAAGAAATATTCTAAGAAATTACATATCCTAAACTGAACAATTTTAGATAATTATCACAGGTATAGTGCGGTAGGTTAGTTTAAACTAAGATTTACACATTTTGTAAATCAACTAAGTTCAAGGGACTGGAAATGGTGTCGCCCGTTAGAATGTCTGTGCTCTTAATAATGCAAAAATAAACTTGTCATGATAGCTGAAATTTGAAATCTTGATGTTTGTGGGGTTAAATTTAATATTTATGTCTAATTTTAGGCGAATTGCAACGCAAGTTGAGTCGAAAGGTACTTAATTTGGGCGGAAATGCTGTGATTGGGTAAGATTTCGCCCTAATCTCTCTCAATTTTAACTGCATTTTATATGAAAAACAAGCACTCTTTTTGACTGCGTGGTATTTGTTCTTTTTTTTCAATAAGAAATGATATCAAATACAAAAACAGGTTATAATTATTTAATGGCATTGGGCGGACTACTATCAGATTGAAAAAAACTCAAAATACCATCTTTGTCTATTCATTCAAATGCATTCTTTCGGTTTCAGGATCTGGAATGAATATATGTATTATTCTGGGCGCTGCAATAGTAATATGAGTAGCCTTAGAACTAGTACTAGCAGAGAGCAGAAAGTCGGAGAATACATATGCACAGTAGAGTCAATTTCAACTATGAAATATAAGTTATATAAACAATATAATTTTGAAGTAATGACTAAGCGGTGGTTTACACCGAGCACCTCAGTTATCAATAATAAGATAATTGGATTCACTAAAGAGAAATTGAAATGTAATGATGTCACACTGAACACATGTTGATTTCGAGACCTGTCATCAAATTACAGTGGCCAAACACACCACATTAAGACATTTCGTTTTAACATTTTATCATCCCGTAAAATTTAAAGTGTGCCTTTGCGATATTTTAGGTTTTCTATTTAACGAATTTACTTCTAATTTAATTAAGAGCCATTTAAATAGGCTTATATCTTTTTAATTATTAACGGCGTTTTACTTAATTCAGCATTCTTTAGCTTATCTGTTGTGAAGATTTTATTCCTGTTAGTACCTTCCGTAATAAATCTGGACAGGATTTCGTTTCCCTTCTGCAGTATTTTTCACAGTTGCCACAGTGCACGATGCTGGTTCATTATGATTCCTCGATTTTAAATACACTTGATGATCGGTTCTTTTGGTTTTTTTCTATCTCTAATTATTGATAGTCATTATTAAATGCATTGATATTAACTTTGTATATGTGTCGATTGGATCTTTTTTATAATATTTAGATATTGCCTGCATTTCGACCTCGAAGGGGATACGGGGATTGTTGCCCGAGCTATCGGTACGGCAGTTAGACTTCAAAGATTCTCCTCCAGCAACTCACTTCAGGTCCCTAAAAAGTAAGTTTTATTTTTGCTTTGCCTAATTTTAAATTTCTTCAGCTGTTATAAATTGATTTCGTGCACAATATATTTGCATGGTTTGGTTATTCTTGTCTTTTCGGATTCTGTGAAATCGAAGTTGTCCCCAAATAACAATTGGCATAACTTAGGTATCCGAAGAGATATTAGTATTACGCTATGTCCCAAAGGGTATGTCTTGAGGTATCTGCTAAAGTAATGCTCCACTTGCGTTTGCTCGGTTCCAGTATAGTATGTAGATAGGAGATAGGTATACTGAAATAATTGGGTTCGGTTTCCTAAATGAAATTTTACTTACTGATGGAAAGGAATAAAGATGGGATCAGTCCTTTTAGCAAATTCTTATTTGAACTAATAACTCTTTGCTTATATTCTTCCGTTCGTTACTATCTTCAATCATTTAACCACTGAATCAGTTCCGTGGATAAAGAACGGAATGTCTTATTTTGCATAGTAACTGATAGTATACACTTGGGGGAAAAGTTTATATAATGGCGTAACAAGTAATAATAATCTTTGCTTTGTCATTAGGTCAATAAATCTTCTTAAATTTGGTTTATTTGATGGGTTTTCTTAAAACAGGAACTCTTTCTTGGCTATTTCGGGACCCCTGTAAATGATATAGTTGAAATCAAATACTTTCGTAGATTCCTGGAAAACGATACGCTATGGGAAATTTCTTAAGTGAGTAAAATTCGAAGATTTTGAACTTAAAGGGAGAGATTTCTTTTGAGCTCGATCAATGGTATATGTCTCATTTGTCCTTCAGTAACTTACCTGAACTCTATCTCCTGATTAACGAGTACCTTTGTTACCTCACGTGAATGTTATGTTTCCCCTCTTCAAAATAGTGATCCCTAAAGATACGTGATGCATGCTGTTGCGCTTCATGATATGAACTAGTTAACTATAGTACAGACGTCTTCTCTACGATTTCCTTTTTGCTAGTACTGTTTCTACGCTGCTTCTGATCATTATATATACGTCAGATTATATCCAAGCATATCACGTTTGATATGGTTTGAAAATTCAATACCATTTCTTTAAAGTATATATTTCTCTCCCTGCTGCTCTTAAGTACTTCTTATTCAAGTGTTTAAATGTCCCTATCTAAAACATTAAATGTTTTCTTGGAGCATAACAGTACTCAAGGCGCCCAAAATGATTTTTCCTAAGAGGAGAATAAATACAAGATGATTTATAAGTAACTCACGCTTGACATGGAGGTTCAGTTTAATTTCTGATTATACTTATGCATTTGCCTGTAGTTCCTTAAACCGCTCTGAACTCCATTATAGCATCTATGATCTTGAGTTTTGCATATCAGTCCTTGGCGGTCTTCGTATCAATTCGAATTTGATCTTCGGTAACTGTCCCTCAATCTGCACTTGAAATCAACGGGCTTCCGAACTTCACAGTATCTATAATTTGCTTCCTCGAACATTTAATTGTCTGTGGGTCTTTATAGCAGTTTCGGATTTAAGCAGCCTGCTCAGCAATTTTTTTATAATTGCTTTGAAATAGGCTTTTAAAAAAATCGTTTTTTTAAGTGAATCACTCCTTTTCGTTACACTTTGCGCGACCGTAAATCAGTTCTGCTTTACTCATAGCAGCATGGGAAATTGCCTTTGAGTAGAGCTTTCCCACTCGGGTGTTCTTTTTTCCATACAAAAATAGTTCAGCCAAGTTTGTATTAGAAGAGGGGGAGTGATTTCTGGAAACCATGAAAAAGGGAAGGGCGATGGGAGGGATGGTGGCGGAGGAGGGTTAACAACAGCGTTACTGTCACTGGGATATTATTGTGAGAAACTGAAATAAGAACTCAGGAATGGTGATTAAAAAGCAATTCGCTTCAAATTTGAAACACGCCAGACTCCTCTAGCATCATGCAATCAGTCTTTTAGGGATCACATTAATTACATGTTATTAGTATTGCTCATGGCCGTGTGAAAAACTGTTGAAAGTTTTACTCATTAAAAGGCGTCTAAGTAAGAAGAATAGAAAGTAAATTTAATGGTTACGGCATGGAATAGAGGGCCAAAAAAGAAGCAGACAGTGAAGTCTGAGCTTCAGGAGTCTTACTTAATTTCAATGATTGTGGCTTTGAGTTGTTCAAATTTCACGAAGTGACTTCCAGATTCATGGCTGGGTTCACGTTAACTATAATTGGAGCTAGGTGTTAATTTATATCTGTATTTAGTCATGCCACCTCAGTTTATTTGTTACAAGAATTTTTTATCATATTAATCTTCACTAGATTTCGCACATTAAGAAATTAATATTTTTAGAAGTTAGCATAATCTACACCATTTGGACTGACGGACCTATGGTTTTAAGGCCCATAAATAATTGAAAAGGAGAGGCGAATAAAGCTCATGAAATTTGGCAGTTTGCTTGGATTAGAGAGCACGTATTCACACTGTCTTATATTTTTCGTGTATTTGTTTCCATTGTCGTAGTTGATTTTTCCAAACATCCCCCACTTTCATTAAGATGGAAGATGGCATTCTGATAAATAATGCTTTAATGTCCTTGTATTTTGTAAGATTCGAAACATCCAGCATTAGGAGATGTGCTTAAAACCCACCGATTTTATCCAATATATGGACATCTGAATTTAATTCCGTTGGTATTTCCACTAGGATTTGTACTCTACATTCAGCGTTATGTCTGCACTCACATATATTGTTTATTCATATCCCCATGGATCCTTTTTATATTTTGAGCAATCATTTTAAGGCGGTGTCCTGTGGTTAGCATGCACGCTTGCTAAGATTTAAGACACAAGATTGATGCCTATCAGTGCAGTGGTATCGATGGCTTCCCACAATGATTAAAATAGAGTCATCAAAATAGTTGGTAGACGGTGAGTTTATCATAACGGAGACCACAGGATATTTTCCCTCTATTCAAATTCAATTGTTGTTGACATTTTCCTTAGCGGATTTGAGATATTTTACAAGACTAGCTTTTATATTAATGAACTCACGTTCATACAAACTTATTTTTCACTTAAAATAGCTGAAATTGATGGAATTTACTAGCATTCTGTTGTATTTAGATAATCAAATTTGTTCATATTTACTGTAAGCAAATATATATTTCTCATTTATATACTTCATTAGAACTATCGATCCGTTCCTACCATCCGGTATGTTCATTTAATCTTTGCTGTGGTTTAATTTTCCTAACGCCCTAACAATTTAATCGAAATGGCTGTACACTTTTAGGTGAATAATTTTTTTTCTCATATTTCAACGGTATTTCATGGAAATTAAATACCAATAGATATGAAAGGTACATTCATATCATCTAACCTTTTTTGATAATAGTAGACTGATAATTATTATATGATATCACAATCTGTCCGGAACATACTTAATTTCTTTTTTTAATACGCAACGTGACAGAGCGTTCATTTGTGTCTGATTTATCAGAGAGCGTTAGTTTGTAACTCTGATAATCGCATATTTACAAGTATTAGTTTTTAAAATTATAATTAAAGGAGAGCTTAATAATGGGAAGTACCTAAAATTGCCTAACAGTATTTTTGGTTTCATTCCTGTTTGTACTCCCTCGATATCTTTCCTTTTCTCTTTATTTATTCGACAGTGAAAATGTTTGATGTGATGCTGCTCGGATTGTTTTTAAATTAATCAAGTCGTTTATTGTTGGCATTCAGTTCCATTTAAATTACAAACAAGTTCCCTTCTAACTCTTCGATATTTCTAGATGTCCCTATAGGTTGCCCTACGGCCTTCAGTTGTTCAGACTCAGAAGTTGGAAGTGAGCAGGCCTCTAGCTCACAAAATGTGCTTCTTACATTGTGCTTGTATTAATTACAATGCGTAAATCAGTGCAGATGAGATGAAGTCTATGAACTTCTTTCCCATGCACAGAAAATATTTTTCTCGGTTTCCTAAAAATCTTTCTCATTACTTTACCATTACGATTGATGACGGAAATATTCACAACCAACCAACAACCAATATATTTATGTCTAAATGATTTATGTTCAGTCACACCTAACTTCACTTCCTTGTTCTGTTTGTTAATTCCATTTATTCAAATTCCACACTAACATGTTCCTAATATTTTCACCCATTTATTTGTCAGCGTCCTCTTAAATAGTTAAATTAGTTTTACAACCCACAAGCTGATATTCCAGCTAAGAAGAAGGAAGATGCAAATTCTTGTCGTTATAGCGAATACTTATTATATTTCAACTTGAGTTATGTATGATATAACGCAATTCATAGAAGTTCATATAAACGGTTTAAGAGACAAGCGTTATTGTCAATAATAATGAAAACATGAAATAAAATATTTGCTTCGTCAAGGGAAGATATTTAATAATTATTTATAATTATATTTTCACGTTGACATTTAGTTCCCTTTTTGTTATACTTACTGTGAAAATAAGTTCGAGTTGCTATAAAATTGTTAGCAATGTATTATAACACATACGGTTAACCCTTTCATTTATTTATACTTGTTTTGTTTATTTCTATTATGACATATTACCCTTCTTATTATGTTTATTTATAGAAATGCATACGGAATTGATCGGGAAACAGGATCAGGTGTAACTCCCTTGATGGAAAATGATAATAAATCGCATTGTTAGTCGGCAGTTTTCGCATTATTTTATTTGAAAAAATCGGGTAAAATTTCTTCTTTATTTTACTCAAAGTTTAATAGGGTCCACTCTGCTTGCCTATATTTAATAACCTCAATGAGTTTGTGCGCCATGGTCTGCTCGAGCTACTGAATCCTATTTCTACTATTCTGTCATTTTTGCATCACATATATATACATAGTCTGCTTTGTTATTATTTTTGCCCATATTAGTGTCCTTCTCTTTAAAATACTGTTTATACATTTTGTAAATTGTTTCCATTTTCTAGTTTGATGATGTAGTTTTTTAGCACTCCCTTTCTGTTATGCTGCATAATTTAATTTCTTAGTGCTTGGTGCACTTTGTCGCATAGATCACTAGCTTTATGAGAACGTAGCCATTAACCAAAAAAAAAAGTTTCAAGTGTCGATTTCCCTCGTTTAACCTATTATAGGTATTACTACCAATTTTTAAAAACCGGTCAACTACTTTTGGACCGGGAAATATCTAGCTTTTAATACTATAATTTCAAATTAAAATTTTCACTTTTTGTTTATTTCGATTTACAATTTCTCAATCAGTGACAGCTCCCATTTCTTGCATTGGCAGAATTTAAATTGGACCGATATGGTGGACTAGAAAAGAGGTGGATAAGATTGAATTTCTGTACTATTTTATTAATCAGAGTGTCAAATGCTACTGAGAGGGTATTTTGTTTTCCCCCATTTTCTGGTGATTGCATTTTTCGCGATTTTAGTTGAATCTCCTGGCGGAAAGTACGCGTTGACTTCTCCCAAACCTCTTAGTGACGCTGTAAGTAATGCTTCGTGTTTATTTTATCAATTCACTCAAATAGGTTTTAGAATTAAGTAATTATTTACATCTGCAGGGCGCATTTTAATATAGAATAGTTTTTTAGTATGCTTTAGTCACCTTAAATCAACTTCAAGTTAGTAAAATGATGAGGAATGTAGTAAGCGTTTATCGGATGACAATTATCTCTATAATGTGTGGGTTTGAACCTAGTTAGGTGCCAAACCCACTCACATTACTGGCCAACTAGTCAAAAATTGAGACGTGTGCGTGATCGTGTATTTTGTTTGAATCAATTAACTAACTAGAAGGGCGCTTAAAAATAGGACATAATAGTCGTTAACTGAGAACGGATTTAATTTGGTGTTGATTCCGTTCCTATTTTAATAACACGATTTTGAGATTACTCGGTGTGATTTTGAAGATTTAAATAATTCAACGAATTAGTTATACTAAGACGTTCCTGTTGTATCCAGGGCTCTTTTTTGTGGCTTTACTATAAATCTCCTTTGAATCATGGCGATCCGAGCGAGATTATTCTCCCCTATCGCGAAGTGTATCTCGTTTGCCTCTCCAAAGAGATTCACTCTAGAGAAGATGTGTTCTCTCTGGGTCTTCTAGTGTTTTGTGCGCAATTCCCAAATAATTATTGTTCCATTTCCAGTTCTTTTTTCTAAGATGAAATTAATTTTCATCGAACATGCTTGCCAAATCAGAGATCACGAGATCAATGCTCGTCGGGTTGCACTTCTAATGATGAATGACCAGTCGCACTGGTTAAATTGGATCAATAAGATGGGTGATTGAATGCGAAAATTTCAAAAGCGTAGCTCCATTACGCCTTCCCCCAACCTAAGTCAAGTGTCAATACTTCCGTTAATGGATTAGATAAGTAATAGATTTATTAATCCCTTATCTATCTCCTGCTTCGGATATTATTGAACCATACTTCATCAATGTCTGGAGTGGTCAATCTTTCTCATAAATATCGATCTTATAAGTAATCACAGCTTTTAAAACTTCATGTCAGAATTATTATTTTTGAACAAGAAATCATTTATGGATGGTAAATTGCATCTTATAAAACTTATAAGAAAAATCTCCCACTTCAGAATGAGTCACTTATTTAACAATACTTATTGATGTATTATTTGTTGTTAACCAAATCATTAGTATTATTTTCGGTACAAAATCTTCGGTGCATTTTGCTTGCTGTTTATTCCACTTTTCTCATACTAATCTTCGAAAATATATCGGTTTGAACTCTTTATTTAATAAAATAACTTTATATTTTATCTGGCAATAGATTTTTTTATGACTTTGTGGATCGCGTGTTCCGAAATCCTAACTTCCGATGATCACTCTCCTTTTGTTATCCATTCAGAGATAAGGAAGGAAGATTTTTGCTGGAAAAAGAGAAAAATAATAATAAATTTTCGTTTCGCTATATCGTGGTCACTCCTCGATTTTCTCCATTTTTGTAGGAATTTCCATTCCTTACAATTTCTCATCCACCACGGGATCTAATTCGTCATTTTGGCAGTGCTATTGCTGCGAAATCAGTCAAGTTATTGGATAAGAATGTTGCAGGTTAGTAAAAAATATCGTTTTTTACTCATTCATCTTCCCTGCCCAGGTCATCTTGGCCAAATAGGTAACCCATAGGAATTCAAATCCAACTGCCTTTTTTTATCAGTATTAATTATTACAGGTGGTTATTTCGATTGATTGTGATTCCACAAACTTGAACTGTTACCGCTATGCCACTCTAAATTGCATATTATGCTAGATCTCATCTATTTTATGATAGATATTGCCAGAGAAAAATGTTACTAATTCAGTAGTGCTGGAGCCTCTAATGTGGTTTAATTGAGAAAATTAACTACTTTTTTACCCCTTTTCCTCCTGATCAGCTGTTTTCTACTGACAAATTTGAGGGATCTTATAACGAAATGGAAATTTGAGACTTACCCGCCGTCGAATATCGATTTCATCCTATTCTCTATTTTTTCCATTTACTCCTCAGACTGTCCACCCATTTCTCTGTTCTTGATCGCATTCACACTTGACCCGTTGTGAAGTTACCGTCCTATCTTTGCTCTCTTTGTGAAATATTTTGTTACAATTTCTTATTTGCGCTAGCAGGGTTCATGAAGCTGTAAAAGAATTAGCTTAGCCAGTTTTCGCTGTCCCACACTTGTACCCCATAAACTTTAGTCTTTTCTCAACTAAATTTTGCTTAGACTGTCGTGTTAGCTAATAAGAATGAGATTAAGTGAATATAATTACAGGTATATCAGACAATAGTCGAGCAGAACAATAATCTGTCGACTAGCCTTAACAATATTGGCCCTTTCAGAAGGTTTAGACGTGTAGAAATGAAATTTGCAGCAACCAATCACGACGTGGAGACATGACTGACGTGAAGAAGCAGTTGCGTTTATTCTTAATATTTTGATTTATAATATAGAGTCAACTTCCAGTTACCTAACCGTCCTAAATTATTTTATACATGTGGTCTCGAGCCACGTTACAGAAAGAAAAACAATAAATAGAGGTAGTCCCTTGTGTACAAGTTCCAATATTTTCATTAATAATCAATTGTTCTATAAAAGTGAACACCAGTTAAATACACATAATTTGATCTCCTTTTTAAAATACAATTTGTATCTGTGCGTTCACGAGCAGTTTCTCCAATTTGGACGAGAGTACTTGACGGTCTTTGTATCGACCTGGTTTCATTATTATTAATCTTTTAAGCGTCTGGAAATTTTACTTCTCAATGCTAAAAAATCCCCAGCTTGAATAGCTCAATTTATAAATGGAGATTTGGCGTGCGGTTACCCTCTATGGGGCTCATTTGAGCGGTAAAGTTGAGTTAAAAGCGCTTTTTTATCATATCATATTCAAGGAAGGTACATATGACAGATTACTCTTAAAGAGTTTAATTTTTCGGTTTCCAATTAGCTTTAATTATCATGCTGTAGGTCGCTCCACATAAACAGGCGTGTGAATATCTGTCGCTATAATGGACAGATATCTCGCTTATGTCAATCGATTTGTACAGATGGTTTATTCCCAAATACTACTCGTGCAATTAACCGAAAAAAGATGGAAAATTCAGCCATCTTAATGCCCTTCGTTTAAACTCGGGTGGTCTAAATTTTTCGCTTCACTTAGTAGTAGAACCAATTCGAATTACTAATAAATTTGCAATTTATTACGGGATGATTTGTAACAATGAACAACAAACAGTCTGGCCTCTTGGGCATTTGTTTGTTATTCAAAGTGTAATCCAGGAGGCTTCGCTTATCTCCCTTGATGGAGAGTTCCCACTTAATGGGACATTATTTTCCTGTTATTAGATATTAAAATTTTCCACCAATGTTTACATTGGCTTATAACTTTGTTTAAATTATTGCCTCCTGTGTTTAAAAATACCTGGCGCTTGTGGTAATTATTCAAAACACTTTTCTGTACATTGGTTTAGTTATATATACTGGGGCAAGATCAAATATTCGCAATGCTCGGAGTAACGGAATATGCTTCTGTTGTTATTTTTGTCATTCCGGTACTTGCTACCAAAGTATGTTCATATTGTTGATTAGTTAAACAACCAGTCAATCCCACAAGACACAGCCATATGTTTTTTCCGAGGAGAGGAGAAAAATTTGTACCTATCTCGTTTTCACTGTTATAGAATTGTATGGTGCTAAATTGCAAATAAAGATTTGTTTGCCTTCACAGTCACTGGAAGTAAAAAGAATTGAAGTGACAAGACGGATCCTTCTTTATTGAAAAAAAATGTCAACAAGTACTGAACATTGTAGGCGAACAGTAACTACAATCCACTGAAGGTGAGCTATCCATTTAGTAAATATTGTACAACTGATACCAAAAATCAAATAAGGTACGGCTCTTTGATATTTTGAAGTTGTTCTCCCACTTTCTTGCGTTCTACAGTTAAAATTGTATTTTTTTTATTACTGCAGCTAATAATAATAACGTTGCTCCAGCTGCGGGAGCGCTTGGTTAGAGCTCAACTGTCACGACAAGTGGGTAAAAAATGTCATAGATGTAGTTTTTCAATAGCAAAGGTTTGAACTCCTTAATAAAAGCTTCGCCCCAGGATAACTTAACTTCGAAATGGTTCACAGATCATTTATTAGTCCCTTTAAATATCCTAATTTCTTCAAATTTGTTGTCTACATTTAAATTCGAAACATTTAATATATTTTGCTTCTGTTTTCCCTTTCAAATTGTTACTTTTAAATGTCATCGGCCTCACGTTAGAAGGAATCTTTGTCGATAATTTATTACTCATCGTTTAACGTGACTTCACTGGCTATATTGTTCATCAAAAAATATATATTCTTTTGTAGAAGATGTGGGCGCGAAACCCATGTTCTAATGATTGATATTGCAGTGAGCGTAGGATACATTATAAAACGCCTTAAAGGCAAAAGAAGATAAAATGAAAGGTCAGACACAAGAATGAGAGAAGTCAACCATCTTGCTACAGTTATATGGGATGATGGTTGCGTACATCTCAGGTCGAAATTTCTCATTGGTTCTTGTAAGGGCTTCTGTTCTGGCTGGCAAAGTTGCCGGCTTTGTCTAGTTCCAATTCCTCAGTAGCAATGTGTTTGGTGGCCTACGGTAATATGTATCTTTATTGAGGCAGTTGAATGCCTGGTATTTAGCGAAGAAGGCGGTCTGGCACTTAATAGGGATGCTAGAAAGTGCTCGTGCAATTACAATTATTATTAGCGCACATTGTAGACCCGTGGCGTAGCGGTCGACTGGCACGTTCGCCAAGTTCTGGTTTATACTTAACAAAACTCATTGGCGTACATCAAGTCATTAGAATAACCAATGGATCTGATAAATGATCACCAATAAAGTAGTACCTGTCCTATGTCCATGATGAATGTCCAACACCTATTTTCTTCAATTGAATTTGGAATTATCCTTAATAATCACAACCTAAGCATTGTTCTATCTTAGAGACGACAAATTCTCGAGCTGCCTGGTGGTTAGAACTTCGCACAGAGGCACTGACCCGAATGTACAATGTGGGCTGTGATGCACTAATTGGGTATCGGGAAGAGTGTACAATCTACGAGGATGTCTGTGTTCTCTCTGTCTATGCAACCGCTGTGACCTTAAATCAACTCTGGGTTCATACACTTCCTTCGGACAACTCTCCTTCGCCTTCACTGTCGTCTCGGCAATCTTCGAGACAAGGTCTGTTTTGTACTCTACAAATGAGACTTCTGGACATCAATCTATTTAACTTTTCAGCTTGTTTTCATCGATTCACTTTCTGCTGCGTTAAGTTTAATGTTCAGTCCAACGCAGTTTTAGTTAAAGTTTTGATAATGGGAAAAGTTTCTTTATCATTTTAATAACCTTCGACTACAGTTTTGCCCTCTTCTATCCCCCCATATCTTCTGAATTATCTGAAGTACTTACTCTTGAACACGAACTGATTTAGTTGGCATTTCCATCCATCATTGTTGAAATAATGCATCTAAATTGTTTTCTATGAGGTGTTCAATATGAGTCAAGTTAAATAGAGTTTAAATAAGTACTCCTTAAGAATTAAAAGTTTTAAAATTTTAGTTCTGTTAGTGTCATTTTAAGGAACCCCTCATTAGTAGAAATCAAGGATAAACAGTTCATAGAATAGTCAGTCTCTTGATTAGATCTATTTTGCGCGTTTCGAGTACCAGTGGTGTTAGTGCCAATATTCCTCTCTGAAAAATCTGGAGGATCACGGGATCAATACCCATCATTCAACATCGAGCAGTTTGAATTGAAAACTCCTTAGTTATTGGTAATTTAAAAAATGGCGGCTTTAAGATACCTCCTTGAAATTTAAGACACACGTTTAATCTCCTCTTTTCTCACAGATGTAGATACTTAAGTGGCAACATCGAGTTAAGGATAAACTGGTCAGTATAGGAGTACAGCGATATTGCCAACCGCGTAAATGTTTCTACCTCCATAACAGGTCAAACTAGTTTCATTAACTCTTTACAGCTCGAATTCTCAAGTTGTAAATCTATTTTATAATAGCTCTTCGTTCTTCCTCCCTTAAGTATTCGACTAACCACGTATTGAATTTTTTCATGATTGTACTCACTGTTTAAATTATGCATCAGATTAATCTGGCTTGGGGACTGCGTAGAGTTGGTCCTCGTCACGCAATAAGCGAGGTCTGCGTTTAAGTTATTAATTCTCAAACTTTAAATTCCTTTAGTCGTGGCCCTTGACCTTAAGTTACTGCATCTGATTTGATCATATAGATTTTTATCCAGTTTGCTACCATTTTCATTTAGTTATGTGTGTGACATCTCACCACCTCGATTTTCTCTGGTTATCTAAATCTTGCTTTGTGAACTATTCTCTTTCTCAGAATAGCAATTTCAGCTTACTGATGCCGTCTGCGCCTCACCACCAACTCCATCTCAATCCTGCCTTGTGGTAACTAAGTTCGTGTTGTTAGAAAACCCACTGACTTAGTTAGTTACCTCCATTTTGCATTGCTAGTCAAGCTGGACCCTATTTGTTATGTAAAACCCTCTGATCAAAGTAGTGATATCAAATGCCATCAAAATTAGAAAAACGCTTACCATATTGACATTGACTCTGAACGCCATAATTCAAAATACGCAGTAATGCTTACACCATTCGAGCATACTGCCAAAAATATAGAAGTGTCTTCAGTTAAAGCAACTGTAATTAATGCATTACGAAAACAAATGTCTCATTTTAAGACTTTCAAATCCTATTGAGGCTTAGAATGATTACTATATCACATCATTTTTTAAGTTGTTGATATATTTTGAGGTGAAATAAAAGTCGGCCACCTTTTCTCCAACATCGTGACTCGTGTGTCCAAAATGGACTTGTGAAAAATCGATTACTGTCATTCTCAAATCTCTCACTCAGACCTCTTAGAACTGTATTTTTCAGTGAATTCTAGCTTATTAACGCAGTGGTCGTTTATCTAGCTGCTGTAGTTTTGCCAATCACTTATACGTAACCAGCGGATTGGAATAACTACATGTCCTGATTAGATGTCAGTTTGTACTCAAAATTGGCTCTAAAATATTTTTCCACCTTGATTATTTTTGTCCAGTTTCGTAAGAGGTCACGATATCAACATCGATTTATATCACCTGGCTAACCGTAATGATCAAAGGAGGAGCAGTAAAAAATGGATTTACCTATCGGAGGCCCCAGGATACTTTTCTTCCGTCTTTTATGAGTGTCTACTTCCTTTCTATGTACCTCTACTTAATCGAAGTTCATAAAATCGATGTTCATTGGCGTGAGTAGGCTGGTATTGGTGGCCAATCGCATTAGTTATTTTTTTTAATAACGGAAGTGGTAGAAGGCGAGACCCCCATTAGAGTTGCTCCAGAATACTTCCCCTCTACCCACTCAAGTTATGTCAGCACTTTCCCTAATGGTTCTCCTTTCAATACCATGGGGACTTTTTTGTGGCTAAGAGGCTACCTTTATCGTTGATTTTGTGTAAAATATTTTGTGGCAAATAATGTTTCGCTTTTCCAGACAGTGGTACGATTTTTTAATCGTTAACTTTAATAACTTACTTGCTTTATTAGCCTCTCATATCTCCACTCAACATCTCTCCGCCTTTTAGATTTTATGATTTCTGTCTGGTTTGTGTAATTCACTTAATAGCTCCTAAAATTTAATGAGTACCTTTTATGAGTTGATAGGTTGTCTTCAATTAGTTGTTTTATTTATTTCCTCTATTTCATCTTCACAAGTTTCGGGGTATCTCTTGTTTTAAATCTGTCCCTTTTCCTATTGTTCGTTGAGATTTAACAGAAGTTCGATGCGTTTTCATTATTTTTTTTACGTTGTTGTAACGAATTTATCATTCATTTCCCTCCGTCATGTAAGTCATTTTCTTGAAGTATAATATCGTTTACCCTTGCCTAGTACACTTGACTAGACATTAAAGGGTGTACGGATGATTTACTTTTCTTTTTACTTCGCAATTTCATTTTTATTTTTGGTATATTTTGATTAAGAAATTACGAAATACGCGATGATAATTTCTAAGCCCATTTAGCAAAACGTTTTTCAGCGCTTATCCTAGGCAGGGGGTTTGCAATTATTGAGCCTCCCCGCTGAGAAACTCGAATTTCGTCATCCTCTTTATCAGCCACTCGGACCATTCCTCTCACTGAGTGTGCACTGATGGGTGTTGAATCCGTGACCTCTGACTTCGCAGACGAGCATGTTAACCGCTGCACCGCCAGCGCACTCAAAATGTGCCCATATATTTCCGCTTATTTATAATGATACACAATCCTATTACATACTATATACATTCCATCACCCTAAGCTCTTGAGTCCTTTTGTTCCAAAATTTCGAAACTTTTAACTGAGATGTATAATTTTGTTTATTCACTCTAATCCCTAATTAAAAAGTACGTATGTCTTAATTCATTTAATCTATTGTAAAAATTGGAGATTAATAATGGAGCACATTGAAACCCATATCAGGTTTAATTTTTTTGAGGAAATAGAAGAATGTAACTTAAAGGTTTCGATCTTGAAAGGTATCGATTTTGCTTTTTCCGATTAGTGATTTTTCGTTCTTTTCACTGTCAACTTTATTTTGGTATATTCGGGGCTATTAAGATTGATTTCGAGTCGTTATTTCGTTTTGGCTCTATGGGAACTCGAGTACGCTTGATATTTGTTAGATTTTAGTTGAATATTCAAAATTTTTATTATGCGGTTGGCGTTAACTGTTTAACTCTCCTGCTAAAGTAAACTATTTATACTCAATATTTCTCTAATTATTTGAGTAATTGTCCTCTTAGTTTAAGTATTAATCTCGTAGAATTCTAGAGAGAGAATGTAACTATGTTCTGATGTTGTGGTATGCATTATTTTTCCTGAACTCGAAAGTAATTAGTCACTGGTTCCCCTTTTATTTGATATTTATTTTTCCCATAATTCAGTCGGCAAATAAGAATTGAATCTTTACATTGAACGTTTTGTTTATAGTTCTTTAAAATACCGTCATTCGTTGCTGGTTGTTTTTAACAGAATATAATCTGATCAACAAAAGTAGTTCTTTAGGGTACTGTTTACACCAGGAAATTTTAATCCTTGCTGTTGCAATTACTGGAGGGAGACAGGAATGACGTTTGACGATTTCTTTTGAGCTTGATAAATAATAACTCCCTGTTTGACCTTAAAATCTTCATTACCGAGGATATTTAGAGATTCTTTTTCCATACCATTGAATAGGAATTGTATTTTTTTTATTATGGCGTATTTCACAAATCAAGGAAAAATAGCAGAAAAAGTTGGCATCTAGAACTAAACACTTTTTTAAACTTATTTTCTTTTTTCAGAATCCCTGTGTAATACTGGAACTGATTGCCATGTAACTCGCGAACAGGGCTCGGTATCTTCCCCTAACTGCCTCTTTGTACCTTTAAATAATTCCTCCAAGTCGAAGAAGGGCTCAACTACTAGGTAGTTTATGCAAACTCAGTTTTGTAAACATTCTCTACACTTTCATTTATGTTGAGCGATGAGAAAACCCCAAACTAAGACAGTATATTTTTTCTTTGGAATAGATATTTTTATTTACCTATCAATATGATTTTAATAGCGTAAATCTTAGAAATCAGTACTCTTAAAATTGAAACCAGAGAAGAAGGGCAATGGAAACATTTTATTTCATGTTTTGATAACATGAAAAAAAAGTCAGAAATTGTCGGATGCTCTTATCAAATTTTATAATACTCGTCATTCGGATACAAATTTTTAATCATCTAGCTGTTATTCTCATACCGAGAGCTCAAATCCCTTCAACGCTATATTACTGGCTAACTACGTGCCCAATAAATCTCATTATTCAGTTTGTATATAATCAATAATACTTCATAAAATTACTAAGAGAATTTATTGTGTGCGGCCACAGGTCTTCTCCCTTCTTTCTTTATCGTAAGCTACCCTATCCATTGATAATATCTCGGTAGGCAACAGAAAGTGTTGACTACGTCTTGTTATGGCGGAATCGAAATGCCTTTACATTGCATCCATCTCTTATTTGTGATCATTTGAGATTTGTGAATATTTTTAATATCAAAATTATAGGGGTAAAATTTTAACTTCTTGCGAATTAGAATGGGCTTTGTTTATAAAGAAATGAATAATGGGTGATAATGATTGTTAGATCTACTTGCCATGTGTTTGTACTGACTGTAAATTTAGTGCTATATTATTTGCTATCATGTTGGCTTCATAAGATGCTAATTAAATAGTGTATTTAAAACTACTGATTCTCTAGCGTTTACATATTTCCCAATGACAAAGCCAAAAAATGCTATTTTTATTCTGAAAACTATCCCAACTCTAAGTCTAATAGGAGGCTAGGGGGACGGCCGCGTAGAAGCTGGGAGTCACTTCAGGATATCGATACCAGCACTGGGATATTGATTTTCAATGTCAATTTGTCAATTTTGGATGTATTTTACCGCCTCTTATTCTAATTTCTCAAGCTTTAAATATCGGGATTTGTTAACTGGGTACTTGGGCAAATTCATGTCCACGATATTCAGAACTTTTTGATCAGCCGAGTTATTTCAAGGGTTGGTCATACCATTTCGTACATTTTTTTTTCTAATGATTAGGAAGGTGATTCTATTATTACAGAGCCCACTCAAAGCCATTCAGTAAGTTTGTGTATTTACCACTATTCTCTTTTTTGACTCCTGGGCTTCTCATTTTTTGTTACAATTCGTTTAGGTTTACAATTCACTATTTTGTAGGATCGTAAGATGTTAAGCACTAAATTTATATATATCATCCAGTATTTAGCACCATCTGTAAATTTCTTAGTGGTACGCTAGACACCTAAAGTTATGAATTAGGTTATTAATCTATTATTTCCTCCTACTTTAGTTATAATCCCAAAATGAGAAAAAATGTCGCTTTTTATTTGCCATTTCAGACACTAATTAATCATCTACTGTTCATGGCTAGACTGCTAAGTTGTTGAATCTGTTTTTCATTCTAGCGTTGATTGCAGCATTTGTCATATTCCATCAAAGAATCAAGCCCTTCCACCCAATAAATCGATGCGATGCCGATCGTGTCGAGAGGCCTATGTCCCTGAATTCCTCCTCTCTTCGACGGATTTTCCACTTGAATTGCCTGTGGATGGTAGACCTGCTTTCATTCAAGTTGGGTACGTGAAGTCATTTAAATCGTTTATCCATCGTTGGCATGGGTGCACTGTGACATTCTGAACGTAAACTAAAACTTCGGCTTGATCTCCCCTAGTGATGTTTCTACTGCTCCTCATGATTGTATCCTGTCACAATAATTTAAGATTAGATCTCTGGAGTCTTAATGGATGGTTTTGAAATACTATCATATTTGTTTATTGCAGCGAAAATGTCCTACTTCAGAAATGGCACGACTTGTGTGTTGATGGTGTATAGTTCAATGTGCAAGTCTACAATGTCAGAACAATCAAGTAAGATCTTTATCAGTTCAGCCAAAACAATTGTAATTACTGAAATTGTTAACGACAAGGGTAGTGAGAATTTGTGTAAAATATGTGTTGTGTGTCCTCTTCCTATTCTACTAATTATAATGTCCACTGCATTAAGATGCCAGTTACAATTCTGAGATCGTTAAATACCCACTCCAGTATCAAATGTGAAGCCTAGGAAGAAACTGAATAGATCTATTTGACAAAGGTAGTAGTGTATTTTTGGAAGTTTATTTGCTACAAAATATTAACAATCGATTGAAATGAAGGTCATCCAATAAGTTCCATGTTATTTTTTTTATTTAAGTTGCAAATAAGATGAGGAAGACTTCCATTGAATACCAGTTGGATTTAGAAATAGGGATAAAATGGTATGTTGTGCCGTATCGATTCTCATAAAGCGGCCAAAAATGGAATTCGAGCGTCCTTTTTTTAACAAAATAGCCAAATGTTACCCCGCAAAACAATATCCAGCTGGACCGTTGAAAAGACATTGTAGTTGAATAATAGCGTATCATCCATTTTTTCTTTTTTTAAAGATTCACAGTAATGTGATTCTTCAGTTAATTTCTAAATCTAATTTTTTTATTTAATTCATTTTTCGCCTCGGCAATTTGTTTTCCTTTTCACTTCTTTTATTTTGCAGTCTGAGTCGTTCAAAAAAGGTTGAAAAGGGTGAATCAGCAGCACGAGAAATTAGTGAAGTAAGTATAAATCGCAAAATTCCAAGTCGCTTCTTCCTATTTAGCTTCTTCCTTACATTGAGTATGAGCTGCACTATCGACTCCTACAGAAACTTAAAGTAAGTGTAGATATTTGTCAGTATTTTTAAAATCTCCTCCCTTTTCTAGTTGCGTGGAATGAATGCAATTTTTGGACTTTCGCTTCAATTGGCAATTGGCGAAGATTTGGTTACCGTACTCGCCGTAGGTTTCCCTTTAATTGGGTCCTACTTAATATTATAAGTAGTTGTGTATGTAATTTTTTACTTTCGCAGACTGGTACGGGAGTATACATTCCAGCCCTTCCTAGTCCTCTACTTCCAAAGATCTGTCCTATTGGTGGTGTAAGTACCTTGTATATGTTTCCAGTATCTTGAGACGTCTATAAAATAGATGCTTATGCCATTTGCCTCAGTTAGCCCTGTTAGTCAAGCTTTAATCACCATTTGAGAGAGAAGAGACGAAGGTTGAAGCAAAGTGAGAGCTTGGGGATCTACAAGAAGGTAATGTTTTAAATAAAGATAGTTTTGATGATTCAGCTAGACAGACAGCACTAGCCAAATGGTAAATGGGTATAATTTCTTTAAAATGGGTAGTCTGAAAATATAGAGATTTGATAAGCACGTCTTGACAAGACAGTTGGGAGACTGTCTTAGCGAAACATAATGAGATCACTGTGACTGCATGAATGGAACACAAATGAACATTTTCATGTGATTTGATGATAAATTTCGGGAATCATAGGGAATAGTCCTTCATAATTAAGCATATATTTCGTTCTTTTCCGTTCTCTTAAATAATTTTGTTTTTTTGGTCTATTTTGATCAGTTCGTTTGTCATCTTTTGCAGAGCGTTACTAACTCATTTGTGGATATGCAACACAACTTGATGTCATTCAATCAGGAATGTCGAGTACTCTACGGACTCCCTAATGTAATTCCTCTTTTCTTTTATTCATCATTTGCTCCGTGATATGATATATTATTTCTAAAAATTACTTATTATTTTAAGGAAACTAATGGATCAAGTCCGGATACTCTCGAAGAGGGCTTTTCTCCTTCGAGTTCTGTGGATTTTTTGGATAAACTGAATAAAGAGGCGATTGTCGACCCATCTCAATTCAGCTCTTCGGTTCATCTTAAATTTCATGAAGAGTACGCTGGAACGTACTTTGTAGACGCAAGAGAGCCAGAACCGGAAGAATTAAACTCTCTTCTTACTGAACCTCTACCTCCTCCTGGTATATTTTATTATTTTAAAAATATTTTAGTCAAGGTGGAAGAAAAAAGCAAAGAAGTGATTAGAATGTACTTTGGGATTGGGGTTGATTCGTGATTGATAAATTGGAGATCGATGTAATGATGTTAATGATAACATTAACATGGTTGAATTTCGAATTTACATAGCCACAGGTTAGGGGGAAGATTGGGAATTTGGATAATCCTTCTAAATTGTATGGCATTATCTAATCGTTCCATGTCCGCTAAAGAGAAATATTTTCCAATTTTCATTTTGAGCAGATGAATAGCATCCTGAAAACCTTGCACTTCATTGCTCTCTTCTTGATCAATTTAATTAGCACGGTTGGTCTTCGCATTCATCGATCTTGTGAGCTTTGGCTTTAGAGATGTGTACATTGATGGTTACATCGCCGATACACATTCATCTACTCTAACGTTCTTTTGATCACTTTATCTCTATGTTTGTCATGATCAAATACTTTATAGTGGAATCTACCTTGCTGATTACCAATCCGTTGGTTTATGAGAATCAATCCCTCGGGGTCTTTCAGTCTTCGTTTGATTCGCATACTAAGGATCTATACAAAAAGCTTTCCTCTTTTGAGTAGCTAAGATTTTACATTCGTTATTGCTAGCTATCGAACTCTCGTTAAGATTCAATATTCAAGTTTATCCCGTATGACATTTGCATACAGTTGCCACAGTCAACTCACAATCAGACACTCTCAATTTCGTTAATTGTTAAATGATATTCCGTTTACATTTGATTTCCCTTTTTAGGATTGCTTTTCATTACAACAGACAATCTCCCAAACGAAGAGAGTTATTCGTACCTAGTTAAATTGAAACGAGAACATAATGCAGCTACCAGCAATATTCCACATGGTATCCATACATTTGTCAAAGTCCACACAGTCCAGAGTCTCAAACCCGACGATGCTTTGGGTTCCATGTTTCTGCATTACTCAACTAGTGGGGCTCCCATCACTGATCTACCCGCTCTCTCCATTCCACCGTCTTCCACATCTCTCGACTCTTCTGTTAACGCTGCTTCTCTAATTAATAGGTGCATGGCCAAGTGCATGAGGGATTGCAGTCAGTTAACTTGGTTTCACTTCCGCGGCGTTATGCCCTGTGCAATAACTTCCCTCGTCTACCGTCTGACTATTACAGACGATGATGTTGTACAGATACTCTGTAGTGGAGTTGCTGTAACACCGACTAGTGAAGAGACGTCACCTCTTTTAAAATGTACTGCTTCGATAGGCTCGACCAAATCGGAGGCCCTGAAGATGGCTATGAATGTTACTAAAAAGAGTATATTCAACCTACCCAAGGGTTTTCGATCGGGTCCCTCTATTGAACTCAAATCGATGACACAACAAAGTAATGACTTTGAGAATGATTTTGCTGGACAGATGACGGTTAAAAATCCACGCAAAAAAACGAAATGGTGGAAGTTGTTGTCGAAGGATGTGACTGCGAAACGATCGGTAGGTTTTTGAGTAAATTTTAAGACAGACTTTGAAACTCATCGAAAGAATTGATCATTTATCGTTTTTATTAAATGAAATTTGAGCATAAAAACGTAGAGTTTTTAAATTCCTACTTACCGAAGGAAAAGTAAGGTTTTGTTTCTTTCTTTACATTTTCAAGATATTTGAAAAGTTAATTCTGGATGGAATTTGGTTTAAATGGCAAGCGGAGGAAATTTGCCATAAATCAAAGTCTGCATTCACTTATTTTTAGTGTCAAAGTTCCTAAACCAGCCCTAAGTTGTTTGACATCAAAGCAGAGTCCTCAAGTTCAAAGATCGGACGATGTTAAAAGTCCCAGCTTTATAGATGATATAAGCTGAGCAGATTTTATATGAAACAAAGTTCTGGTCTAATTCTTTCCTATTCTGAATATTCAATTCGTATTTCAATCGCGAAGAGGGATGAGTTTGATATTTTATTACCAATGCAATGACCTATAGGAATCCTCTTAGCCTCATTAATTGTCTTCTGAGCTTATGTTTATTGAGGGCAAATTTGATGGAGTTTGTCTGTCCTCTAGTGGGTTCTTTTATCCCCCTCGGTTTTCACTTTAGCGAAATTTGAACCGTTAACCTATTGCGATCCCCGTTTCCTAAGAAGTGGTAATGCATTTCGCCCAACAGAATCCGTCTATCGATTTTCACTTACAAATGTGGGCGAGTGCTTATTAGTTCCTTGGTAATGAGTTTTAACGTCACCATCCTTCCCACTATGCCTACTTCGATTTAGATATCTCCGTGTTTTCTCTCATTAGAAACTTGGATTTTACTAACCACTGCTTATCTTTATCATATTCTATCTCATGGTCTTCTCAGATCAGTAGCTACGTACATTCATATACCATTTCCATGACGAATATTTACCGGTCGCTCGGGCCGAGAATATACAAATGATCGCCGCATTCAAGACGCCTCCAGATAATCTAAATATTTTTTTATATTTAGAAAACATCAAGTTCAATGAAATACTCAGAGGGCTATACGAATGGAACTAATCGTCAGAATGGATCCAATGCGCCAGAGGAGGGGAAATGTGTCCTGACTCCTTCAACAGATCTTCCAAACTGCAAGGCAGAACACTACTTGGGTAGTTACAGTTTCTTCTTTGTTCGGGAGACGAATGATTTGAGAGAGGTGTGATCTAGCTCCTAATGACATTGATTATGCCTTATTAGTTATTTGTTCGAAGACATTAGCCTTTACTACTAGTGTGATCAGTTAATAATTAAGTTGTCACTGATCAATGATTTTTAATGGAAGAACGAAGGTTTTCTATATTGCACCAAGATTTGTGGAATTTGAAGACCGATTAGTTAATAGGACCACTGAGAAAGATCCCACCTGTTTTATCCAAGCTCCCAATTTGACCACAAGATAAATTCCCTTTGGGATATGGCGAATTGAGTATGATTGACTTCTCCTTGTTGTCACATATATCCCGTTTGTATGCCCAAAGAACTGTAGTCCACACAAGTGGGTCTAGTGCGTAGTTCAATTTATGTTAATTTGGATGGTAATTATCTTAAAGACACGTACAAAGACTACTAATATTAAGCACCCTATCTTCAATAATTCGATATAGCTTCACCATCCATACCCTTGGGAAGACTCTTAATTAAGAAGAGTAATATGAAAATCCTGCAAACCGTTCTATTGAACAGCTCATATTCAATTATCTCACTGTTGACTAATATTATGATTAGTGAATGAAGTTGTACAAAGTTACGTCGCCACTGATAAGGGGGTACATGACAACCTATATAATCTAGGCTACTCACTTAGATATATTAAGACTGTATTGCGTCAGACCCAGGAGGAACTGATCTGTATTGTTGACTGTGATGAAAGTGCATAGGTTGCATACATAATAGCAGATAATCTAGTGTCTAAAGGATGAAGTCAATGAACTTCTCTCCTGCGCGCTAAAAAATAATACACATATAGTACACTCAAATATTAGTGACGTATTGTCTTCCTTTTCAGATGGGCGGGTTGCGATGTTTTGTCCACACAGCAATAATGGAGGCACAATCAGTAGCTGCAGCACATACTGTGGGACTGGGGGGCAACGCCTTCCTCTCCTATCAAATCAGCGAGATGCTAATCCTACGGCCGACCTCACGAAATCAAGCCCAATGTCTCATCAACTTGTGCGGCGATATGGTTCGAACGAGTTTCAACTAGTGTTTCCGTCCAAAAAATATTCTACCCATATATTTGCTTGCTTCAAATACTTTATGCAATTTTGTTAAATGAGAAAAGATAAATGTAATGCGGTAGAAATAGAAATTTTATTTTGAGTTGCGTTGAATTCGAAGTACGTCAGAAAAATTACATAGAAGTTGGGTTTCCACTTCCTCCGATAACGTTTTTCTGGTGATGGGATCGACTAAATCCCAGTTGTCAAGCATACTTCTATCGACACTAAGGCTAAGATAGACGGGGCAACTCAGACGTTTGGCTAGCCGTTTAGACAAGGTAGTTTCTGGTGAACTGCGCGCTGAGGGAAAGAGACTATTGGAGTGGAGGATAGATGAAGTACTAACTAATTCATTATGTGAAGGAATACTAACAGACAGGCCTTTAAAATGCTATTAGCTGGAAAACTATTACCGAAAAACTGCTTGCTGGAATCGCCAATCCAAATGAAGTAGGAAGAATTCAATTGCATTATAAAAGACTTCAAAGGATACTTCAAGCCAGTGGAATCAATCTCAAGGTTTCGATACTGGACATCAAAATTCGACTTATACTAAAAAGAATTTATTTTGAAATACCAACTTACCATCCAATCAGCTCCCGCCATTTCCGCAAATGATTAACGTTTATATTTTTTGAAGGTCGGTAACAAACTAAAATGTAATGTTATTATTTATAATTTTAGAAATGCAATACTGAAAAAGCAATAACCTTCACTTAGATAAGCAAGACTAAAATTTATTACGTAAATGATATTAATGTGAAAAATATTAAATGCAGAAAACTAACCATATATTTTCCAGCATTTGCTTTCCATTAATGAAATCTTCTGCATTTTGGCTCTAAAAATATGTAACTAACAAAAAATTCACATTCTGAAATTACTGAAGGAGATTAAATTTAACTACATTTGTTTAATATACTCTCTATATATCCTAGATCATTCAATGAAAGCATCATGTAATTTCTCGATGTAAACCGGATTGTGGACATTATGTTCTTAATATCAGCATTACTCAAAGTCAACAACGAACGTTGTGCCTCCGTGGTTTAGTTAATGCTGATTAACCAGAATTATGTGCTGTTTAATAAATTTGAGGTTTATTTATATCCACAACAACTTATCACGGTTTATATATTTTAATCTCCTCGGCCTCAATGTTATAAAGGGTAAATAACCAACGCGTAAATAGGGAGTGAATAGGACACCTTCATAGAAACAATAAAGCACTACGACGACTTCTTGCCGGACTTCAACAACCACTACGGCAAACATTTTTCAAGCCCAAGCATGAATTATACTTTTCCGCCAACTGAAAGGCATTTGTTTTAATGTAATAGAATCAAGGGGAAAATGAAGATTCTTATTATAAATACAGTTTGAAAGTATTCAGCCTAATACGACAAAAATTCCTTTTATGTTACTTTACATGTGGTTAAAATGCATCATCAAAAATCCCTATATTCAATTGTCGACGAAGTCAAGGTCATTGCTTTCTTGTCCGAAGAATCAGCTCTCAAATGGCCGAGAATAACCTTGAGGAGTCTGTTGAATATATTATTAACCTTTCTTCCTTTTCTTGTCATGAAGAAGAAGTATCCTCTGATGCCTGGCAAAAGCTGTCATCATCCATTCATAGTTTGTTCATTAGTTTGAAGGATGTTAAAGTGGACTTTAAGAAACTTTCCAGTCGGACGCTAGTACATTTGCTTCTCATAGCCTATGGTGTTGTCGGGAATCTTCAATCATCTAAAAAGCTGATCAATCTTGATGGTAAAATTGTGAACCTTGCCTATTTAGTTACAGACGAAATCGCATCATCCTTTAATATTTCTGGAACTCTTGAACTCATGAATACATCTATCGGTAATGACGATCATGTTAAAAGGGAAATTATATATTATCTTATTCTACAAGAAACCACGAGACTTATCACCCATCTATCTAATGGCTCTGACATTAGTCCTCTGTGTAAGGGTCCGCTTTTTCGAGACGCACTCTTGTTTACGACTTTATCGGTTAAATATCCTACCCTGAACGATGGCCAACAATTAAATATTCTGCATCCTTTTTGTCTTCAATTACTTGAAGATTATCGTACTAATATTAAACTATGTGGTCTCACACTATTGACCCACTTGAGTGACCAATTTCTGCTATCATCGTGGCGCCTTAGCGGTCGAGCCATGGCGACGTTGGAAGCTCTCGCAGTTCAACGAACGACCAGTGGACAAAATATGGTTTGTTATCGATTTTTACACCCATTGTACACTTCTAGATGATTCTTGATTTGATAAACTCGTGTAGTTTAAAGTTTATTCGCAAATTGGAGCGAGAGGATTCCATAATTTGGGCTGAAAAGTTTATGGAACAACTTTTAGTCGATGCGAACTTAGAGGGAAACCTGGAGAAACGTCTACTCCTTTTAGGTTCCATATACGACACCATGCAAGTCCTTGACAAACGAATATCGATTCAATCAAAACGGCTTATTGAAGTCATTCAAAATGCCCTATTAGCTCCTCCGCAGCCTGTTTATGTAAGTCCCTTTCCGAATTTGAGGTAAATCTGGTTTTTTTTCCAGAAGAAGAACATGAAGGAAAAGGAACAGACCTCTTACTTACTGTTATTGAAAATTCTGATGACTTTCGTAGATCTCACAATCGATATTCTATATCCAGATTTGATTGAAATGGTTGTTCCACCTTTGGGTGTATTCTATGAGCTTGCAAATGAAAGAATTGATTTAATATCTGACGCTCCTTTCCTCGAAAGCCTATCTAAATCAATCATTGAAATATTTGATAAACTCGCTTCCCCAAATACCGAGTTTTTCCGTGCCCTCCTCACGGAGATGTCTGTAACTTTTCCCTCCCTTGAAAATATCATTTGCAAATGCACTTTATAAATAAACTGTTTTATATTAATAAAGTAATTATCTACAGCGTATGCCTAAAACACAGACTTCTCTGCAAACGGTGCTTTCAAATAGAACCTATCGAATGAGAATCGTGTAAGATCAATGGATTTGTAATGCTTGTAATGAACGAGTTCAGCCACTGCTCGACCGATAGGAATCGCGTGTTGGATTCCTAGACCAGAAGCACCGGTAGCCATGATCATATTGTAGAGGTAGG
This sequence comes from Hymenolepis diminuta, assembly GCA_900708905.1. NCBI lineage: Eukaryota > Metazoa > Platyhelminthes > Cestoda > Cyclophyllidea > Hymenolepididae > Hymenolepis > Hymenolepis diminuta. The sequence continues at coordinate 2,145,718 of CAADRB010000010.1, forward strand.
GATGTTGTCCAACGATCAAACTTTGGTCCACAGGGTTGTAATCGTTGAAACATGCCCAAGCCGACTGAATATGCGATGTTGCCATGGAGGGTATTCTTTTCGCCAAAAGTGGTTGAATATGCTCATGGTATTCTGAGTAATCGACTTCTAGATTCTCAGAATTCGCCTGAACGGAGATTGAAAACAATACCTTAAACTACGTAAATAGTCATATAGATGATTTCATTAGTTAGAAACGTACGGGTTTGCCTTCGCGAGGCATTGAGGGATTCATACAGACTGCGAAATCGCCAGTTAGACCTTGACGTTGGAGCATAAGGCCAGAAGAATCCAGAAGAATTGGGCAATCGATTCCTGGAAATGCTGCAGAGGATTGTGAGTAATCTGGACGAACAATAAAGATATTGTGTTTCCTAGAATTTTAAAATGTTCATAAGATAAAATGATCAAATGGAAAAGCCTCGATCTTATACATGTATTTGTACAATTATTTTGACAGAGAAACTTGCTGACTGTTGTTTAAGTGCTTAACCATATCTATTTCTTATAAAGCTATAATTTTAATGCTTCCTTTCAATCCCATTTCGATTCATTTCATTTTCCGGAGTTTTATAAAAGCACTCAGATGACAGGTTGAAATTTGAGAAAGGAGCTCAGAGGGCGGGAATAAAACCTCATGATGGTTGAGGTGGTAGATTTAGAACAAAATGTCAAGAAAATTTTACAAAACGTAAAACATGTTCCCAATGAGCGGAATGGCCAAGTACATTGGTTAAGTCTGGCAAATAAAGGGCGGTGATAAAATCCGAGCATTTTACCAGGGAAGTTTCGTGATGCTACTTATTTACTCATGCCTGTTAGTGATTAAATGAAATTAAGATGAATTTACCCTCCCATAAAATTAGTCTTACAAATTAACACGAATCTAAACCGTAACTCGGCCAAAATAAGCAAAATTTTTTTCGTTAAAAGTATCACCTCTAAAGTCAAAATATTTGCATCAATTTTGTATTAATAAATATACTATATTCAGACTGATATTTAGTAGAAAACGGGAAAACTTACCGTTTTTCAAGAGGAAGGGGCATGACGTCTTCTTGGATATTAGCTATAGCCATGTTTAGTATATCTCCCGACCAGGCTCCAGCACAATTGACAACCAAATGAAAGGCAATTTTTTCCACATCTCCCAATGGTGTCCGAACCACAACTTCATTTAATTTTGGCGCATCTAATGGAGCTCTTAAAGGTCGATCTTGGAAGGTGGTGCGAGTGAGTGACCGGTAGAACGTGAATCCATTAACTTCGCCTACAACGTAATTAGCTCCGAAAGTGTGCGCTTTGTTTCTAACTGCACGAACCAGTAGCCAAGGGTCGAACCAACCCTCATTTCTGTCACCTAAAAGGGAGATTAAAAAGCGACTCTACTAATCAAGCTAACCATAAGAAGCCAATGAAATATCAGTTGTATTGATCCAGGGCCAACGTTTTTCCACTTCCTCAGGAACCATAAGTCGATTCGGAACTTCCAGGGCCCTAGACTTCAATAATTCGAAAAAGTAACTGCCTACGCTTGTAACTGATAGTTCTCCTTCATTTGACTAACATTTTTATCATCCGCTAAGATCAGATTTCCGTGGGGATTGAAGTTTATGTCAGGAAGGCTATCGTCTAACAATGGAAAAAAATGAGATGAATGAATCTTTTTGAACTAACCAGTGACTGAAAGTTGTTCCTCTATGTCACGTAGAAACTCGGCAGTAAAGAGAGCCATTTGAATATTTTCAGCTTCAGAGAACTGAGTTCGAACATTACCAAGGCCCAGCAAACTTGAAGCACGGGATAGAGTGGGATCACGCTCAATGACGGTTACTGTGGTTTTGGCTAAATATCGAATCCAAAATGCCACAGACCAGCCAATAATTCCGCCGCCAATGACTACGACATCTGATTGTTTTGGGATGCGGTCTTCTCTGACTACAGAAAAAGTGAAATGTTATTGTGCAGATGTGCATTAACATACACTGTGTTCCGGGTGGTTCAAATCGATAACCATCTGATGGGGAAGGCTCTGATGAAAATCGGCGACAGTGAATGAGTCCAAATCTCGAGAAACGAGGAATCTTTAACATCTTACGCTCAAGATGTCTACAAATTTTTTCGATGCACACAAATGTTTACAAATCAAAACGAATATATTTGTACCGGGTTTTTTGTTAAATATTAAGGACATTAATTTTACTATGAAACAAATCAAAACGTGCTTACAGTGCCTGCGCCGATCAGAGCGCTAATCTAGGCTAAATCGACCGCATAATTAACCAGCCGTTCTATTTTAACCTGTTATTTGTAAGATACGGAGTTGGGCTTTTTATATTAGTTTCCATTCAAGCAAGATATCATCAAAGTTTTTCCAGATAATTATAACTTAAACGTTAATTCTTCATCTTCAACGAGGAAGAAGAAGGGCATTTGATTCACTTATTTTTTATAAAGGATTTTATGGGAATGTTGTCATTTAATTAAACGAAACTGATTTTGAACCTTGTTTGTGAATGTAATGAGTTCAGAGAATACTCTCAAATACTTTTGACATTAGCATTCAGTTTCAAGTTAAAATTGGTTAGGAAGGAAGCGATGTGATTATTCATATTCTTATGGTTTTATTAGTAATATGCACGTTTGTTAAATGCAAAAAAATAGAACGCGATCCATTGGGGCACAATGCATTGGCTAGTTGTGTAGTTTAATAATCTTCCTAAGTGAAGCAGCAAGCTTAAATTTTTCATTTGAAAACTATTCATGTTACCTTTCTTTTCTCAGTAATGTTTATTTAGAATGATTCTCCTCCAACGTATTACAAATCATGACGTCACATGTTGCCATACATAAAAGTTATCACAATAGAAATAATGCGACGATGCTATTTGATAGCTAAACTTTGAGAACTATTTAATATCGCTTCTTACTTTAGTATTATCACTCACCGCAAGTTAAAAATATCTACAAATTTGACTATAGTGAAGGACCATCTAAAATAGTAATCGTGTTTAATAAGATGATGATAAGACCCATTTGTGTCCCCTTTGTGTATTTAATATCATAAAATTGAACGCAGACAAATTCATTTATATGTAATTTCAAACACAGATTTTTTGTATCCCCGTAATTTCTACCTAGAAACGCAAAATTACCTAAAAATTATCTTTTCATGTTCATGAAATGTGGATCGATATTTATTATGTAACCGTAAGCGTTACTAACGTGGTGGCTTACACAAACGGCATCTGATATTCTGGATGTGTCTACGGTACGAAGTGGCACAATGTAGGAGGAATTCCATGTCTTCATGTCGTCGGAACAGTTCATTGGTGACCATAATAGCCGCCCCGACTTTTTATAAAAAAAGTATATGCACACTCGTTTCTATGTGAGAAGTCAGTCAATTTCGGCCATCAAGGTTTCCGAGTGACGATTGACAATTGTGGAGTTATCTAAGCACATATGTGGACTGCTTCTAGATGCCGTTGTAGAGATCCTATCATTTTCTATGTGTTATCTATAGCAGCAATAATGTTCGCACATTTCATTCTTCACAAATAACTATCTCGAGCATAATTAGCTATATTTGGTTTTATATTCTGCATATTTTAAAATGACGAGAGCTTGCACCTCATTTCCCCATATTAGCCAAATCCACGATTTTAAGTAATCTTTTTTTTCTAATTCTCCTTAAGAGATACCCTGGATCTCTTCGTATCATGAGTCCTCTGTGATCTTAAATATGCCGGAGATGAAGACATTATTCCTTTAAATTTTGAACCCGTGCTAATTCTTGAATAGCCTTTTTAATATTGTTTCACACATATTCACAACACATAAATGCAAATAGAAACATATTAAGAATGCTTTCCCTCTATTAAGTTAAAATGCAAAGGACATTACTAAATCACGTATTAACAGTTCAAATATTTAAACATATTTCTCTGGAATGCATTATTATTTTAAATATATTTACTTCACCATATTAATATGTTTTACCCGATGACAAAACTATAATAAAAGGGAATTTAAAAGAATTATATTTACCAAAAATGATGCTGTTAATAATGTGGCAGCAAGGAGGTCACTGATTTTATTCACATGTTATTTCTTGACACCTTTCTTCGGAATGCCCTTTTTCACATTCCAAGCATCCCATTTTACCCTCTTCTCAGAATAAACGGCACCAGATTTCTCAATATTGACTTCTCCAACGGTGACCTATTTGTACGGCTCACAGAGAACAAATAGGTGAATATATATGCTGAACATATCTCGAGTCTTCACTCGCTCGTTTGTTGTCTGGAAATCCATCTTACAGTTATCATTACTATGCTTATACTGAGACATTGCACCATCACTTTCCCTTACATATGATGCCATAATATCGTAAATGCATGGTGTTTCCGCCAGTGGATATACCCGTCTCATTAAATTTCTTGTGAATTTTGTCCTTCACAATCAAGCATCAACGGTGTAATTTTATGTTTTTGCTGCAATCAAATTTTATTAATGTTAAGACTTTAATTTTCAAAACTTCAAAACCCCAAGGCATTAATCGTAGTTATGTATTTTCTCATAACTATTTAAATGTTTGTAAGAAAGTAGACCAACAATGTTATAATCTCTTCTTCTCTATGGGATACTCTAATAACGTTGGGGATCTATCGAATAGATGGAATAAGTCAAGTCACCCATGGCGCCAGATCAGTTCAGAAGTGGCAGGCAAGCCACCCCAATTTATTGATTAGTAAATTAGATTTATATACAAAACATTTCTTTATTAGGCGTCAGTCATGTCTCGTTGTCGGTGTCTCGACGTGATGATCGACATCTGTTTGGGTATCTACGTGCAAACAATCAAACACACAGCGGGACCACCTGCGGACACTATAGTGAAGATCTTACCGCCAGTCAATCATTTCTAATCGTTATGTGCTGATAGACATCTGGTGGCTATAGCAATATGTAATTACAAGTAACTAACATTTTCAAAATTGTCGGCCTGCTATTTCTGGGTATTCGATTGAAATAAATTAGCTATCTACCTGAGCCAGAATATTTAATCCAATAGTTGGTGAAGCTGAGATTTAAATATCACTTCTCATGTAAGCTATGAAACTTTATTTAGAGATATTCAGGATGCTAAGTTCTTTTACAAATATTGCAGCAAATCGGTGCAACATGGAAATTCATATATTGGTCTGAAAATACAAAAATCAATAAAATATATACTATTTTCGCAAGTCATCAATCCATTGTGGATTACTGTTCTATAATTTTATTTTATTTTAACATCTGTATACATTAATTTGAAAGCGCTTTCTGTAAATTGAGATAATGGCTTGTATTTTAACAAGAGTACAATTAACTATGAAATATAGATTAATAAATTTAGATGAAGTGATACATTTATTTTGATGACCGACACTATTTAAGACACTTATTCAGATTAAAATGATTTAAATGCCTGAACTGGCTGAAGGTCATATTGCTACAACAGTTGAATTCTTGGGTTTTCCCTGTTTTTTGCGTGATGGACTTTCCGATGGCAGCTGAAAAGGTAAAAACGCTTGCTTCATGTAGCGACGCAGACAAGCTTTTTCTTTACGCTTTGTATAAGCAGGCTACTGTCGGGGATGTTAATACAAGTATGGCGTAAATTAAATAATTTAATCTTTTTAGAGAGACCCGGACCACTGGACTTCACTGGAAAAGCTAAATGGGATGCATGGTATGAAAAGAGAGGTTTGCATTCTATGTACTTTTTATAAATCTTTTAGGCATGGCAAAGGATGAAGCAGAGACTGCTTACGTTCAAAAGGTGACCGAATTGCTTACGAAGGCTAATTTATTGAACTGATAAAGTAAATGTTTGTATTCCCCCCTCCCCCTCCAGCTACTTTACATTCATATTTGATTAAAAATGAGTTAATTTTTCGTTATAAATATTTGTTAAGCCTTTTTGATGAACAGAGGTTCGTAAAGTTAAGTCCAACTTGTATGTTCGTTATTATTTTTAAGGATGATTATATAATTCTCTCGCCTTTACTTGCTCGGATAAGTTTTATATTTTATCTCCTATGCACTTAAATTCAGCAGCATTTCTAATAGTTATTTTTTCTAAACTATGACACAAGGTTCTGTTCGGTTTGCTGGAAACTGCATTAAGTCCTCTTTCCCTCCTACTACCTTCGAAATCTACTTTTAAAACCGTTGCTGAGATATAGTATGGAGGAATGAAGATCGTTTATGTTCTAATTCCGATTTAGTAAATTTTCATAATAGAAGGTATGATATATTTGCCCTTTTGACATGAGGTTTTAAGTAGGCGAATTAGTCTTTTGATCAGGAATAGAACTGCTCCACGTTTTGTGAAATGCTCGGAAAAATATGATTAATGTTGATCTCATTTTAGTCAAATAGATCAAACCTAAGTAAATGTTCGAATAAAAAATCATGTCATTACTCTGATAATATTGACACTAATCAATGCAGTTTTGTCGATTATTGACCTCAGTTACTGCTCGTTTGTCTTAGTCGTCATCTTCTTAATTCGCATGTCTTTGTTCTGTCCACGCAATTACTCATTCTGTCCTGCTTGTTTATTAGATGGAAAAATCAAGACACAGTTACTGAGCCTCACGCTATTTGCTCCACGGTAAATCTGAACTTCGCAAACAACGATAACTGTTGCTAGAGTACTACTTTTAAGTTAGATTAACTACCACTAGTTTCTCTATCTCTACTGTTGGTAATTCAGCATTGTATCGCGGTTGATACGCTACGGCGGATGACCTACGAAAAATCAGTAAAAGCTCTCCAGTTAGTTATGGTACTTACAAAATTAGATTTATCCAGAAATAGGTGATGACGGACTTAAGAATATCTTGTGATTGTTCCTGACCTGACCTATTTATTCTCTAGACATATTTGGAGTAGCAAGACCTGACAGGTTTGAACAAGACTTCATGACATTTTAGGCTATATTTGTGTTCTCAGTATGATCCTGTACAAACGTGGTTGAATTTGCTTGAAAGTGGATGGGTAAAATCTGCCTTGTACAGATTGGAGTTGAGATGGTTAGAAACAGAGAGGAAAAGAAAGGGAAGAAAGCGTGTATAATGAGACTGCAATCATTGGATGAATGCATTAGGAAGCCAAATCGAATACTTTCGGTGCATTCGTAAATTCATCCCTCATGTGCTGAACTATCGATTTACCGACTTTACCTTAAGACTTTGATATGTAAAACCACCAGTGAAGAGCCTACCTCTGCCAATACTAGCTAACCAGTCAGTCAATTATTCATCCCATATCCAATTCTTTATAAGCACATTTATTTTCTCTCCTGTTTGAGCTACAGGACTTCCCACTTCTTTTTGGGGTCCGAGTAGTTATAGCTTCATAAAATGGGCATTGGTGATTTGGTAGTTATAATGGTACATTCACAATGTTAGACTTTGCCGCCATAAAGTTATCTACTTAATATCTGGGAATGCTGTTCATTTTGCAGCATTTACTTCACAGATAAGAATTACTAACGTAAGATCCCACCATACTTGACCTTGAGTAAAAATCACCTTAAAAGGCGCTAATAGCGACCTTTATGATATTCTAATCCCGTAGAATCATGTGAATGAAGTCAGATAATCCCTAATGTGCACCTCATTTTACTAAAGGAATTTGAAGAATATTAGGGTTATTTATTGACTGAAATTAATAGTCTGCTCCACGGAGGCAATAAATTTTTAAAACTACATGAATTTTGTTAAATTCAAGGCCTTGGTAGAGATTTAATAAAATTGCGTTATATTAAGATGTCTTAAATTTCGGTGGTCACATACTATACAGACGTAAAAACGTAAACAAGTGTCATGCATTGATGAGAGGGATAATGTTGGGCTTACTTTCGCAGAAACTCAAAAATGAACTAAAATAAAATACATAAAGGCAAGAAGAACTCCAAGTCAGTTTGACGCCTTTGATCTTGGAATCAACATTTTGAAATGGCAAACATCGTCCATTTAACTAGATCAGTATTCCGGTCATACATCTATTTATAAAAGCGGACGCTTGTAGCATTTGGCATTTATGTCTATCGCACTGTCAAAACTGCGTTCAATTGATTAAAAGCCGATTATTATGACAAAAATGGTATCAATTAATTCAGTCCCCAAACTTCGGACTACAAAATTCATTTTAAGACGAGAACTAATTTTTAGACATTTGTAAGAAGGTAACCACAAAGTCATGGCTAAGACAAATCGATCAGGATGGGAAGGAAGTCTTTGGTTTGATCGGGTCATCATGGCTAAAACAGTCAACAACGCTAATTCCTACCTCCACTTTAAGGAAGTTCGAGCAAAAACGGAGAAGTGCAAAGCTGCTAAAATGTATGTGAATGTTTGCAGAAAGGAAAGCAATGTTCTTGCACTATCGACAAGATCCCTGTTCATCGGACACAATGGCAACAAGAACCGCAACTGATCAATGTTCGATTGTTTTGAGTATTATAAAGACAGAGCTGGTTGAAACACTACATATCAGAATGCAGTTCTTTATGCTCATTTCATTCATAATGAAATTGGATTCAATGAACGAACATCTTCAAAAGGCCGTTTGACAAAGCGGAATATGTTCTTTGGACTAAGACGAGAAGTTATTATCTCGAATCCTATGGACTAAATCTCCTTACTATTTTCCCAAAAATATTTTCTTTCTGCTATAGCTAAGCATTCGCTTGCTCGGTTTTGTAATACTATACTAATAAGCGAAAATAACTGTTTAGGATTCCAAGAGATTATCTTGTGTATCGATGAAGCGTATTTTGACAAAGAGTAATGCGATTATCATTAGCTATTTCCCTTCACTACAGAAAGTCATAGTGTCTGAACTATTTGCTGGAGTGAAAGAGAGATTTTGGCTGTGGAGTTATTAAGTAGCCGACCAGAGTTTCACATAAATATCTAGCAGACGTTTTCGGAGTAGGAATGAGGGTGTAAATAAATGCATTCCTACCGCTCAACAACATGATGTCTTGCAACAGGTGTGCAGACGTAAACTTAGGGTTGGCAACTACACATATTCTATACTAACTTGATCGAACAGTATATATTAAAGCTAATACCATTACTTATGTCCCATGTAATTTCGTGGTTTAAGACTCGAAAATCAAAATTAAATCAAATTATTTTACTGACGAAAGAGGAGTAAGTGATCGTTTCTTATTCAGAGAACATGGGAAATTCTTTCCAGAATGAGTGCTATTGGGTAAGAAGGCGTAAAGTTATTTAAGAAAATGAATCAGAGCTGACTGTTACCGATGGATTCTTCATAGTAAAAGAGAATTCATCGGTTTAATAGTGTTAACTTGCCATCTTATTCATTCAATACAGAGCAATAATCATGTGAATATAAGGTCCGTGTTAAAAGACACTGACTCATACAACTCTCGGTTGACCTTCTGTGCCCTGAAGTCGGATTATGGTGAAAGTCATTTACACGTAACTCATGACGGCAAAAATTTGGTGTGGCATGAATGAGTATTTTATTCCAAATTCATATATATTTCTACTGTGCTTATATTTGCACAGCAAGAACGCACTGGGATTAAACTCTGGCGACCCAAATGACCAATCTTTATGCCTTTTCTGACTCAGCGATTAATTACGTACATTTACTTGCACCATTTTTAGAGAATCGATTTTCTTAAAGATAGTGAACATATTCCGGTGCAATATAGTAGTAAGAGCAACCAAATTCTAAAAATTACTCATTATAACTTAACGTATGGAGCAATCTTAAACCAAAGGGAAGATTCTTCAGGTTAGCTGCCCCTTATTTTCTCTCTATACTTAGATGAAATCTGATTTAACATTCCACAATTCAAACTTCAAAAATAATAATGTCCACGTTGTTCACAGGCGATGAATTAGCACATGTAATTCAAATGATTAGCCATGCATTCCAGTTAAAATTGTCCCACCTGATAGCTTAAATATCTTAATCTCAAACAATGATCAAAACCAACAAAGAGGTTGATATTCCGCAGTAATTGAAACGCCTACAGTAACTTATTATCGGCCGTTTTTCTATCTTATGGCGGCTAGAGGGAGAAGCTGTGGAGTGTACAATGCTACAAAGGCTGTAATGTAGGAATTCGCGCGCTGGAGTATTCTGGAAAGTGCAGTGTGTAACCCGTCCTGTATTGAAGACTTGCGAGCAGAGGCCTCCCAGCTAATCAGCCATCAATATTCGTGCAGCGTAGCCTAACTTAATCTTTTGGGTGGGGCGGGGGGTAATGTTTATTTGAGCACTAGAGGCTTATCGTACTTGTCCGTAGCTAGTTGGATTTATGGGAGGATTACCAAGGTTTAGTCAAGGGTTCATTTGTGTAATATCCGCTAAAAATATCTTTTCAATTTTTAATCAAGATAAATGACTGCCCTCAACATCTCCGGCGGAATTAATCATTTGATTTTTAGAATGGAGATTATATTGCACAGACTTAAAGTCTTTTAAGTTGGCAGATTAGAGATATGAGTTGGTTGGTAAAATTTAATATTACTTAAGCTATCAAAGTGGTAAAGAGAATATATTGAAATATTTACTGCACCCAGTAATAATATAGATTAGTAATAAGAATTAATGGTTTTCTAGTGAATGACAATAAAATAAAAAATATAGATTATTGATTAAACATTTGTGAAAATAATTTTCTTTGAAGAGAATCGATGTTTGAAAGAATTGTTTATTAACTGAAATAATGAAGCGTTTATAAGTGACTGAAATAGTCAGCTATCATGGCTAGTAGAGAGGGAAGATTTCAGTACATTATTCCAATGAGAATGGGTGCTGAAAAATGTCGAGATTATTACAGTCAACGTTCACATCTGTCAAGTTCAGGAGTATTGAAATCGATGCTCAACGGTATAGACTCAGTGATATGAGTGACTAATAGTACTGGTTAATTCTGGATAGATAAATGCGAGTTTATCATAAGAACATCTCCATAATATTTTCCCTTTTTTCTAGGCAAATGCGTAGTTAAGCAATCATATACTGAAGATCAAAATTAACGATTTAGATGCATGTATTTGCATTTAAGAATCCTATTTAATTATATTAATTCACATATACGTTCGATTTATCAATTTACCCCTTGTTTCCATTTGTCAAGAAATAATTTTATGCATCTATTAAAGCTGAGAAATAATCTGTCTAGTTCCTTCAGCCTAGCACGTGACAACTCAGTCAAACCAAAAGGCAGAATTGTCTATCAATATGAAAGCTCGAATAATTAGTGTAGTCTAAGCAGATCAGTTATTCTATTTTTAAAAGTCTGCTATGAACCTTCTGGTCCATGCTCCATGGTACGATTTTGAGATATTGTAATGCGTGATGTAGTAGAACCAAGGAAGAGGAATGTAATAAATATATTAATTCATTGACTCAAGTAGGGATCGGCTACTCTCTCACGAGGTATTCCTACTTTTAAAAATTAAAACGCAAAAAAAATGGGAAGAACATTGTCACTGCTTAGATCAGGATTACATAAACGTTGATTCTTGATGGACTTGGCTACATCACAGAATAAACCCTAGTAATAAAGAGAAATAAGCGTGCTAAGGAGCGACTAGATCTGTACCGTAAGTTTGCATTAATACAAGGGTTTGGGAAGTTTGTTAAAGCGTAATTGTGGAGAGGGCAGCACTGTGCAAACCCCGGGTGATTCGTGTCTACCATAAAAATACAATCCTTCTGTAGATCATAAGTGCTGATGGAACTTAGATCTATATATTCCATCAGATTTCCCGACTAAAATGACACTAGAACTTGATACCAAAAGAGAAAAATTTTTCGACTTAATTCGAACTCAAATTTATACACTTTTAAAAATCTCACGGCTGAACAATAATAAGTACCACAATTGTATACAAATTATTTTGAGCAAGTTTTCTGTCATCGCGTGTGTACCTATGCGTGACGTTAACCGTCTTACAATTTTGCAATTGGCAAAATCACATTCTAAAAGTATATGATTTTATTAACAAGGCTGATTTACTATAGTTCAGTGATTTGATTCAAAGAAAAGATTAAATTTAATGGCATTCAAATATACAAAATAGATCGTCAGAAATGCGCTTAAAATATACAATCTTATTCCACTTTCAAATAAAATGAAACATCTCGAAACAAAAAAGTCGATAATAAATTGATTAGCGAAATCAAATTTATATTTAGTGAATTTTAATGCCCCTCGCTAGTTTCATCTTTCTCATTTTTACTGAACGAAGATACAAAAAAGTGGATAAACAAGATTCAAATATCATGGACATAGTCTCATTCTTGAATCTAAGAGTCAAATCATTGAATTAGAGTGTTAGGACATTACTCACTACCATGGATAAGCATAGTAATTTAATGACTAATAAACCGTAACTTGCAGTATAAGCTGGCTACTCTTGGCCATTAGAACCCATTAAAATACTGAGATGGAAGTTAGGAGTAAAAAGTATCTTATTTTCTCCTAGCTTTTTGTCAAGCTATGTCCTCTAACTGGATAAATATATATGTATAATATAATATAATAGATGAAAGTCATCCATTAGGTTTATCAACAGAATAACGTGTTTCCCGAAAAGAAGATAAAAGAGAGCTCAGTCATGGATTTTCAAACTTCAGAGGAAAAGGTGTGACACATTCCAAAATGCTGTGAATCTGATAGGGAATATTTCTTCGGTGTCTACAAACAAGCTATCGAAGGTGATAGCCATAGAGGTGAGTAGCAAATAGCAAATTTATAAATAATTTATACCTCTAGCAAGACCAGTGGCCATTAAAGCAGAAAAACTAAGAAAAAAACAAGGTCTGGAACCCATGTGGAAGAATACATAAGTAAGAAGTCGAAAAATTTTACAGTGAGAAAGCTCAATCTCTTTTGTAAAATATTTATTTTTAATTTTGCAATTTATACTGATTTAACATAAAGAAATGATAATAAAAGTATCTAACGCAATGTATTATATATTTGATAAGCTAAATGAGATGAATTTGGAGGAAAGAGACGAATTTATTAAATTTTGCAATAGACAAAAAAATTTGAGATTGAATGAAATGCTCAATGAAGATAACATAAATATAATAAAATAACTGAATCGGTTAATACAAATCAAAAGTCTTTCAAATTCCCTCATAAAGGCTTCACAAAGAACATTGCGTGATATTTGAAAGATTTTAGTGTCTCAAATTGAGCCTGAAATCTTCAAATTTAATATAACTTCCTAGAGATTCCCAACTAAATTATAATCAATATCTTTAAGTCCAAAGAGGACACTGAAAGTGGGGACAAAAGTGGGAAAAATCGCACAAAGTTAAGTTTGATTTATCTTAAAAAGCTAAATTTGCATAAAGTCAAATTGAATGCTGTCAGATAAATTCAATTTATAATAAACTACTTAAATATATTAAATGACTGGTGCTTAACTGAAATCGATAAGAAAGGGCTTTAAAAATCACGTCTGAGTAACAAGCGATTTTGTGCAACTCAGTTTCTTAAATTGAATTATGTCGTTGCACATAATAACATAACATGCACGCCTTATGTGAAGGTCACCTATTAGAGTATAAAAACAAGCGTCAAATGGCAGAGGAACGTGTTATCAGCAAAAGGGAGACAAAACAACCATGCCTTCTATGACTTTCGACGAAGCTGCTCAGAAAATGCGAGAAACGCATGGCGTAAAAGAATCCGATATGGAGGAGCTCTATGCCCTCTACAAGCAGGCGACCGTGGGTGACGTTAACAAAGGTAATGTTCATTTTTCCATAATTTTTATTCTTCTTTCTGTAGAAAGACCAGGAATTGCGCATCCAGTAGAGAGAAGAAAGTGGGATGCCTGGGAGAAGAAGAAGGGAATGAGCTCAGAAAGAGCCAAAGAGGAATACGTAAAGAAGGCCGAGTCCCTCTTGTAAAACTATTTTAAAACGAAATAAGAATTTTTATCCGCACGAATATCTTTTCAAAATCTATTTCACCTTGTTAGAAAGATCTGGAAAGCAATATGAATTTATAGTAGGCCAACTAGACTAGATTCATGCCTTTCTGGTTCACCAAATGCTATCTACATCGTATTCAATGTATTTTAAAATAAATGTTATTATTATAAAAATAAGCATCGTAGTTGTGATTGAACGAATAAAATAAAAAAAATAACTTGCAAATTCAGGCGGAGTCATAGTCATTAAAGGTGTCAAATTAATTACAAAAGATCTAATCGGATGTTAAAAATGAATCAACAGTGAGTATTAATCTCCAACAAATATTCTCTGAAATAACCTTCACCGATATGCAGGATACATAAGGCATCCGAAGACAACTTATGCACTTTTAGAAGAACGGAAGATGAAACTGGCAGTGGTTAAAACTGGTGGTTACTAATGTCCTCCATTGCTCGGGCTATTGCCTCCATCAGAGAAGAGGATTCGGTATTATGAGGATGCTCATTAACTCCCTTTTCAATCGCGTCCCGCTCCGCACCACCCCACACGTAGTAATCCAATGGATTAGAGTCTGGTTAGCAGTTAGGAGGCCATAAGTTTGGTGTGGTGTGACAAGATGATGAAAATTCTCTGCTATCTATCCAATAGGGGTTTTTGAGAGCATCATGGGATGGAGCCGAACCATGCTGGACGACACAGGACCTTCCACTGGCTACGCTGTCTATCCAAGGCAGCTTAAAAACATTGGTCAGAGGAGTCTCCACCTAGACATCTGCATCTGCATTGACTCTCAGGCCCTGTGGAAAAAACTGAGGAGTCATAATGTGCCCCTCTCTCACTGCTGACAACACTGAAAACCATCACTGTTGGTGGAAAATTCGTGAGCATACGTAACAGTTGGAATTTCAGTGAGGTCCGCCCACACATACCCACCTACATTCCTTCGACTGATTTTTTCATCCAGGTGAAAGTTGTTTCCATCGAAGAAAAGCCAAGGACACTCCTGTTCTTCAGCATGGCTTAATTTCTTTAAGGATCGTTTTGGACGCAGCAAACGATTTCCTTGAGTTGTTTTTGTCCACATAAACCGACCTCGTCTAAGAACTTATTACATGGATTCGAGATCGTGACGAAGAACATTCCTTATATATTGCTGTTCCTTCAGACATTTGAAGATCTTTGGTAAGATATCGTGCAATGACTTCCCAGAACTTTCGTCCATTATGTCATGTACTCTTCTCATAAACTCAGGCGTTCTGAGTGAGTCAGCAGAGCGTTGACGATGTCCTTTTCTCTTGCGCTCGTGGCGACCAATTCATTTCCATTGTTTTCATTCAGCAACTCCTTTCTCACTTTGCAAACAGAAAATGTGGCGACTTTTAGAAATCTTGCAATTCGTAAATTCCTATGTTTCGTTTTTATAGACACTATTACTCGGTGTGTCTTTTCATTTCACTAGTTAAAGTAATATCTGGCATGAGATCTTCTGATATAAAAATGCGTTAATCATAGTCGGGTTAGTTTGAATTACAAAATATAAGTGACCTCAAATGCCTTGCGCACTCCATATATTATTTGTTTATCTTCATAACGATAGCTAACATCTAAAAATCCGTAGCCATTCTATCTCGAACTCCCAGGATTATATTTGCAAAATTTACGAGGACTGAAATCGGAAAACCTAAAAATATCAAAATTCTCTTTTTCAGACCGACCTTTTTATCGACATCCTTCATTTGAACTACTTAACTAATTCTTAAGTTTTGGGGCTTCTTTGAGATAAAAGTGCTTTCTTTACTCTGTATGGATAAACATAAATGTAAAACCAATAAAATTTTATTTTCTTTATTCTTTGACGAAATTTCTTGTAATTGGAGAGTAAGGTAATAAAATTTATCAGAAGTTTAATTTGAAGAAGACGGTAATTAACGTTACTGAAACTGTCAGCTTCGTTTCTGCCAACTTAGATTGGTCACACGGCGATATCCTAAATTATTACAGAATCTGTCTCTAAATTCTGTAATAACCTTACTTCTCCAAGTGCATATTCGATGCAAATAGCATGAAACTTGACTGCTATGGATCTATTAATACTGCTCGGTAATGACATTCAGTAACCTACATTATATTTAACAGAATTCACAATTAAATATAGATGAATGACATTCCAGTCTCTCTTTAGGTTTTACCAATCCACCGATTGAGAAGAATGTTACCATAACAAGAAGAAAACCCTATATATGGGGCAATTTAGCGACGGAAATAGACAAGTTCTCTCAAAAAGAAGGTGAAGCAAGTTTTTATTCAGGTGAATCTATTTAAAATTAAAGAATGCAAATGTTAAGCTTAAATTAAAATCGTTAACCGCATTTTTAATCCTATTTCTCTTAATTTATGATCAATGAGAGAACACAGGATCTTGGCATCGGAATCATAAAAGAGACCTTGAATTTCACAGTGGCAGAAATCAATTCAAACTTGTTATCTACTTAACGCATCATATAGCGCGATTTTCACCTTATTGTTATTCCTCAGACTATTGTACTTAAGGGATTATCTAATCATTTTTCTCTAATCAAATTTTTATGTCGCTCACACGAGATCGTGTCCCACGAAGCACACATGCTTTTGTTGAATATTTCGTAATAAATCAACCATTTATAAAAAAAATACATTTATTAAAAAAGGAAGATTTTAGTTTTTTATTAAACTTCATGTACCAGACACTTAGGGGATTTAAGTTTCATAATTCAGTGTATCAAAAATTGATTTTGTTAAGGTTTTATTGCGTGACTTAGAGTAAATAAACCGACGCAATATCTGATTTGACTTGGTGAAGTCATAAATCTCAAAAGCCTCTTCAGTATAGACAGACTTTATAAGCTCTTAACCTGTGGGTGTATAGTTTTACGTTGCTGCGAAGAAATAAATGGCGTTAAATAGAGAATTAAAGTAATCACTTTTACTTTGTATTTTGTGCCGAAGTTTGATCCAAAATTATAAATTCTATATAAGTTAGTGATGGTTAGATAACGTAATAGAATTGCAGAGATTTCAATAAATTAAGAGCTTTTAGATTGGTGAATTTTCTCATTCATTCGAACCTGATTGGGCCTTTCACTGGAGTTATTTGTGCAGGGTATTTTCCATCTAAGGTTCCTTTTTCTACTTTTGCCCACTTTAATCACCAGATAGTTCTCCTTGGTGGTACAGATAGGTTTGAAGCTCTTGGTTATGGAAAACCTCTCACGGAAGGGAATATTAATTGTAACGCTGATTGGGTGGATGCATGAAAATGCAAATTTTTACCACAATTTGTTCACTTTTCTCCAACTACGATCTGAACTCATACTTCATGCTATACCAACAAACTGCATTTTGCTCTAGAATCTGTGCATTGAAGAGGATTTACTCCAAATTTGAATGTAAATAATCTGATTTGATGTAAATATGCATATGGTTTCATACCTGTTATTTTATGACCGTTTTGTGCCTCCTTATTTCAAAATTCTTAATTCGACTCTCTCTATATGCATTAGTGCAATATGCTAAGGAAATAGAACTACTAGTTTGCATTGCCTTTGGGACTGATTTATTGCCGGGATATCTCTAGTTTTAAAACCACCTTATATTGAAGAGGAAACTAACAGAAAACTAACTATTGTCTTCTCAGCTCTACGAGTTTCACTACAATAAAAGAGGGAGGAGCTGCTTGTACTAGGTAAAAATGCAGACTAGTGAACAATTTCGAGACCAGTGGGCCCCGAAGAGTCACTTATTAAACGAGTAATGTTGAATGCATAGATGAGAGATAACAATGGAATATTGGTAGACGTCTTACCCGCAGAGAAATGAATCGTTCACAGAACATACATATGTAGAGAATAGAGAAGGTACAAATATATTCTCTCTTAAAATCATATCAAAATTATGCTTTTTAAAATTGGTAGCGGTGACACATGTTGGAAATCAGAAGACTGAGAATTTTAGACCCTAAAGTGAGGTACATTTACCTTTCTCTTTCATAGAAATGTTATTCTGTTAGATATATAGCGCTCCAAAGAGGATTGAAATTCTTGAAAAATTATTTGCTGGCCTGAAAGTATCATATATTTTTGAAGTGTCGGAAGTATATGATGCCTTATACAGACAAAATGAAACAATTGCCTCTTGGCAGTGTGGAACGATGCTTAACCATCACTCAATTGATGTGACACTTAACATTTTAAAGTGGAAATTAGACATGCAACTGATATGCTACAAGACTGATATTCAATGGTGTGCCGACTGATGACGGCTTAAACTGCCTGTTCAAGTATTGGTCTAACAAATATGAAGTCATTCCCAAGGACAGTGACCAAATGTATTGTCGTACAAATGGTTACATATGGGTACATATAAACAAATGAAGGCTAAACAAAGATTTTGTGTAGGGGTATTCAGGAGTTCTTCTGCAGAAGCGATTTTTATCCGATTTAAGACACTTTCAAAATTGTAATCAGTTGGATAATATTAAGAATTCACATTTAGTATATTATAATTTACAAAAATTGATTATTGTGATGTATGAGAACTAACATTCTTTCTTTCTTCTGCATTGGGCAATTTAAATGGAAATTAGTTTAAAGTTGAAGTATTGTTTTTTTAAGTGAGTGAAAACTCTAACTGATCTATGTTTTATATGCAACCATAAAAAATTACGAATATAAAAGATATTGACCTATTGTAAGGGTCATTTCAAATACTGAGAGTAAATAGTTGAAAATTAAATTTTAAGGTTCAAATGTCTTAGTAATTAGGAACTTTCCTCTCTTCTCCTAGCATTTATTAGCAATTTTAACATGCTAATTATTATGGAGAGGTTACTAGGTCGAATTAAAGTCATTATGCATAATTTTAAGCCATCAGAAAGCCTTTCCAGTAGTCCACGTGCACATCTACTAGATCAGAGATGATGAGATTAAGTCTCACTGTTCATATACACGCTCATTGAAGCATATACATTGATGTAGAAGCTCAACCATACTGTTCAATTTTGATCACTAAAGCCAAACCAAATAATATCAGTATTTCGCATAATGAGCATTAGAATTTCTTCCAGTGGTTCAAGATTATTACATGTTCGTTTATGAATAAGACAGCATACAATGTACCAATCGGATAAGCAGATATTAAGCTAAAACGAGTTTGAAATAGTTTTGAGAAAGGGTGGGAGGATTCAGCACATGCGAATCTCGAATCTCATATCAATACTGAATATAGAATTCTGAACTGTGTTCTTTCAACTATTCATATGTTTTATAAGAATTAAAACCACCAAAATTTGGACACTAGAAGTCCTTTTTGGTCATTTCGTCTGAGGAACGATGTTTCTATCGATAGTGCAGGAGCATTGGTTTTGTTTCCACAAACATTTGCATACATTTGGCAGCTCTCTACTTCACAATTATTGCTTGAATCCCCTTAGTATGGAGGTTTACAGTATTAGAGACAGGAATCGACGTTGTCAACTGTTTTAGTCATGACTTTCCTGCCGTCCTGATCGATTCTCCTAAACCGTAACTTAGTGTAAGTATGTAACTGTAAGAAAATTGAGATAGAAAGAAACGCTATCGTTTAATTTCTCAATCACGGAGATTTTTTTTTCAAATTTGAAGGAAGTCTAAATATGAAATATTGACATTTATTATTCTTTTTGCATTGTCATTTAATGATATTCAGTTTTAAATTTTGCATTTCAAGCATTTACAATTCTCAGGGTTTCGATTTTGTGCTACCGAACCATGCTCTTGAAATGTAGGTTTTATTTATTAGCCATTTAAGTAATACCAGAAAGAGAACATTTATTCATCAGGTTGTATAAACTTTATTTACATTCACCTGTTTGCTATAGTTTAACAGATGTACTGCTAATAATAAATATTCAAATTTCCTCTAATCTCAACTCTTGCTCTCCTCTAGGCCTAAAGGAAGTGAATGAATTTTACATGTCAGGCACGGGTAACCAATCAGCATTCACAATATACTCTGTATGATGACTCTTGCACGACAAATTTCGATTTCATTGGCTGTCTACAAACACTCTGACAAACCTTTAGGCAATTATCATCACTTGCCATCTTTCTATTTCAGAAGTCAGAAATTCAGAAATTCGCATGGCACTAGATTTTAAAGTGTCATAATCATAGTAAGTTATTACGAAAAATAAATCTGTGTCCTATCTACAACATTGAGATGTGAAAATAGACAGAATTTTTAATCTTTTGTTAGTATTTGCTAGCAGAACTATTATTATTAAATGTAGTGCCTGATTTATGAAAGCTAGTAAATTTACCACAACTTTCAATTGCTTTCATTTAGAAATTACACTTTATAGAATGAATCAAGCGGTTATGAATATGTATAATGATATAAAAAGTGTTAAATGATAATTAATTTATATCAGTTGAAATCGATCATAACGGCAAGGAAAGTCCAGATGGTAAACAATTCAATTGGTAAATATTTGAATGCTGTATGCAATTACTTATAAGAGTATGAATTACATCTTCCGTCTGGATCGTCTCTGAACATTGACATATTTCGATTTCGTTGACCCATAAGTGGGAAAAGAACAAATTTCAGTGTTGGATTAAGAAAAGCCTTGATTTCGTTGAGAAAATCATTTTGCATTTATGTTTGTGATTTATTTCAAAGTTTTAAGCCCCCTTAAACAGTTTACAAGTAAAAAGTACGTTTGAAGAGAGTACGTAATTACAGAATTGGTTAATAGATCGCTTTCCACATTTAAATTCCCTTCTCAAAATTGAGCACCGAACTGCAATATATGAACAATTATAGGTTTCCGATTTCCTGAAGGATTAATTATATGCCAAGTTACTGAGAAAGTTAATTTAGTTACTTTAATGAGTTAATTAAACCAAGATGAAACCATGGGAATGCATTTCCGTGAAATTTCCCTCAAAATTCCTTAAAATCAGTTACTTTGTGATAGTAAAGTTAACATTAATTTCCCTTAAAAAGACTGAATTTTAGATACATATTTTGAAGATTACAATCATGGTAATATATAAACGAGCGGACATTGCAATTAATATAATGACATGGTGATTATACATTGACGATTATTTAGACAAAGCACCTAAAACCTATCAACATTGTGGTTAAACATATATGTATATGTTAATATTATACATTATTAATATATTTTGCATGAGACAATTCATATGATCAAGAAGATCCAAAGTCCATAATATGGAGAGGCGCAATACTCTCCATATTTAAAAGTTTTAATTGCGAAATATCTTTTGAACATACGAAATAGAAAATATTCCAGTAAGGGATGAAATGGTAGGTTTAACAATAATATTTGATGAATAAAGGAAATCAAGGGTCTTACTTTGGATGAATTCTTAAATAAAATAACTGCCCACTTTCTTTTTGTGTACAATTTTTATGCAGTTACCGTTTGTACTTTAACCAAAAGAAGTTTTAGGTTAACAGAAATAGGCCACTCTAAGTCTTCTTCGTTGAAGCTCGGCCGCGAGATTTCCCAGAGGAATCTACTGACCTAGTTATTCGCATATAATGGCTCTTTGATAGCGTAATTCTAACGGTAACCTTCTTGAAATGATAAGAAGAGCCTTATGTTGTTTATTATTAGACACCGCTATAACTCTTGTGGAAATACCGTACTAGAGAGTTGGTTCTTCGAAGATATCGATATCCTTTACCTTTACTCTGGTCGAAAATTATAGACATCTTAAATTGGGTCAGTGCTTTAGCAATTGCTTTTGGTTCTTCAGAATTCGTGCCTTACAGTGCTTGTTGCCGTTTCATCTATTTGATTTGCGACCCTAGATATGCGAAGGAGTTTACATTTTGAATCTTGCTGCTTTGGCAAGTAGCCTTATCCCAGAAAAAATAATTCAAACATTACAATATATACAATATATAAATAATGTACATTAGACACATTAATAGTTTGTTCGAAGAAATATCATAAGTACACTGAATAGGAAATATTATCTTCTACTTTGATCAGATGAGTACATTCTAATCTACAGTGTTCGATTGGATGGTCTCTCTCGTCCTGCTTACTTAACATCATTATAATATATGAATTAAATGTATTCGTTTCATCTTTTCAGACGAACTCAACAGTAAATTTAGGGTGTGTGCGCCTTAAATTCAAATTTGACTGCGTGACCATCTTTTAGAAATTCATAAATGTTAAAATTCACATGCTTGTTATCTAGTTATCACAATTCATCATACGATTTTCCAAGAGCGACATCCATGGTGGCACTCATTATCTACTTAACTAGTCAAAATCATACCATAGATGTGTGATTTCTTTGAATTGCTGACAACACATTTCATCTTACAGAAAGAACTTTTAGATATTTCGATGTCAAATAACTTCAAAGGGAGAACACCAAAACCAAAACATCAGAAATGGCAAATATCAAAGAAAGCTTCGGAGAGAAAGAAAGCATTCAAAGAATTAAGAAGTTATAACTGTATTTTAATAAATACAATTAAACTTATAATGCATAACTATAGATAAAGCTTTGAATTGAAATAATTTAGACGTATGATATCCAACTGATAAAATTTTTTCTAATCTATTTAACATTCATTTTGGCAGAGGAGTAGGTCCTGAAGTCCCTCTAATGAGAAACCCCGGTTCTAACACATCAACTCTCTATGAGGGTTAATCTTTTCGGTCTGCGATTGCCTTAATGAATGCATCTGATGGTTACCGAAATCAGGAACCTTGAATTATCTGGAATCCACAGTAATCACACAAAATTAAAATAGTTCAATTTTAATCTGATTTAATTTAAATATCCTTCTAGATACATATTTTGTTTGAAAGAAACGATCCAGATAATAATTCCCTTAAATTGAAAAAGTCCAATAAGAAATATTTCTTCATTTTACAAAAATTTTTGTCTAATAATTTAAAAAAAATTAACAATAGAATGATTTAGAAATGACAGACTCAAATCATACACAAACGTTCGTACGCAATTCCTTAAACCATTCGAGAATCCATTAATGTGAATATAACCCTGGGTTTGGCACGAACATTCCAGATGATTTCTCTTATGATTTGAATATATATATCGATCTAATGATCCCTCGTCATTTTCTTACCTGAACAACTGAATTCTGAATTTCTAAGTGAGACGTTAACTTAACATGCAGATACACGTTTAACCGTATGAATATCTTTCTATGAAGTTACTTTTTAATCTTTCTCTTTCAGTAATGCTCAATATTATGATTTCGAAATGCATGAAAGAGTTGTAGACGTATTTAGACATGCAATTTTAAAGACAGACTATAAAATCCAAATCACAGGGTGTGATATGCATTGAAATTTCGTCATGGAGAGGTAAAATGTATTACGAAATTTTGAAAAAAAGCGTTGCTATACATCGAACATTATTTATTAAATGTGACAATAATGGAAAGGAAAAGTGATTAAGTACTGAGAAGAGACAGTTATGGAACAACTTTGAGGAAACATCGGTGATTTAAGAGACACAATTTCAAAATTTTTACAATATCAAACAAAATCATTAACGTTTAGAATTAAATTCCAAATCTTTGACAGTTTATATCAAAATTTTTCTGCTTCTGCATAGACTTTTGAGCAAAAAGCATGTTACATTGCTAGGAAAGGAAACTAACTAGTATAATGAGTACAGAGAAGAGGAGTATAATTCTTAAATCGAAAAAACGGATAAACTAAATTCTAGACTGGTCCAGTAAAATGTTGAGATGGTTCGCAGGAAAAAAGAAGAATAAGAGATTTGAACAAAAAATATCTTCAAATGGTCTAATAACTCTGAAATATTCCACTTATTATCGAGCAAATAGATAAACCTAATTGTTTTCTATCTTTGAAATCGTCGAATTCGACATTAATCTGAAGCTGATTATGTTTCATATACCTTTGCAAGTCTCTTTTACTAATCATGGCTCTGAGGAGAATCCAGTGAAATTAAGTAACACTGCTAAATGTTTAATTTAATCAACCAGTCAACACAATCTGAATATAGCAAATACAAAAGCTATCGGAAAAACATGGATTCAGTAATGAAAATGAAGTATGCTTCTTTCTGAATTTGAAGGAAGTAAAATTTCTGACATTTTGACTTCATTTTATGGACTCATTTCATTCCAAATTGTACTTTTTGCTGAACTGCTATGGGTAATAAAAATATATTAATTAATCTGAAGTATTTGCTTCAATTTGTTTAGTGCTTATTTACATATGTTCTTGAATTTATTCTCCCCCTTCTGTGACTTTTCAAGGGCAAAACTGTCCCAATAATCTGTGATTTAATAGTTCTAAATCGATTAAAAACTCTCTGAGAAAATCCGAAGTTTTACTATTTAAAAATAGAAACAAGCAAACAGCCCGCGGAATAGAGTGGTTATTATTAACAGTTTGAACAAACGAGGGAGAATAAATTAGAAAGTCAACCAAAATACAATTAAGTGATTCATAAGAGGAAAAATACCAAGGAGGCAGTTCATTTACGACCAGGACCATAAAGTGGGGAAATTTAAGCTGCGTCATTCCGGGGAAATAACTTAATATCACTACCCAAGGGTGATTAGGCGTCAGTAATGGCGATGACTAATTCCATTCCATAGAAAATGGGAAATTTGAAGGGCTTATCACAGAAGAATACTCTCGATACTATCAAAATTTATACAACCTTTAGTAGGGAGGAGAGATAAGCACGACTTTGATAGTTTAAGGGCTACATAAACTCGATATCATATCTTCTACTGAGATTTATTAGTAGTGTGAATCTTAAGATTTCTTAACGTAACCTTGTGGAGAGAAATTATAAATTAAAAAATAAAATCATTTTCCAGCTAAATGTTCTTTTTACTAAAGGAGTACTAAAAATAACAAATCACTTAACCCATTTAGGGGAGCAATGTGATTAAAAGATATATTTTGTAAAATTGGATCTATTTTCCACAAAACAAAACTAGATATCCTGTATTATTTGGAGAGATGAGCCATTACTATTGCTGGAATTCGCTTTTATGTGTTTTTGTTTCTATTCAATTCAAATTCTTCTTAAAAGGGTACGGCAGGATGGACTCTCGATTAGATAGAGATAAAAAATATAAGATAGGGAAAAATAATTAGGCCGACATCCTTTTAAGCTGCAAAAATTCAGTTATCACAAGATCAGGGTAAGACGGAGTCAGTGACAAAATAAGTTTATTAAGGAACAGCAGAGGGAAGACAGTAACCTTGTCACTAGTAAGCTGAAAAAGGGTTAAGTAACGGGAAAAATAGATAAAATGTTCCAGGGCGGAATCCGTGATCGTAAGCACATTTATATGAAGAAGACAATAAATAGGATAAAATTGGAATACGAATCAGGATAACAAATAACGGTAAAAATGAAGCAACTGCTGGTGACTTAGTAGAGCTCACAGATAAAAAAATAACTGCTATATTCACTAAAGATTATGCAAAATGCATATCTAAGTAAAATAAATCCACTTATGGTTCTATTTGGAAACTAAGTGTTGAGTGCATGTATAATTAAGAATTATTATTTATAGGAAAATTATGACCCCATAGGCATTTGATAATTATTTGTATATAGAGACTGATTATAAATGAACTTTTACCCATTTTAAATAAGAAGAGCAAGGATTGAGTGAAAACAAAAGATATGTTGAGCACCAACTTCAAAAATTTATGAGTGTGAGAGGGGAAAAACGACGTTTGGAAGAGCCATTACAATACTGCCGTGTAAAGGATATGCAGGCTTATTTGCGATAAATATTCGTAAATGACTATCTGGCGTTAACCGTTAGTCAAACGAACAATCGGGAATTTTTTTCTAAACAAAATAAACAGTACAAAAATGAGTCAGTATATATAATTTAGTACTGAGTAGATCTCTAAAAGCTGTTCAAATTAAGGGTTTAAGATGATCTAATTGTATTCATTAAAATTATGAGCAGTTAGTTACCATGTGTTAGACTTTCAGTAAAAATAAAAAAAACCTTAGGAGCTAGATATTTTGAAGTAAGGCTGGAATAAAATGGACTACTTTTAGTGATTTCGTACCTAGGAGGTTACCAAATTTACCAATAAGGAATCATCACTTACAATATATAATTAATTAAATAAGAAATAGAGGATACAATGGGTAGAGAAAATTGAATGTTGGCCATAACTCTTCGATCTTAAAAGAGTCATGAGTCGGAAATAATCACATCATTCTATTTTTGGAACAAATGAATTAGAATAGCTCAGCTGTATATTGTCATAGGACAATTAATTAGTCGGTTGCGGAAAGTAGAAAATCAATACGAAGTAAACATTAGAGCGTAATTATTTTGATATAATAAATAAATATTATGTGAAAATATATGAAAATATATGTTAAAAGTTGGTGGAATAACTTATTCACTACAAAATTAAATAAAAGAAAAGTGAATAAAATTATAATAAAGAAATAAAAATTTATTTTCTATTTATAAGTGACAAATTTTAACCTATCTTTTTAAACTAGCTTTAAAAATTAATTACCTTAGCGATGAAGAAGTGCAAGTTAAAAATCTGCAAAATTCATTTTGATAATGCATCGGAGTAAAAAATGCAGCCTTGGGTTAACGTTACTTTTTGCAGGAAAGAAAAGCATTCCAGTAGTGTGCGATGTCTCCATATAGGCAAGAACGCAAAATTTTCCAACTATTACGCTGCCTCTATGCGTTATTTAGTAAATAACACTAAATTAAAATGAAGATTTTTTTCTCCTGAAGTTTCTTATGCGTAAAATAACCTTGTTTGTAAAATGCAACATTTTTTTGCTTGAGAAGGAAGAATTGTTTTAATCAGATGAAAGGAGGTCACTTTTATATTCGTTAAGATACGTTTTACTGAACATTATTATGAAATGATGTATCTCTAGACATAAAAATTTAATCTGTTTGATGGAAAAGTCAGATAAATTTTGTATTACAATTTTATTTCGACGAAAAGTTTACAAAACCATCAAAACCATTGTATTAAACCAGCTTGATTAAAGCTTGCAAAATTTTCAATTTAGGCCGGGAAGCATAATTTTTTAAATATAATGTAAAAGAGGAAACCAGAATTAAAAAATGTGGGTCTCTTGACGCTAAAGTTTTTCCTAGCTGGGGGCATGTGAAAACCTTGGAGTATAATGAAACTTGATTTGCTAGATTTTGGGTGAAAAAGTCCTTTATTCTTTATCCTTTTTATACATGTGGGGCTGCTTGCATGACTATTTTCCGATTTTTTAACAAGTTTGTTCTATCAACATAAATTATCAATTGATGCTTGCATAACAAACTCAATTTGTATATAAAAGTGCATTGATTGAAACATAGAGAGATGTAGGTAAAAGATTTAGTATTATACTTTCGAGCAAACTGTCTTGAAGAGTGGTCTCTAAAGCTCGACACTTTGTCCTTAACACCTTCAGGGTTCTTGAAGAGTTCATTTTTGTTTTAGATTAGTTTACAAGACAATTGCGCTGATTTTCATGAACGGAGATTTAAATTACCTTGAAGTTTTCCATGTCCACCGGTGAAGTTTAAAATCGTACCATTCAAAAGAACAGGTGATTGGGTCACTCCTATCTTTATTTCTGTAGAGCGATTACTTTCATAAGCTGGAACTTACAGCTTTGAAATCATCTGAAACTTTCAGGGCTATTATTATGAATTGGGCATCGGATATTATAAATTAGGTGTAAAGAACCAGAAGATCAGGGAGAAAATATCTAATTCACGTAGTTTTATACTATCTAAATTATCACTGAATAGATAGTAGAAAACAAGACATGTTGAGGAAAAGGAGAGATTACTCATACTCATATCACCGTGTCTCAAAGGGAATTTATCATGCTGAACGACATATCGCATAAACTAAATCGAATTTGGTTGATAACAGAATGATACTCATTTTTGTAAGGAAAAAATTAACAGACCGGGTTAGAATATTTTCCATTTTCAAACCAGCATCGCTATTGACAAAGGAGTTCATATTAGTCTTTTTATAGCGTTACAAAGTGAAATATAATAGTTGGTATTATTAATGGCCTTTATATATCAAACCTTATAGAATATTGTTAAACGAAATAGACAAGAATTTGATAAATTACATTCTATGAACAAAACGGGCAAATGAGAAAGTGCGGAAGTAGCACAAGGTGCGCTTGTCAACCCTTATTAACTATGAAATGTTTTAATCAATAAAAACTCGCAGTTTCCTAAAAAGAGTTCATTTTTAATGAAAAAGAAACAATTATTAAGTGCATAATAAAACAATGAAGCACACCACCATTTGGATAATCAAATACATAAAGTTTATATGTCAAGTTAAGCGAAAAATATCCCTTTGCGAAATGTTTTAGTGTGTTTGTCTATGGTAAAAACAAATAACAAAAGTAATATAAAATATTGTGTAACTTGATAAATTCAGTGAGTTATTAGTCTAGTAATATTTACGTTGGGCAGTGTAGCATTCAAAGTGCTGTAAGGTTAAATTTTTACCTATCTCACCTCAGATGTGTTAAGATTGTGAACAATTGAATGGCTATTCAAACATTGGAAGAAAAAATAATTTGAAGTGATAAGACCGACCATGAACAAGCGCTGGATAGCACAGACAAACATATTTTATAATCCGAGGGACGAATCATGAAATTGGAAGTTTGGAACGTGAACTGCCCATTTATTAAAATCGTACAAACTTATCGATAACTTGACGTAGTTCACGGTATCCTTTTGACTCCCTCTCTCTTATTATTTGTTCGATTTTGTTTGTTTTCTACAATTTCAAATTGTATATCGTGTATTACCGTGGGTAATAAGAATAATAATAAGAATAAGAAGTTAATATTGATTAAACTATTTATAAATTACCTAATAAAGAAATTATGAAATTGGTGTTAGTGAATTAAGATTACAATTGCGATATTTCAGAAATCGTGACTATTATAAAAACGAGTTGACATTTGATACATACAGTATTCTTCCAGAATGCACGAATTTGTCTTATTTTTCTCCTATTGGGTCCTATTTTGTTTTTACTCTTTCTAATGTATATTATTTGGAAAGAAATGACATTTAATTATCGAAAGTGGTATTTGATTATATAATAATAATATTAAATAATGAATAAATTGAGTTTAATGGCCATAAATCATCTAATTTTGTTTATTAATAGATTATAAGTTGGGGTGTGTATCGTCTGGAAATAAATGACTTAGACATCTCTTTGGTTTAATTTTTTTAGTTAAATGAAAATTCGTTGAAATATAACAGTCATGATAAATTTCTATGCATCTACGACCTCAATGAACTTATTAAAAATGAAGTATTGAGTATAAGGGGGAAAACTCTACTCCTTGTATAGCGTTTGAACATGTAAAATGACTGAAGAGTTATTTAAGAGATAAAACGAAGGTTGATTAGGAGTTATAGATAAAACTACAATCCAAAGCAGCCTATATTATTTGAATTCTGAGGTGACTGTGGAGCTGAATTTTCCATAAGGTGTATGGTTCCCTTTGTAATATCTGGGTGATTCACAGCACAAATTTAAGGGATTAGCTTCTTGACTTGCTAATTTGTTGAAATAACTAAATAATTGGTCATTCCATTCAGAATTATTCGTGTCTTCCAACAACCGTGGGCGAGTGGATGAGGTTAGCAAAGGGATTTTAAACATAGCGATGGTGAACCGTTTCGTTTTTTATTTTTCTCCAAATTTACACAACATGGAATGGGAATAAATGTTTTTACAAAACAAGAAGATAGTAATCGATCAAAAATTTTCCGTCTATTCCTCATTTTTTCATATTATTTAGTGAAATTAGCACTTGAAATCTATCTTCATTTGTTACTAGTCCTTGATTGTGTTTTCTCACGATTAATTTATTTTCTGCTATTTAAGCATTTTGCATTGAATCGTGTCTATTTAAGCTGAATATCCAGTTACTATGTTTATCTAAGCAATTTCCTTGACAACCTCTAATCTTAGACTTGACAAGATAAAAGCAAACGTAAAGATGCATAAACGATCCGGTTATTTGCATTATTTTCCATGTAGTTAGCTGTATTTAAAATTAAATTAACTTATAACTTTAAAATAAAATAAACTTAACTTATAATTTATATATATAAATAAATTATATAAAGAGATAGTGACATGTCTGATTGAAACAAAAGCACTTGCAAATCCGTTACGCAAACTTACTATATTAAACTTCAGTTATTCTTGTTTTTAAAAATAAAATGTCCCATTTCAGTACAAATATGGGAAAAAGTTAATTTGCCTTCAGAAAAATGATAAATCGGTTGATAAAAATGAAAATATTACTAAAAATTCCTTTGATTTTGTTAAGCGTACTCGATTTTCTTTTGATTTATAAATTTATCTTTAATTTTATAGAATAATTACACAAATTTTAAGCCTAAATATGCAAAGCACTTGTACCGAACAATAAGCAATAGTTTTAAAGCCGTCGAATTTAGCAGATTGTTTGAATTTCGATTTTTCTGCCTCATATATGCTAAGAACAAACTGTAGGTGGCCAAATTACTGATTTTATTTGTAATAAGATTCTATTTTGAACGTTGTTTCATTTAATAAATGATACTTTCTTAGGTCACGGTCATCAAACTTTCTGTATTGCAATTACCTGCATTTCCTATGCCCACACATGACCAATATTTCGGGAATATTGCATATCGGTGAAACAATTAATTCAGGATCTAATTACTTGTAGATTCCTATTATTGAATACAAAAGTGGGAAATGATAAAATTTTGGTTCAACATAAATGAAATGCCGATTGGTCGAGTTTAAGTTTCATCCATAATGTTTATGTTGGAAGATTTTATCAACCTTTTACTATTCCTTCTAAATATCAATTCTGTCTAGACGTGGTTGTATGATTCAAATCATTGTGTTAAGTCTAAATATATAGTTTGAATAGAATCAATAGTACGTTTTGAATGCGGTATAAATGGAATCCAATTTAACGTTTGTTAAGGAAAGTTTTGAGAGAAACTTAAAGTTTTTGGACTGGATATATTTATTATGCTGAATTGTTCCTTTCTAAAACTACAACTGCTCAGGCTTCAGAGGGAAGAAAGAATACTTGTAGAGCAGTTCGAAGATTCTTCTATTAAGAAAATGGGTTTATGCTATAACGTAACCAACTAGGAGTTCTGGTAGTAATCTAGCAGAACCAACAATCTAGAAAACTCGGTAATATAGCAACTTAACACAGAAGCTAACAACTCACGGCAGATAAGAAGGCACGTTATAGTCAACACGCGTGTATTAACGAAACTCACACTCAATCGGTATCGGCTTAAACAAATACGAATAATGATCAAGTGTCAAGAAAGAAAATACATTTTTGTTCATAGAAGAAATATTGGGAACGGGGGAAAATAATTATCATTTCTTCTAACAGTTTACGAGTATATATGATAAGCAATTTGTTTCCCGGTTTCCCAATAATTGCAGCGATAGGCTCTTCACTAGTGGTTGAACATATCCAATTTCAAGCATAGTAATCCACTGATCGATAACATGGAATATGAATAATGAAGCTTACAAGTTTCTGTCGACTGTTCTTGAAAATGATCGATTTGGCGTCCTAAAGGTATCAAATATTGATACAGAGTTGTATTCACGATTTGAGCCATTATTTTATAATTCTTCAAGATTTGAATTATTAGATAGCGTTCCCTTTGGTCGTACCTTCGTTTAATTTGGTAAAAGTTATTCGAAATGGCAGGTTAAAGTTTTAAATATTCGTGTAACTCACATTTCAAAAGCATTTTTAACTTATTAAGTCGGATATTCATTGTTATAATGGAAATATATGGTACCATCAATCGACTTTTTAGATTTTTGGAGGTGCCAGCAAAAGAAGAATGCTATTTAGTTTATAAAGGCAATCTATGCAACATTAAACATTCAGAGTCATTTGCTTTTCCTTATTTCTGATTTGTTATAATATTCTGTTCAGCATTAGCGCATTTTAAGCTGCTTGTAATAATGAAGTCATTATTTCAAAGTTGATCACATATTTTCTTTGATCCCAAGCTTCTGCACTTATGCTTATATCGAAGTCATGCTATGCCCCGTAAAGTCAATATGATGACTCATTCACCTCATTGTAACATATACTTTATCCGCGTTTGATCACATTTATTTTTCATGTGTGTATATAATTCTCCATGCTCACTTTATTTAATTTAAGGACACCTTCACTTTATTGCCTTTCCGAAGCCATTTATTCAATTACATATGCAATTGATTTCCCAGGTTTGTTATCAACCATTCACTTTAGTAGCTAGTGACTTCTTTCCATTCCTTATGCAAGCAACAGCATAATATGTATGAAGACCCTGCGTGAAGCGTCATTAATACATCTCCGAGTGTAACATACCCGCTTATATTCACCCTCACTGGCAGGACCAACTCGTAGTACCTTTATTCAACTCTCTGAAATTCCATCCTATTCTGTCATTAATGTGTAATTACGAAACTACTAATGATAAATCTCTTACCTGGTAAATTTACAGATACTTCAATCCTTCTCTGGCATATTTCAAAATATTACACTACCCTTACTTTATACAGTCATCTATCCACTTATATTGGATAGGTATAATTCTACGGTTCCTTACCAATTACTGTTACAAGACACGGGCAATGAATTTACAAATTAATAAATTTGGTTTAACCTAGGAGTAGATCTGAGCCAGAACTAGGTTCCCAAAATATCATATATGGGAGAAAATTGATCAAAGCTTTGCAAATGATGATAATTTTCCAACGACCAAAATCAAGCAACGATATATCTGCCATTTCAAGAATAATTAGAGGTTTTTCTGATTGTAGACGAAGAAGAGGTCTTAAGATAAATGAACTGTATAGTGAAGGAAGAAATAAAATTGTTGCTTACGATTATCTCTGTGCAATAAAATATGCGATCATTAAAATAGGTTATCATTTGAGAGTTGCAATATGTGAATAGTTAAATTAATTTAAAACGAAATTAGTTTATAAAATATCAGGTTCATGAATGTAGTGAATAATTTATTTAAGCGAACGGAATAATTTTGCATTCAAATGAAAGTTGCTTTTCCAAAGTTGACAGATTCCTCCAATGATTAATGTTATATTCAAATTATTAGCTTTGAAAATGCCTTCTTAGATAGAAAAATTAATATTTAATCCGAGTGAAGACTTCCAAACATAGAACAGCTGTAACAATGTACGAATAAGGCATACCTTGTTTATTAATAAGGTTTCAATCCACTTTAACTCTAGTTGATTGTTCATAAATAATAATAGTGGGTAGTCTATTTAGTTAAGGATCGTATCGAGGATAACAATTGGACAATAAATTGTACAGCTTTCAGATTCTAGTGCATTGAATATAGAACTTTATGAAATTCTACTATTACTCCTTCTACATTTTGAAATTATTTTCCTGCTTCGACTTGTATTTTTTTGGTTTTGAGAGTTATAATCGTGGAAATGTCTTCGCTTCTTAGATTTGGTATTATTATATTACAGTACACATTCTTCGAAATATAAGAGGTGTTGTCGTTTGGCCAATTTCTTCTTTACATACTTGCTATTTCCGACACGAAGATTTTTAAACTAATAGCACTCATCGGGATCGGGTGGGTTGGGAGTCACTCATACTACTGTGTAAACTTAGTGCATAATATTTCGTTTAACAGCATAATGTAATAATCGGGCGTACAAATTAATTAATAAATGCCAGTACACAAATATTTTTAAACTTGATATATACATTTAATCAAACTCATAAAGATGATCAGTTGGTGTTAGTATTAAAATTCACTTTGAACACTTAATAGAGGGCCATACAAAATCTCATCTAGCTTGAAATAAATGTAAACTATGGTGAATTCCTTCCAGAAAGCGTCGATAAATTGCGTATCGAAAAACATCTCTTTCCCCTTTGCACGTTCAGAATATCTGAGGAGTTCAATGGTAGTCAACATCGGTTTCCCTGACGAATCGGGGTAGGAGCATTTATACAAGAAGAGGTTTGCATTCATCTCTATCTTCGTCGTCAAATTTGGCAAGCCGATTATCAACTGTTCTACATCAGTGGAAAGAATATAAATTTAGGTGGCTGGTTTAGGGGTTTTAACTAGTTTAAGACGAGATTTGAAAGTCTGATACTGACACAACTACTTTCCAATTAACTGGCAAGGCTCAACTAGCACCGTTCTTTCAAGTTAATTCAATATAAAAACCCAAATCTCTCATTTATTAAACGATTAAATTAATAGGGTTTCATACACGTTTGCAAATATTGGATAAAGCAAATAAAACAAAATGTATTGCAAATATTTCAAATTCTGGGAATTTATTACATTCAAAAATGCTTTCTATTTTATCATTAAGGCCACTTTAAGATCTCTCATTAAATGCACAAATAAATTAAAGTGCGGTGATAATGATAATTGCACAATCTTGTCACATTCGTGATAAGTGAGATTGCTGATACCACTGAATGAGGTCATTTTAACCTTCATCATTCGGAATTGGTTACAAATAGCAATAATTAGCATTTCAATTGACATTACTTCATTGAACAAGTTTAAATTCCTTATATATTTATTGCCCGTGGCATCGAAAAAAACCATAGCTTTCCGCTGTAGAAAACAATCGAACTAAGAGAGCCTTATAAGCAGGCCAATATTGATTTGATGAAAGTGGATGGGATAGAAGATGAAAATGAACTCAGTATAATGGAAAATCTAACAAAATGTGATTTTTGGATAGAAAAATTTTATGAATTCGTCGGGAAATAAATTTTTAGGCTAGTAACTTTAAAGGTAAAAAGATAAAGAAGAAAGGAAAGGATTTAGTAACAGCAGTCTTTAATGAGACTTTTCTGAAAGATAGCTGTAAAGGAGAAGGTAGAAGGAGCTGCGGATAGAGACGAGGTGATTGAAAGACCTGATTGTAGAAATTGATCGGTAGGAGTTTGAGAAAAGAGGGAGCTGAGTTAATGAGTGGTATAAACAGGGTATACCAGAGTCGTGTTTGGTGAAGATCACATTTTGGTATAGATAGAGTTGTAAGACGGTTAAATAGTTCAAAGATGACATTAGAGTCCAATTGGGAACGTAAGGATAGGAACATTAAGGAACTGAAAAAAACAAACTCTGTCTGTTGATCATTTGTGTCTTTGCTGAAGTTTTGATGGACGGGTCGATGAATGCACGTCGATAAGGTTTGGCGGATTAACTCAGACCGCAAAAACAGTCAACCATGAACACTTGATAAGAAAATAATGGTTATATTACGCATTACAAATGAATACTCACTAATTTCTTGGGACCAACGCCTTGCATTCTTATGTCCTAATTCTCTTAAAATTTGGTATTTCTCCAAATGTAATTTCATGTTCACAGTTAACTCCTCAAGTTCATGTTTTCTATAATGCGAGGATGTCCCATTGTATTTTTTTCACGTCAAATTCATTTTCAAATTTAAAACATTAATGATATGAAATATTTCGATTAAACCAAATGCAATTTAATTTTATTCAAAGAATCAAGTAAACTCATTATTTTATCAGTATTATATGCGTATAAAATTGATTATTTGGATAATAAAAAATACAGCTTATTTGATACGACAAGGTAAATTAAAGAACAGAACATCGAAACTCGAAATTTTTGAATTTCTATCATATTGCCGAGTAATTTTTGTTTAAGCTCTAGTTAATTGAGTACAAAGTAGTAAATACCAATTGGCTGCAATTGGTTTTAAGAGGGCATGAATATTTCGAAGTGGAGTTATCATTATTATACCCACAGGAATGAAGAAAATGGTGTAATTTTTCATTACATGAAAGAATTTGACTGTGGGAATGTAAAGGTCTATGAAGAATAATTAGAAGGGTGAAAAAGAAAATGTCAAGAATTACTTCAAATGATTTTTGGATTTGGTTGTCGAACTTTCACTTAATAGTCCATTAGCTGATTTGTGCTTCAAAATTTAAATTTCAGAAACCACCTCCTAGCAATTCTTATCCACAATCTGGGCCGCTTATTGACCGGTTATTAAATTATAATGGTTTGTCTTGCGACTTCATTTCACTTCCACTTTCAAAAACTGACATGATTTTAAGCAATCCTCATGATCTCAGCGGGTCTTATGAAGCAGAGTTATCTCTAGGTAACTTCTAATAGTAATGAATTAAATCCAGTCGAGGTGAAATTATCAGCCAGTCAATTTGGTTAGTCGTTAACGAAAGTCGTAATATTTTATACATGAAATTATTCAAGAAAGTGTTAAAAATCCCAGATTATTTTAGCGTTCAGGAAGTTTCAATGAAAAATCAAGCCGTAATAATGTGATTTTCCTTTCTACTTAATGCAGTACTAGTCTTCCACTTGTACTACACTATTTAATTTCCTTGGAGTTTAGTTCTTTTAAATGACTTGAAATGTTAAATATCTATACTTTTCCTTGCAAAGCAAATAATTCATTAACTTTGCAATGGTAAAAAATCCAATTTTTACTAGACGTGCACAAACTGAAGTTATTTCTTTGAATTATAATTATTTTTACAAGTTTTCAAACCCAGAATTTATCTGACTCTCTAAAGTCAGACTGGAAACTATTACTTTATTAAAAAAGGAAACAATAAAATAAATTTAAACTTACTAGGTTAAGTTAGTTCTATTAAACAACCCAACGGACTCTGTCCAAATATCCTCAGCTTGCGAGTTTACATTTGATCTCTGCTTTGGTTCTTTTGCTGTTTGGCTCTGATTTTCCAAGTTGTGTATCACCTTCTGATTGGCCATATCTCTATTTTTTCAGAGCATTTTTACAATAATTCGTTGGCAATTAAAAGTGGCGTGGATTCAGAGGAAATAAAGTTGTTTATTTTGTCTTGTCTAGTCGAATCACGTGACGAAAAGCAAATAATCACTATTAGTGGTAATTGCAAGGAAGACTCATTTTTCGTTTATCTCAATCAACAATTAACATCTACGACGGAATGCATTTGGTAATGTCGGATATTAGGTCTGCTTATAATATTCTTACTGATCCCTCTTGTCACTTCCACTTCTTTTGAGAATGCAAAATAATCTTACTTAACTTGCAGCGACTCATTCTCTGAACATTGCAGAAATGAAATAGGTGAAAAATACGTTAGCTGAGCTTCGTAAGCTGTATTCATTCAAGTTGAAGTCCAGTAGTTGAACCGCGATAAACAAAATAAAAATTCAATAAAAATAATTATTAAGCAGTTTAATCAGGGCCAGTAAAAGGTTATGAAGATGAAAATTGAAAATATTTTTGCCGAGTTAGTTTTTTGTACCATTAAACGAATATATTCTCAATGTTTTCTTAAATAACTGAATTGCAATGTCTGTTGTTTATGTTTTAAGGTTTCAGTGCTGTTTTACTTTTCGTATATCGTGATTTTGCAGCATCTATTTTTTATGTATAGCGTAAAGATGAGCTAATGTGATCAAACAAAGTCATTTTAGATTTAAATTTAATTTGAATTGATTTAAGTTAGACAGCATTGTTCTTGATAATATTGCTGACGTTAGTGAATCAAGTTAACTTAGTTAACTGCGACTACAATAAACTTTCCCCTATGAGCAGATAAGTATGTACAATTTAGCTTTAATATTTCGCTATCTCAACTCTGCTATGCTAAAATTGTAATCGGCTGAATGTCACTTAGGATCACTTGGCCTCCACAATCATTAGAGGAAAAATGAATCGAGGCGGCAAGATCGACCCTTCCTGATAGAGTGGTGGATAAGCACTAAACATCGTAGACGATAATTTACTTGAAATCATGAAATTTTAATTTTGGAGTGTGAACTACCCATTCCACAACACGAATCCCAAATTAAAATGAAACAAGACTTTTGAAATATATTTTTGTCGTTTTCAACATCTCTTTGACTTTCTCCACTTTATCATTTGCTAGACTCTCTGCTGACTGATTTTGGTTGTCTTCAAAAATTAAACATT
Source organism: Hymenolepis diminuta (assembly GCA_900708905.1). Lineage (NCBI taxonomy): Eukaryota > Metazoa > Platyhelminthes > Cestoda > Cyclophyllidea > Hymenolepididae > Hymenolepis > Hymenolepis diminuta. Next base: position 2,183,879 of record CAADRB010000010.1, read on the forward strand.
TTGTTGTTTTGGTTTTCCCATATGTAATTGTATAAATAAAGCCACAAAATCAACTGAAAGGGAAAAATTCCCGCAATGTAGTTCCTTATAATTTTAATTTATTAACATCATCAAAAGGCCGAAAGAACTGCAGGATGTAAGATAAAGTTTGTAAATTTAAGCATTTCTATACGGTGTAAACATCATAACCTGTAATAATAAGATTTTGGACTTTTTAAAATGCCATAAACCTACAAATGATGTTTCTAAAGTAAATATAACCTGACGATAATTTGGATTCAAAAACTTCTGAGTTCGAAACACTCACACTTCAATTGCCTTCAAAAATTCCATTACCTGACAGCGCAATAAAACAAATTTGTGTTTGAATAAAAAAAATATGAGAATGTTATGCGATTTGCTGAAATACTTTTAAGTATAAATGGCTGCGTCTAGTGGTTGAGAATTTCGATATACTGATTTTTCTTTCTTATCAATTAAAATGTTTCAAATGAAAACAAAATGTTAATTGAAAGCTACCTTAGGGTTTAAGCAAGGAGCATTGAATAATTGAAAAGACAGTTGTAATAACGTAAACTAAACTTGGGGATTACGAAAGAACAAACTAGAAGGATAAAGAGCCAAAATAATCGAGACTGTCAGATTTGACGCTTTGTGATGTGGTCACGCAAGGAAATCTGTCAGAAAGGTAGATTTTCCATCAAACGTTTTCTTTTCCATATTGTTAAGTAATTGCTTTAACCTTAGCCAATTATTATTTGGCTTTTAATGAGACATTTAATTTATACAGTGAAATAATACAAAAGATCAAGGATTTCTATTTGCAGACGTCAAATGGGTAGGAGAAAATCTAAAATAGCCAAAGGTTAATTACAGTTAACTTATATTTGGTTTGATATAACATGAACCTTTCCACAAACGGTTAACTATTGAGTGGACAAAGTTAATTAATTAAAGATTTTTTGTGACTCATAAGATGATAAAAGCCATTTAAAGGTAAGAATTTTAGAGAAGTGAATTAATTTAAGCTCTTTCTTCTGAAGGAACTGCGACCAACAGGGCTGATATGTATGTGATGCTCTCTTATAAAACTAACTGCCTACAATAGACAAATTTTCTCCAATCTAAAGGACAACAGTTTGGTAGAAAGAAAGCGCATATTGTATTGCGACGATGGATTTGCGAAGGAGCGAGAATGAAGTAAAGACAATAGGAAGAAGAGAGAAGAGGTGCTGTTTGAAACACATAAATTGATTGAGCCACCAATGTACTGCAGTGAGCCAAAATCAGTAATCAATAAACGTATGCTTTGGGCAGAGAGGCGTAAAACGCACCGCCTGAACGTAAAATAACTTTAAATTTAACCGGTCAAATTAGCGAGTAGTTGAAAAATGATTCATTTGAAGCGTGTATGAAGTACTCCTAAACTTTTATTAAGTTTACAAAATTGACCTATTCTACTTATATAAATACAGGTTTCTGCTGCCGTTTGCCTTCCGTTTTTGGGACTTATTTGCTAAATTCAAATAAGCATTAAAAAAATCATTGAACTGCTAATAGAAATCAGTTGATTTAACAAGTCCCGATAGAACCATATATTGCTACATTATAAAATATTTCATTTCTTTAGTGGGTTTTGTTCGATTTCTGCCAAATTTCAACCCTATTGCACATGAAAGGAAAAAGAGATTTAATGAACTTCTCAGAATTAGAAATTGTATAAGAAATAACACGAGCATGGAAATCATTGAAATATCGCTAACCAAATATCATTCGGTCGAAATGTTTGCCTAGCGTTGACGATGTATCATATTTCCGAGAAATCAATGATTCTCTGCCATTATACCACGTTATAACAGAAGTTCTGTCCAATTTTTGAGCTATGTGCTCAGGGCACGATTGCTTCAATTCACCTTGTTAATGTTGTATGCTTATTTATGTAATTAATAAAATATTATTTCTTCTTTCAGATAATTATCGTTATTAATAACTATTTCTAGCCCTAATGTACACTCCAAATGAAGAGCATATCAGGCATATTTTACTATTTGAATTTTATAAATGAAATACGGCAAGCTCAGCAGCAAAAACACTCAAAAACACTTATAGAAATGATGTTGTGAATGAAAAGACCTTCAGAAGATGGTTTTCATCTTCACGTTTCAAAAAGGATGACTTCAGCCTGAAAGACAACCGGGAGCTGGATGCTCAAAAAACTCAATTCTGACCAATTGCAAATTGCCATTGATGAAAATCCAACTTGCACTACTAGAGTAAAACCTTTCACATAAGCCGCCATATGACCATATATAGGGAAATGAAAAGACTTGGCTGGGAAGGTCTCAAAGGCTCCCCCCCTCCCTTCCACATGATTTGTCAGAAATCAACAAGCAACAATATGTGACCTGTTGCCTTTCAGTGCATCTTCGTGAACTTCAGGCACCTTTTTAGACCGAATCATAACTGAGAGCGACGAGAAGTGGATCCAATACAACAATGTTAGGCGCAAATGACAGTGGTTAAGTCGTGGTTCAAAGCCAATTCCACAACTGAGAAGTGGACTGCATCCGAAAAATTCTTTTGTGCGTATGGTGGAATTCGAAGGAAAGCCAGGTATTTATTATCTAAGGGCTTTAGTAAAATTTCTAACCATAAACCTACTCTTTTAGTTTCTTGCAATAGAGGCTGAATAGATTTGATAGAGTTATTGGTTACGGGGCCACGATGTCAATTTATCTGATTATCACTATTATTTGTGGAAATCTTTGATTTGATAGCAAAACCTAATAAAAATTCGCATTATTCTATATGCCAACTATTTTAAAAATCGAACTAAAATACCCAAAAAACATGACATCTGGATGATAAACCGCAGGTTCAGAAAGGATTAATTAATATCATAAGATATTTGCCAACAGATAAATTTCATAATGGGGAAAATATGAAAAAAGAAAATGAGTAGTCGTACTAATTCTATCCTTACAATTATATTATTTGAGGTGTATGCCTTCTTTTAAAGGTATACGAACTTGAATTGGTGTTTTTTGAAATGTGACAAAGAAGATACAACCGAATGCAGCAATTTGATTTTGATGACCAATAGCCATAGTACACTTCTTCCAGCAGCCATGAAAACTAATCTCAAATCAGAGTCAAGTTTCTGTTTCCTGAATGCGCAAAATGCAGACTAAAATTAAATCCAACTTCACAAAACATCGAAAAGCTTTACTTTCACCTCTTTTTAAATGTAATATTGAAAGCTCCTAATTTTAATGCAAACGCCAACTAATTCTTTGATTGTTTGTTAAGTATATTTTATAATTAGTTTGGTCGTATTTGAGATATTCTGAACTCTCACTGTTTTCCAAAACTTTTAGATGTAAAGTGTTTGTTTAAAAACATTTCAACAGATGCAAAAAGCCAAAATATTCAAAATTTACATAACAGGTATCTGGATAATACAATTTTAGTTAAAATTATTAGCGGGTTTCACAGTAAGAGACTCATCACAATGATTAAATTATTCGTCAAATCTTCGTAACTTTTAAGACTTTCAAATTATTGCTCCTGCTACGTTGAGAAATATGAACCAAAGCATGTCTAGAGAGCTGCTATTGTGGATTTATGAATTAAATTAAACTTCACATTACTTCCAAAGAAATCGGATGAGCATTAATTTTCATTGTCATCAAAGAGATGGAATCAAGTTCTTCAACTCTAACAAGAGCAAAAATATATGCGGATTATGTGGTAGTTGCATGTTTTGCCAAGAGAGGGACACGAGTTTATCATTTTTGGATGCAAATTTAGCACTGGTCAGCATCTGAAGAAGCAAACCGCGAGATTCTCATTACAATAAAAATCAAGATATCTTTTCTTCTCCAGACAATGTATTGGAAAATTTACCTCAATTATGCGTGGAAGAAAAAAATGAATTCCAAAATTTGCGTGGGAGAAACACATTTCAATGTAATTGATATGTTATTTTAAATTTTCATAATCAATGGACGTTTTCGACTAAATAGCCAAAAAATATTTTTAATAGTCTTGTATGAAGCAGAGTACAAGTAAGTAAGATGAATAATAAAATATAGTGGAGTTCCGAAGTCACACCTACCATAAATAAACTTCACTCCCCTCCCCACAGTGATCAAATATTTGCGAACGCGATGAAAAGAACCACAACTGATGCAGATGTGTCATGTTTCAAAGAGAGACGTACTTTCAGGAGTGCAAGTGCAGTTTCGGGGAGATGACTGCAGTTTATTCTCATTATATTAGTGTTGATATTGCCCACAGACTGTTGTGTGATTCTAAAGGTAGGGAGCACACCCCGAACTAATTAGGTCAACTTATGTGCAAATTGTCTGCCATTAGACAAATTAAAGTAGAATTTCAAGTCGTTAATCACAAAAATTATGTCTAAAAATATTTTTAACCCAACCGCTATAAAAGTCAAGGCCAATGAAATTTTGTATCTTTATAACTGGGTTCATTAAATTGAATACATGCTTTATGTATGTCACTGCATCAGTGGAGTCATTTATTAGATATTAATTTTTAAGACAATCTTTTATCATTAAATATCAATCTTCACACATTAGGTGGAGGAAATAGTAAATTGGAACTGTCAATTCATTCATAAAGTTGGCTTCAGGATATATTTCTTTTCGAACTGTTAACAACATCCTAATTGATGTTGTTAGAAAAGTTCACGATGGTTTTGGGAAGTTATTTGTTCCCATTATGGCATCTGTATCACTCTTAAGTTTGGATGGATTTAATAATAGGGAATAATGATTCTAATAAAAATGAGTCTTTGGTCGAGAGCTAACATGAAAATGGTGAAAATAGAGATAATTTAATTTCAATTTACTGGTCTTAGAATTTAAATCTTAAAAGCCCATATATGAAACAAAATAAAGCTACCAAAATTCAGTCGGTATTAGCTATCGGAATGAAAGAAGTCTTAGCAACCACGTAAACAAGCAGATGATAGCATTCGTACTGGATAAGTTTGTAGTTGTGATGTTTTAAGTGGAAACAAAAGTACCGTTATAGGAAGTAGTAATGCAGTTATCTCACTATTATTACTCACTGTAATGCAGAAAATTCCAATTTTATAATTACAGCAACTGAAATCGATTAGCAGAATGTCTGGATAAATAATGAATCGTTCTCTGAATTGCGAAAATTTCTAATCTACGATGACCAGTGCCTATTGGCTGATTTTTTAAATTTGAAGATAGGTCTTCCCAGGCTAATTTATTTTCTATTCTGAGGGTTGCGATGGCTGAAGGTCTTAGCATAGCAGAGGTGAGACAGTGAAGAGTTTTAGGTTGGCAAAAATCCCCAAGTTTGTTCACCTAATGTGAGCAATCACTTAATAACTAGAAATATAAACTATTTGTTTAACTAAAATCCTCTAATATTGTATAATTAAATAAAATTTTAAAATGGAACAACCCGCAAATGTAGCAAAAGTTATGTCAGGCGGTTTTTCGCAAAGTTGTAAATTTTAACAAACAAAATTTAAACAAAAGTTAATTATTTTTAGAATACAGAAGTGAACAAATATTTAAGTTTCTATTTCATCAAACACTTAGAAATTGAAATCTTTACTGTTTTATTAGTTTATTATATAAAATGTTAATATATTTATTGATTTTTATTTAAAAGTTTAATCATGAAATAAAATTAGGTAACTTAGATTACTTTAACATGAAACAGAAAAGAAACCATTTCTGGCGAAAGTAGAAACTTTTTTATCAATACTATTTTTGACTTTGCTACATGCTAATGGAATCTGTCACTTCCAACGGAATTTCATTTCTAAGAAATGAAGAGGGGATAGAAATGGGTACACCGAACTTATGCCTAAGGGAATTTGAATACTCATTTCATAATCGGTGCTGAATATGTTTAGTAATATGTGTTTTTATTTAAAGAAAATAACAATTATGCATTAATGGGATAGATGCTTAAAGTTTGAATTAGTAAACGCTTATTAATCTGAGATGGTTGTTACCCATGAATAATTAATATATTGTTCACACAGTGGCATATTTTGTAATATTTAAAGTCGCTAGAGACTGTAAGGCAAACAAATGATTCACGGAAAACTATATTAAATTAGAATCCAAATAAGTTATTGTATTATCAAGATGATGCTTAAGTATATTTTAATGGGTTATTTAGTGTTAATGAATATTGGCAACTATCGCAAAATACTTAAGTTGTTCCATTTAATTTTTTCAAGCCAAACTGAACCATTTCTTTCCCAGTAGTTAGCATATTTGGTTAAAAATACATGAGCTGAGTTAAGAATAATTAAAAGTTTTTAATCCAAGCTATCTGTTCAAGTCTAAAACAATGACTTTGACTACCTTCAAATAGACCCAATTATTCAGCATGAAAACACTACACTATCACTCTACTAACTGGAATTTGCCCTAAGTGAAATCTGCTTTGCTCTCTCAGCAGTGGCAAAACCATGTAAACTACTTAAGATTATTCAAGTTTATTCTGCTTGAAAAGAAAAAAACGAATTGAGGGGACAATGTTAATTAACCATGGAAAGAATTAACAGGAACGATGTTCGTGATTCGGTCAGTAATATGGAGAGAAGAATTTTGAACTTTGATGTGTAAAGCATCGAACTGCCCATTAAATGAATATTTCTTAACTCAAATCTACCCTTCCTTTTTAAAACCCTCCCCTAATCCAATAATAGACTTTTCTTACCCAATTTCAGTTGCCTTTCTGCAATTAAAAGTTGTACAATCCTTGAGCATTGATGTGAATTCTAGTAACATATGAATAAATAAATTACTATCAATGCGCTTACCTAAATTTTAAATGGCAAATTGAAAGAAAAGTGGATTTAAATGCCCACTGTTATAAAAATTTTCTAAATACGCTGCTTACTAATTTTCTGGATTGGGTTGCTACAGATGTATTACAATGGAAATCTGTGAAGTTTTGAGAAACTCTTTAAAACCACATTGGATTTTTCATAAAACTAATAATCTTGAATCGTTACAAATAATTGAGTTAAAATTAAAAAAAAAATATTAATAAAGTATCACTTAAAATTTTTAACTAACTCAGCACTCCTATTTTAAGCTGCTGAATAAAATTCAACAACATTTTGCCTTCTTAGTCCTTGTAAGAAAAATTCACTTCTTTTTTTGCATAATAAAAATCAGTTAAAAAGTATTGAACTTTGTAGAATTTGCTGCACTGCAGGACACAAATTAAATTTGAATTTTGGAATATGAATTGCTGATTTATTTTATATTGTACAATCCAAATACAAAAAGCAAACGAGGTAAGTGCCTTTGATACCTTGACGTTGCTCTGAGTACCTTTTTAATCCCCTCCGTATTATCATTTATCTGGACTTTCTGCTAGCCAATATCAGTTGCTTCTCACAATTAAAAGCTGTATATTTTGTCTTAATGTAGATGATGATAAAAAAATTAAAAAGCTTTCACAATATTTTAGAACATTTTTCCCATTTTTTTGTCATGAACTAACTACATTTATCTCTCAAGTCGAAGCCTGACCCTCATAAGTGAATCTTGTCGTCGAGACATCTGAATCAGTGTTCTTAGATTGCAACCTTTCATAAGGTGACTCAATGCAAGAAGATTATTTCAAATTACTTAATACAATTATTTATTATGTTGGCTTCTCGCCAGTGACATGGCGACGGAATCTAATTGACGTCTAGTAAAATATATCCACAATTTTTCAATTTGTGTATTTAAACTTGTTAAAGCAGTGGTTTGAAACTTTTATTTACGGTCAGCAAAAAGAGGCAAAAATGTTACTACATCCAAATATAAGAAGTTAAAATAAAAAGCAATCTTAATCCTAATGCACTCCGGATCCATGGAATTGTTGCATTTTGATGATTTTCTTCTTATTTCATAATACATCTGGTTTAGGAAAATTTTAATAGGCGCTTTTTAATTGTGTGTGACCACTTCGCTGCAGAGATGTTTTATTGCAGCTTAAACTTCCCATTGATTGATCTTTAAAAAGATTTTCTTACCTCGCCTATTTACAAATAATTGGCATAAATCGTGAAACCTCGAACAAACTTCCTTTTTTGAGCAAAGCATTATAAATTGCTTTATTTTAATGTTTTAAAATATTTGAAAATGAGTAGAAAAGACCCTCAAAGCAACGTACATTTACTTGTACTGATTTCGGAAGATTCTTCTGGTTGTAGTCACATGGGCTACAAAAAATTAGGATAAAGTTCTTTATATTCAAAACACATATTTTGATACGTATTTTTTCTAATCAATATTTTTGTTATTTATAATTTAACTTGAAAACACAATAGGACACTTGGATCAATTCTAACAAAAACAATTAGGACAAAATTAAACGAGGTGTACGTAGTGAGTATTTGATAAATTAATTCAATGTTAATGAAATTTCAGGGTTCCATTAATAATATTAACAATTACCTTTAAGACTACGTGGTTTCTACGGGATCTATCAAAGCTATAATATTTTGAAATATAAATCAATATAAAGCAAATCAATCCCATGCCCACTTGGTAATTTAACTTCTTAGAGCCAATCTAAAGTAAATTTAATTTCTGAGCATCATACTTAAAATTGCAAGTATCAATCGAAACAAAAAATTGCACTATATAAAACTTTATGCGAATAAACTGCCAAAACGATATCTTATTTAAACCCTTTTATATGAATTGTGTTATGTTTAGATCCTGCAAAATGCTTAATATTGCATAAGATCATCCGCATTAGGCCTTTGAAAGAAGAAATGAACTAAAGTGGCAAAAGTGACCGTCATAATTTGACGATCTGTCAATAAACACTGGGAACCACGGATGAGAATTTGATCAGTACTCCAGTGGACGAATTATGGTATCTAGATTTTGGGAGTAAAGCTGTGAAATTCCCACTTGGGGAATATTTTATGACCTGAACCCAAAAATTAAATGAGGTTAGTCTCTGACACTCTTTTTTGATCTCCTCTCCTATTCTTTATTGAAACTTACTAATTGTAAAATATTTTGCACTGTTTCAGATTACAATCATTATGCATCAAACTATGAACTACTGGCAATTACAAATGCATATAGAATGTAGACGAAATATCAAATATTAAATGCAATTAAATAATTGAGGGAGAGCATTTATCCCCTCAAATTCGATAATTTACTTCCGATTTCCAGCATCGTTTGCATTTGTCCAGTCTTGAGTCACGCAATGAAGCAAAAAGACGCGGTATCCACTGCAAAACGCTATTTTAAAAATAGATGCAATCTTCTAGACTTAATATAAACCCGGATTAACTGTCGGAATGAGAATTCAAAAAATTACTCAAAACCCAATTTCCGTGTAAAACCTTAGATGCACCCGTTGGTGAAGAAACAACATCTTTTGTCTGCAGTTATCCTATTATGCTGTTGATTATTTGAATAAGAAAATTTCAACAATTTTTGGGTTTTGTGAAAAACAGAAAATTCTCACGTTCTTATTATCAAAATTTTCAAGTAATCAGTGTATTTTAACAACTAGCCGAACTGAAAGTGTTCTTAAGTCCAAGTACTAGATCAAATCATATTTTATCCTGATTGAATTTTGGTGTTATATCCTATTGCTAAAGTTCTGTAATTTGGTAGGTAGGCTGTTTGATAAAGTTTTTATAAAGTGCTTTATCAATCCTTCAAATGAATTAACTAGTCTCTAAGCTTAGTGTGTGGCAAATATGAATTCATTCCAAAAACTAAGGGCTGATCACATATTCTTCAAATAAACTCTTGTGAACTCTTTGTTTAAAAAAATGTCTTTACTAGTCCTTACAACAAACTGTGTGGTAGAAAAGATGTCATGAGTAGCAACACAAGAAAAGATAGCAAATTTGAACATTTCTGTCAATCTAGAAATTTAATCAGAAAATGTAAACCTAGTAACTGGAAACCCATCTCTTTACGGAGAATTAATTGTTTCAGTGAATTCTGATTTTATTATAAGATCAGCAAACGCTTGGCATTTTGTCTGTTGAGGAAAAAAATGAAAATCATCGTATGCTTATTCGAGGATCGTGATGGTTTTTACTAAATTTCTGAAATTTGTATAACTTAAGTTTACTAAATTGTGACTCATGAGTGGTATTTCAGAAATGCTGATGAAATATTTGATTATTCCACCCAGTGATAAAATCTATTATAAAATGCCCTATTATATGTATACTATGTATGAGTATACAAATTCTAAACTAGAAGAATTCTTGATAAACTCTGTTTGGTTTACCACCATTTTCATTGGAGGTATATTTTAGGACTTTTGAAAAAATTCATCAAAAATTCAGCGCTAGCTTTAAATTTCCCAAGTATAGTGTTTAGAAGGTTTGCTTACCTCAGAAAAAATTGCATTTAATGATAAAATTTATTACCTTAGGTAATTTACACAAGTCTAGACTGAAGGTGATATCTGCACTTACAAGATTTATGACTGCTAAAAGATTTGTTTTATGATAAAGTCTCACTTGAAGAAATATAACACTGGCAAACAAACTGGCTTTGCGAAATTTAGGTACAACAAATCTGGTTATTCACAGGCTGAAATATAGTCGGAAACTGAAGTGAGTACAGTCTCAGAAACTTGTGTGTTATGGGGAGAGTAAAAGGAGCAGTTTATGATTAAATGTACTCCCTCATATTTTGTATTATTTTCTCTATCTAACCTAGAGCAGCAATCCTAGAGTAACAGCAATAAGATTAAAGCGTCATAATAAATTTAGAATCTTCAGGTTTTGTGATTTATAATTTCAAATTAAATATCATCAAATTATAGAATAAGTGTGAATAGATTTTGCGGATTGGTTAAAGTATAATTAGGAATAAAAGTCTAATCCATCGTTTCTGAAGCTCGAAATATTTCATGGAGGAAAACACAATGAAATTGGAGTCAAAAGATAATTCATTCTAAATCAATCAATAATTGTTCTTATCACAAATGCAGTTTGGATATAAAGATGTGAAACTTTAAATATTATCATTGTCATATAATAAGAGAGATAAAATATGAAAATATCTTTCATGAAAATTAAGGATATCTCCTGAGCTTCAGTTGCACTTTGCGACTCTGTTTTTAACATCTTTATCTGCGTAAGAAGGTCATTTCTGTTTGAGAATAGTTATCCAAACAGTTGGATAAAATCCTACTGGTTTTCGTGAAAGGAGACTTGAATTCTCTTGTAGTTTCATTGCCATATATTTCACGATCAAGCCTAGTTGCGTGATGCAAGAAAAATGTTAACATTTGAAATTGCGCGAGTTTAAAGTATGGGGTGGTTGAACCACTCCCATCAAAAGTTTCAGCGGAAATTTTGATGCGATATAACCCGAGATTCGCAGTTATTAAACTAACAAATATTTTTACCTCATTCAAATAATTTTATTTTTATTACCAAGGTTAAGAATTTGTATAAATCAGATTGAATTAAGTACATTAAATGAAAATTTTGAATCGTCTTGATTTGATTAAGGCCTTAATGTCTAGACTTATTGTTACATAAATCAAACATATATAAAGTCGTTAATAGATCTTTTGTAAAATGAAAACTATGATTATACAGTAAATATCATTGGTGAAATGGTTGAAAATTCTATTTACCTCATAAGCATTGATCCTCTCAGACCATCGAATCATCACCTAGGTTGTAACCATCCAACACTAAAACTGTTAGACTAATGGGCTAATCGACAATGAAATTTTATTTCCATGATTTTTTAATGACCTTCAATTAAGCGCTTTGTCTGGAATCAGGTATTGTCTTTACTGCTCCATTAAAGGTAGAAACAGTCGTCTATGTAAATAGCCAAAAGTACCTGGGAAATGAATGCATAAAAGTCAACTCAATCGAGTTTTTAATTCGCTATATACGTAATTCCAAAATGAGGAAACTTTTGATAAAATATGCAGCTGCAAAAACAATTTCGGAGTCAAAATATTGTGACCCCTATTTATCAGTAAAATTTTTACTGTTTCCCCGTTTCACCATGCCGTTGCAAAATAAGAATATCCCAAGTTTATTGCATTACTTAAATATTTAATATACATCAATTTTTTATCTCTCAATTTATTCTTTTATATGCTTTTCATAATTTCGTATGTTTGTTAATACACAATATATAGAAAGCAAATACTTTCTGTATGAAAATGATTCTTAACAAGGTTACACTTTAACATTGCATACTGACGACAGTAACTTTTAGTTACTGGGAATGTGCAAAAGTTGCAGCATTGATCTTGACATGATCTGATCAGTCTGACGTAATCCTTCTCTCTCTTTGGTGCAACACATTTGGTGGTTCTTTTCTTTCTCCGACAACTTTCACCAGTTCTTACTAACTGCGACAAAGTCAACCATTTTGTATTCTCCCTTAAGCCACCAAGTGTTCATTGAAACAGAATCTGGAGCAAAATCAGTGGCTGTTAATTTCATCTATCTCATATGTCTGGTTCGGAGAAGTGGAAAACAGCCTTCGAATGCGACGCATTACCAAGCAGAAAATAATATTTCGACATACTTTTTCTGCTCTTCCAATTGACATCGCAGCTCAAGTCGTCAACATTGTCGACAACTTTTATATCACGCTTAAAAGAACTGTCACTAGTCGTCTCTCTGATTCGTAGGAAGAATCTCAAGAGTCAAACTAGGAGATCAGACTCCTTCTCCACATTTTTGTAATATGCGATCCTTCGCTATTGAAACTCAGGTAGATGAAATGATACTGAGATGGTTATGGATGGACTGTTTTCCTGTAAGCATGGTGGCACTTCTAGTTACCAGTGCTAACTGATGCAGCCTTGATGAATTAGCTGAATTGGGTGACGAAATTCAAGAACTTATTGATTGGTCATGTATTCATGCGGTGGAAATTCCAGCTCCTAGTCCCGCCGCCACACAACACCCTGGTGTTCTTACTAAACTGCTGGAAAAACTCGAACTTCTTGTGCCAGACAACTTCTTACAACATGGTAACAGACAATGTCCACGTTTCCCGAAACAATCCGATAGCCCTTCTAAACGCCAAAGATAAATCTCTATTATCAGATGATGTGTGGAGTGAACGCCGAGAAATGCCAGCCAGGATGAAAATATTTCAAGACTGACACAACCACCTCTCAGAAAAACTTCACCGGTTCTGACGTTAGCGTTGTCCTTCATTCTGCAGAAAAAAATGCTTTCTTCAATTCACCGGCCTGGCTTTGCATGCAACAAGTAGCCATTTTTTAATCTTCATATATTCCCTACACCATTTAGACGCCCATAAACCATGACTTGAACATGGCAGAATCTCTTAACCCTAACTACGAACAACTCAAATCAACGGCAAAATTCGATACAGAGTTATTCCAAACTGATATATGAAAACTCTTCCAAGAACTTCCGAAACTCACAGATGACTCCACTTCTGTTCATGAGTATATCCACGACTTTCTGCAAGAATATGTTAACGCCTCCCACAAGATACAAACAAGCAAATCAACAAAAAAACGTTCCAATTAGCTACCCAACATAGGAGCTCCAAACGAAAACTTTTACTATAAAGGATCATAAGGCATCAGCGTTACCTAAACTACACTGTGCGCTGCTAGTTCCCAAACCTCAGGACTTCACCAGGAGGGCCAGATTGTGATGATTAATTCTATAAAAATGATCCCCATCGATATGCCTATCTCTTCAGAAGCTCAATCACCATCTACTAAATCTCAAACAATCAACTACTAAATGCAGCACTCAAGCTTACTAAAAGCAACACTCTCAAGAAAGCTTACCATTTGCTGCCTAATTACAGTCAATCATAAGTCAAAATCCAGCATGGAGCAGACACCTAAAGAAAGGACCGCAAGGGTATGGATATCTTAATCTGGAAATCAAGCAGCCGAGCTGCTACCTACTACTGTCGACTACTTACTATTTATAAACCCCAATTTTGTGCTTCCTAACCCTCCACCTGTTGTGTCATCTGATAATGTACACCCTTCTAATACTTATGCTCAGTCCTCCTCTAGAGATGCCTACTCTCTCAGCCTAGTCCCCACTTCAAGGTACTGTCAACTCTTTCATTCCACCTTCTTGCATATCTCAACCCAAAAGTTCTTGTACTTGCTGCGATCAGAGTTAACTCGCCTTCTCTACTGACTAAATATGTACAATAACTAAGTATCAAGCTTTTTTACCTTTTAACTATCTAAAAACGCTCTAGAGGGGAAGTAATATGGAGTTAACAACTATACCAAAGCTAATTAAATGAGTCTCGCGTGGGCTAGAACATTCTGGAAAGTGCGGCCTGTTACTGGTAGTCTGCGGACGTGTGTGCAAAGGTATTCCCAGCCAACCGGTCATTATTCTTACTGAGTGGCGTTGGTCATATTTAATGACTAAGCATGTTGATAGTTTAAAACACAAAAATAATAAATCCTCTTCACTCCATATCTCCACCTTTGGAGATAGTCTAGCTAACTTTGGGGGGCAAACTTATACTAGAGGACTCTGCTAGAGGCTATTTGTACTTTTCAGCATCCTTTACAAAGTAAAGTTAAGTCTTTCATACTTTGATAATTTATTTGCTACACTTTCAGTAATTTCTTTTAATTGATAAATTTATCTTTAGAATATTGTTTGAATAATAATACTGCAACGGCGTAAACAGATGCAATAGCTCCATTTTAGTAAATATCAACGCAAAGTATATATAGCTTTTAGAGTCCATAAATTATTCTCAATACATATAAATAACTTTCTTTTAATTTGCCGTTGAACGCTGCGTACGTATTTAGGGATCATATTAATGTTCCAGTTTAGAAAAAAAGAGTTTTAAGTATTCTTTTTCTAAAGAGAAATAGAGAATATTGCAAGAATTTGCCCACTAAATCCAGGAATTTTTTCAGTTTCAAGTGTTCATGGAGTCAATGTAAAATCTTTATATTATGAAGTATCGGCAAACATTTTGTTATTTGAAGCTCATTGCTGAAATCGAGTTGCGCAAGGTAACCGTTTTCTTCGCTGAAAGTTTGATAATTCTTTTAGAGTTTCTTAGAAAAGTAATAAATTATATTAGATCCAAATATATCCTTGGAACAATTTAGAAATTGCGTGAACATTAAGTTGCACTTAACCTGCCCATTTATTAAAGTCACCAGCTCATAGAGAACCCAAAGAATGGCGGAGATATAAAATATGATCTCTTAAGCAATAAAATTAAATTTTAAATCTACCCACGCCCCACATAAAAGAAGTAGGATAAAAGATCACAAATCAACTAGAACTTATAAAAATTTCATCAGTCTACACGAAACTAGCAAATACAGCGGGAGAGCGAGAGAACAAAGGCTCAAAAGTCTAGGATAGTGAATTTCAGTTCGGTTCTAATTAGAGGGTCTTCTGATATGAGGGAACTAATTTTCCTTCGCGTGCAACATTGCCTCTTTGCCTAATTATATTTATTGCAAACATAAAAGGACTCGGAAGTGCGACGGGACAAAGAGTGTGTGGACGGATATGTCAAAGGAAATTGGAAAGAATAAAATGGGAAAATAGAAGGGAAGAACAAAGAGATCGATAGGAAGATTTTTTGAAAAAGGAGAATTTTGGATTATCTGAAGACAATTAAAATTAGTGAAATAAATGCTTAAGTATAAATATAAACGATTTTGCTTTATATATTTAGATTTATGGTCTATTTTTCTTATATTTTACTTGAAAATAAAAATGGCATGCATTCAAAATCGGTCGTTTGACATGACGAAATCATTTTATTGTAAAGACACAACATTCACCTATATAAACAGGCTAATTTTTTGCAGAGTTCCCCACTAAAGAAGACATATTTATTTATTACAAACAGTAACTTCTGAAAACATGAAATAGTAAAACATTAAAAAACGAATTAGGGAAAGGAGGTGAAATATAAGCTGAAAACAAATTTAGGGAGTCAGAACCGTCGTTCAAAATTTAATCTTAGTGTATAAACTGTACGTTTTCTCTTTTTGACTATGTTTTCATGCTTCGTGCTATGATGGTTAGGTTTAAGATTTATCTTTTCTTTCGAACAATGCGTGTTTTAAGAGTTCAGACTTTATTGGCCAGTCGGCTAATTCAGGCCGTTGGTCCTCTTCTTCAGTTACATTATGGTCAGAATACAATGGCAAGGAAATGGACCGAAATAAAAAGACTATGAAAATTAAAGGTTTTAGCAGTAGTCTTAAGCAGTCTGGCTTTCTCGATAACCAATATTTTAGTTTTTGCAGACAAAACTGAATTTTATGATTTTCTGTTAGTGGGTAGTAAAATTTATGCCAGAATCTCAAAAGGATGTTTCTTTTCTAAATTTTTTGCTAAAAAATGTTATAATTAAAATACGAATTCATACAATCATATCTCTATAATATTATCGGAAATTCAGTTAAACTAAAACTCCATATTAAAAAAACGCGATTAAAGAAGAGGAAATCGCGTTGTATAAGTTAAGGAATTTTATCTGGTAACCGGCAATATTTGCAAAATCCAAACTGCAGTAGGCGTCACTTTGACGTAAATATTCTATTCGGTTTTAGTTAAACGATCGCCGATCTTGGTCCTCAAAAACATGGGCATGTATTACAATGCGTTTTTCTGATCTTACATTCCCCAACTTGCGTCACTTTTAATGGTAGAAGAATAAATGCATTTGAATTTACCCAAATCGAAAGATTGAGAGGAGGGGGAAGGGATATCACCCTCAACTTTGAATTCACATTACTACGAATCCGTATAAATGTTATTTGCAACTAGTACGTTACCTCATTTTAAATTTTCTGCGACTTTCTAGAATAATAGATAGAAGAATAATAATTAAGCTTGGTGTTACATTGTTTGCAAATCTATACTTAAATGCTCTTTAATCAAAAAGAGCAGAATTATAGCTGAGGAGAATATTTTATGATGACATTCATCATTTAACTATTTGACATTTAAAGCATCAGTGACATTTTCAAGGTAGAGTCAGGTTTATTATACTAATAACCATTAAGATAATTAACGATCATAATAAAAAAGTCGTTTTTAATTAATGAGATTGCGAGTGCATTAAATGGAATAAAAATTCATTTTTAATATTTGATCAATAGGAGGACTATTCAATTAATTAGATATTAGCTGTCTATTTAGATGATACTAAGATTATGCCTTGAAAAATAGTATTTAATCTTTCTCTTTTACTATAAAGATTGAAGGGCATTAAGAGCAATGAAGTTCCACGGTTTCTTTTAAAAGGTCAATTGCATTAATTGAATGGTAAACTCTTTAAACTCCTACTGGAGCTCTAAATTTAATAAATTTTCCAGAATTAATTAAGTTAATAAATGTAGTTAGTGCGGATACTCGTGTAGATATCTCATTTCTTCTATGTGAAGACTGTGAATTACTAACAATCAAATAAGATCCTTTTCATTCTTAACGACTGAAAGTAAAATGAATTGAGTGGTAAAATTAACTATGATGATTGAAATCCCGTCAATAGGCACTGGACGTCATAGACAAGAATTTACTGCATTCCGATGAACGAATCATCGTTCGCATCGAATCCAAAGAAACAATTAAGTTTTCTTTCATACTCTGACGGTGCATTTGAAAACATTTCGATTCCCTGCAACTAATAATTTCTTGGACTTTCAGCTACTTCCTGCAACTGAAATTGTAAATGTCCTTGTATGTCTGTGGTTAATAATTACAAAGTACTTTTAGAATCGGACAAATGATGTATTCTGTCTCCATACAAAATTTTTAATATTTAAGATCACAATTATTAAAATGTAAAACCCACAAATTTTTGTCCATTTCATGCTATTAAGACATTTTGATATATCTAAAATTCTCTACTTTGTTAATAAGTTTTCAATTTCATAATCTGTCGGTGTTTTTATCGTTTCTGTTAATCATCAAGGTAGAATATGGAGATTATTGTATCACTTAAATTGTTTTAATAATTTATTTTGTTTATGTTAAATAAAAATCTTATTCACTCAGCAAATATATGATGCTTTGTTTTATTTTCTGAAGTAATACGATTTCGATGCTTTTAAAAAATTGAGTGTAATTTTTAATGACTAATGAAATTTTTTAGGTATTTTATAAACAGATCTTACTTCAGCATGTAAGCTATCATTTTTTAAATTTTTAAAAATCTTAAGTGAAATAATTTTAATGAGAGTATACGTTATTCATAATTAATATAAAAAATATATATATTTGGCAGAAATAAACAATTAATTACAAGCCTGAGATCAAACATAACCAGTGATTGATAATAACCATTTTGACAAGGTAAAATTTGATAAAACCAAATTAATAAGCCATCTGATTGCAAAGAAATCGAAGATAATCACAAGTTGCGTAACCATAAAGAGGAAAGGAAAAGGTTTTAGTTGCTCTGCTCAGGATTTTGAAAGATTTTATTGCAAAAATATTGCACTCTTTGTCCAGCTCTATTAATTAGATGAACTGCCACCAAGCAAAAGGCCATAATAAAATGGTCATGTTTTTTCACCAGATAAATCGTCAAACGTCAGATGCAACAGAATTTTACTACATGACTCAGACTAAGTGTTTCTTGAATAAATTATTTTCTTGCATTGATAAAATGAATTTTTCTTCCATTTTTTATAAAACTTAAGGCCTCCTACTTTAAAAATTTGATTGCGCCTTCATTAAGATGTTCTTTTTTTTACTTTCCAATTAATTCAAAATTGTATTATTTATGTGAAACTAAATGATCAAAAATCTAATCAAACTTGCTCCCTTAAAAATATAAAATGGTTCTAAACCCATCCAAATATTTTAAATCTTTTCTGTAATGGAAGAAAATTCTCAAAAATTATCCACAGTTATGCCCGCCTTTTAGACAAAAAAGGAATACTCATTACAATATGAACTATTAATGAATTTTGACATCAAGACTGAGATCATTATTTCAAGATGTTATCTTTGATTAGTAAAGTTTACATAAAAGGTCATCGTAGACATAAACTGGCCTCAATGATCGAACTAGAAAATTTGAATTTTGAAATTTTTGAAACTGAGTTGACTCATTTATCACAGGTAAATTAGATTATTGCATCCATGATTCAAACAAATTTAAACGTTTAAACAACTTTTCCCAATTTTATCTTAATTTTAATATTTTTTAAGTTCAGTGTACAGGGAAAAATGACACTTTTTCTTCGGTAACCCTAATAAAAAACACATTAGATATTATTAATCTACGAATAAAAATTTGAGTTTCAAATTCATTTAAAAATGTTTGATCTATGCAGTTTTAAGTTTCCATTGAGATCTTCATGTTTTGATAACTCTTACTCGAAGTGCTAATTTATTATTTTTTTGGATTTGATTTTTAAACTCCTAATATATTTTTTATCAAAGAAAAAAACAATAATGCTTTCGGAGGTTGAAATTTTGTTGAATTTAGAGCGGCACGTAATCGCTCAAAAACTCTAATGGTCAAAAAAATTATGCGATTTATTAAAAATTATTTCATTAAATTATTATTGGAAAAATCTCCGCGAAATCAGTCTGCAGGGGCCGTTGAAATGACCTTTAGCTACATCAGTGTAAGTCATGGGAATAATAAAATAATCTTTATTTCTTGTGAAACTTATCGTGAAAATTCTACCCGTCTCTAAAAAATATCTCCTGCCCTGGTAGTATATATCGATTAAGAAATGAGCCCAATTGTAAGCTTGGTCTAAGCTTTCTAAAACTTTGGAATCGGCACAAATGTTCAATAAAACAAAATTTCTCATAATTTTATGACTGCCTTAAGGGGAGTGAAATACTGTAAGGATACATTATTAGGGATAAAATGATCGAAGCAGGCATGGTAGAGAAAAATATTGTCTGATTATTTTTCCCTATTGATCTAAAATTTTTAACTCTTCGAAGTAGAATTCGGTAATAAATGGATCTATGATTCATTTTTGTGCTCTTAAATTTTGTAACATTCAGAGACATTCTAGTTTTTAGGAATCTGTTCAGATAAATAATTTACGTCATTTTATAATTACCTAAGTTTTATTTATTTCGTATGCTTATTAAAATTCTCTTTCAATTATCATGGTGAGATACTTCTACGTCAATTTTCGACATTTCCCATACCATTGAAGACCCTTGTCTGCTGGGACTGCGACAATTTATCTGAGACGTTTAGCTGCACTTATTACTGGATCAAAATGACCCATATGAATCATCCTCTACACTTGTAACCTGAAATCTTCCGTTCATATGCCATTTAAATCCGGCATTTATGCCCCCTATATTCATTCAATAAACTGATCACACTAAAATGGCTCTCCAAATAACCTTCCTTGGTTTCCCTCTTTATCTATTTTGTTATCTGCTGACCTAATTTTGGGGATATTATTTCGTGCACATTTCACTGAATCGAAAATATTCTTCCGCGAACCAGTTAAGATTTGTTGATACAAAATTATTTCCGGCTAGTTAATAGTATGAAAAATAAAAAAAGCTTTCCTCTCATTCGGCTATACCTCTTCGTGTGAGGTAACAAAAGTTATTACTGCTATCTCTCACCACTAGTCGAGTTGTATATGATGGAAAGGTATGAACTACTTTACGGAACGGGTAATTATTTAATATTCTTTGAAAAGTGAAAATGCTGACGTATTCTAAGGCAGTAACAGTTTCAGATCATTAAAATAATTCCAGTTTGATTTAATAAACTAGAAATGCATAAATTGAATGTTTCAATTAATTGAAATGCTAGAATAAAATCTGAGATAGCAATAATGTCCATGAGGAAAGTGTAGGTCAAGTCAGAGTCCATGAGATTGACGTTTACGGAACATTACGGAAAGATGGAAGGTCAACGACCGTGGTTATTTCTAGTCGACAAGAGTGATTGCGTAATGATAGCTTTCAATAAGACCACTTCTGTGATAAGCAAAAGCTGTTTTAGAGATGAATAGTTTTCTTAAGATGGAAGTAGCACCATTAACAGCAGCCACATGAATTTGGTTGATTCCAAATTTATGCTTTCTTTCGCAGTCAGAAAAATTCAAACTTCTTTATGAAAAGTGGAATAATAAAAAAAACAATATCTTATGTAAGCTTCACTTGTCAAATTTTCTTCCACTTATTCTTAAAGTTAAATTCCAGCAGATCAAAACAAGTTTCGAATATCTGAAACCACGTGGCTATAAAAATTCATACTTTACGGGGAAGTTTGCTTTTAAAACTCTAGCCTTTACAGTTTGTTTTGTACTCTTTTGGCAAACACTAAACATTTAAACACATTTTTTATTTTTCCAAATTGCAAAACTTTATTTAGTAGTCAAGACAATATAGTCTCATTTTGAGATAACTAAAAGCTATAACACCTTGTGGAAAGGTGCGTAATGCATCTGAAGACAACCTAACTACTTTTAGAAAAAAAGAAAATGAAAATGTTAATTGTTAAAGCTCACAATTTCTTGTAACAAAACGGAGAGGAGAATTTGGTGTTATGGGGATGCTTATTAACTTTCTTTGAGCCGCGCCCCACATGTAATAATCGAAAAGACTAAGGTCTGGTGAGTTAGGAGGTAGCAATAAGTTTGGTGTGACATAATGATAAAAACTCTAGGCCGTTAAATCTTGAGTTTTAAGAACTTTATGCGATAGAAGCTAATCTCATTGGAAGACATAGATCATCCTCCATTGGCTGCGCAGTCTATCCAAAGCAGTTTAAAAACAATGGTTTGAAGAGCCCCGACACAGGCACCTGCATTGACTTTAAGGCTCTGTGAAAAAAACTGGAGTCATGATGTGTCCTTCACTGCTAACAACAATTACTCCAAAAAACCATTAGTTTTGGTGGAAACTTCGTGAGGCATACATAACAGTTGGAACTTCAGTGGGGTCCGTCCATGCATAATCACTTATCCTTTCTTGAACAGACTTTCTCATCCTGGTGGGAGTTACTTTCGTGGAAGAAAAACCAAAAAATAAACCTGCTTTTCTGGGTGCCTCAATCTCTTTAAGAGATTTTTGCACGTATCAAACGACTCTTTTGACTTGCTTTTGTTAAAATAAACTAGGAACGTACGTGGTTTATATTCGAGGTTTTGATGAACGACATCGCTTACGTATTGTTGTCTCTTTAGACACTTGAAGATCTTTGAAAAGATATCGCGCATTGATTTCCTAGAACTTTCGTCTATCATGCCATGCACTCTTCTCACGAACTCAGGTGTTCTGGGTGAGTCAGCAGAGTGGTGACGATGGTCTTTTCTTTTCCACTTGTGGTGGCCAGTTCATTTCCATTGTTTTCATTCGGCAGGAAGATGTGGTGGCTTTTGGAAATCTTGCAGTTTCTATATTCCTATGTTTCGTTTTTATAGACTCTATTACTCGGCGTGCATTTTCATTTCACTAGTTAAAGTAGTATCTGGAATGAGATATTCTGATATAAAATGATATTAATTATTATTGTCGAGTTAGTTTAAATTACAAAAATATGAGCGTCATCAGATACTTTACGCACCCTACACATTAATGTAGATAGCACCAAACTATTGTTTTATTGACTTATATTTTAATGTTTATTCAAAAATTCCGATGAGTCATTAGCAGATTTACATTGTTTAAAATCAGTTGTTGAAAATTTATCATAAATCCATGTCATATCTTCAGTTTGGTCATGAAAGAATGTAAGAGATGAGCATACAAAGTATGAATTTACTTAATTTGGATTACGCATTAACATTTGTTTCTAATTAACTAAACTCAGTCCTAGAATTTGTAATTTTATATTTTGAATGATTATATTTGGCGGTATTTGCATCATTTTGAGCGTGCTTGATTATGATGATCCTTCATGAAATCTGAACCCGAATAAGCGGTTATCTAATTTCACTGGTTGCCAGTATCGTGATGTGTTATTGGACATTATTCTTCTCTTGTGTATGTCATAACAATACTGATGTAAGTAATGTGAAGACAAACGGAGATAGTTGGATAAACACTAAACTGAAGTCTGACGGTGTTGGAGAGAGAGGTGAGGCAGGAATCAAGTGGACACAAAACTTACTTATAGATCTGTAGTGCTTATGATGCGATCTAATGTGCGTTGATTGGTCAAATATTATATATGTTGAGAGGTTATTCTAACCACTAACTGAGTTCAGTAAGCAATCATATTTTGAACGATTGATTATGAAAGGGATATAATATGACATCATTTTATTACAGACTGATTAAATTTAATTAACTGAAGGACAGAAAAATCATATTATAATCTTGTAGGACATTTGATTAGTATCATAGTAATAAATCTTTAAAAAAATGAGTCAATTTATATTAATGTCTTTATGGTTCTGTTAGAATGATCTTGATTGAGCTGCAATTAGTTTATTTATCAGATTATTAAACTAGTTCATAACTGTTATAAAATACACTTAATTCAAAGTGACTTGTCAAGACATTTCACTAGATCAACAAGCTTTGAATATTGCGGGCATAAAAATAGCAGAATCTCCGAGGTTAAAAAGTTGAATGGATACCAAATAACTAAAACCAAACGCAAATGAAATGTTTACAGAGTTAAATGAAAGTGACACTCCTTATTTCGTTATATACTCTTATTCGATCATCACCACATATCATCACTTATTGGACTATTTTCATTTTTATGAATTCAGATGCTTTCCTATGAATACAATTGTAAAATATTGTTCATTTTCAGGAGTAGTAATAGCATGACTTTCAATATTTTCGTCTTTACTCTGTTTCGCATATCAAATCATACGATTATTTTCATAAAACTTATTTTTAAAACAAAATGTCCTTGGTTAACTAATGAACAAAATGTAAAATCCTCTGCTTTTGATTTACCTTTTCATTTTAAGTTACTGCATTTCCGCACAAGCCCTTCTTGACATCCTGCTTCACCTCACCGCAAAACATCCACTAAATGATGAACGAAATAAAATTTTGATATTTGCAATTCTTCTATAGTTTACTATCAGATGGATATAAATTAATATCAGTTTCATTTATTTATTATTTATTTTCGACTTAATAATCGTATTTACTAATCAGTTAATGATCATAATTTATATGCAAGGATAAAAAATTGCACAATATACTGACCCCGTATTTAGTTTTTTGAAACATTTCCATCTTCAGACTTGTTGTATGGATAGTATGGGATTAAGATAAAAAACATTGGTATTTCATGTGGATTATTGTTTATATTTAACGATTTAAAATAGCTTCAATGTGGTCGTTTTCAAACTTTGGGTCCTACTCTCGATACTATGTCACTGAAATAATTACGAAAGAATGAATACTATTCTTTAGTGAAAAGTACAACTAAATATTTCGAAAACGAGCTAATTTGAGACAGATTATTTTACAGGATTATGCTAAAAAAGCAAGTGCTAGTCCACAGCTGTAGATACACAACGCTAAGACGCTTACTGGACTCGAAAATACCATCTCATTCAGGGAATCTGGGCGTGCTTGAAAATGCCCATAGTATTCAGTTGTCTTTTGAAGATTTCACCAGTCCATCATTGCTGACGTCTTATAAAAAATGGTCTTGTATACGCATCAGCATTTGATCATTTTGATCAGCAAACTGTGTTGGTCACGAGATTACTTCCAAACTTTTAGGAAATATAATTTTTAAATTTTGCTTTATGTTGCATCTCTGAGTTCAGACTAGTAAGTTTTCCAATTCACTTTACACATTGAGTTGAATGAAATAACTTCCCAGCTTACAGATAAGCCAATAAAAAACCGTATTCATGAGTGTTTTAAAAATTTTGGTCACTAAATATATAAAGGGTAAAATAACAATGTAAATTCTCTTCTAATGTGAAAGTCGGAAAAGTTAACTGATCTTAACCAGTGTAAAACTTTGAATTCGACTCCAATTTAATATTTCCAATTACAAATTGTTAGAATCCATAGAGGATAGAAGTAAATATTGGTAAAGTTTCTTATATTTAACTTTGCAGGCTATGAATCTTGTTACTCCTCTTTAAGCATTACTCGGAATTAATCGGTGCCGCGACCTTTACGCCATTATAGTACAACGGCTTGCAAAAATGTTTATTTCGATTTGTCACATTTACCTATAAATAAATAATTTGACACATACGAATAATGAACTATCAGTAGGTAATTTCATTATCATCTGTATGTACACTGATGATGAAGTGGCTTTCGTGCACATCAGTCAGGTTACAGTTAACGTGATCGAAGCACATCGATGCATATACAGTAATATGAACCGTCAAATCGCATTGGGTTATTCTAATCAAAAAAGGGTGGTCAAATGCGAAATTCTCACAAGAGATGAGGAATAGTCACGAGTGTTACTCCTAGAGAGAAACAGCTGCAGTTTTTATGATTTACTTTCGCCCCTCTGAAATGGCATTAATCGTCACTCTCCCACTCCTCTTCTTCCTCTCTCTCTACACCCATCTCTTCTTCCACTTTCCACGCCCCTTGGCCCTGCTATAATTCTTCTCCAGCTTCTGCGTGCACGCCAATTGGTGTTTGATTTGTTTCTAAAAATCTGATCACCTCTTTTTCTGTGTGATTATAAAATAAGATTATCTTCTTACCTTCAGGATTATCTTAGGAGCTCTTAAAGTAAGAAAACTGGGGATATGAATTTTATGAAAGCAAATATTGCAATTGCATTTACATTCAGATTACTAAAAATTAATTTCGTATTTCAGCGAAATTGAAACCGATTTCAAATTTTCTGCGTCCATAAAATGTAAGCCATGGTTTAAACAATTCAACCAGAACTTAGATTGCAATTCAAAGAAGATACTTAAAATTAATATTTAATGCAACTGGAGATGCAAAGTTTAAAATTAGGACAGTCATCAGTGAAACGCAAGAAAATGCATCACAGAGATACCTTTAATTCAAACTGTGATAATAGCCACTTACTCGAATATTGCCTTTAAAAATTATTTGAGCCTTTTATGATCTCATCACACTTAATGATTTAGGTGTAATTAAGAGGGCTGCATTTCCGCAGATTGGCTGGCCACAAGTAATGTTGTCTCATTTTCAAAATAGTAGTAGTAGACAAAATATGTCATCGCTCAAACATTAAGTTCTTGCCGACCCAGAATTAAAATTGATCTCCAGGCTTAAAACTATTTTTTCTAAGAAGTGCTTGCAAATGGAAAAAATCAAATATCTGTTTTTATAATAGATATCCATTGTAGTTTTGCTCAACTTTGCTTCTATAGTTCAAACGAAACCTGACATAATCTTGATATTGTTTTCTTTTTACAAAAAATTTATTTCTAAGCTTTCTTAATTATCTCCCGATTAAAATGGCCTTTATTGGTCATGAGACGGATCCTTCTTACCTTACTACATTACTTGATTGTTAATCTTAGAAAAGGTAAATCACTTCAATTGATTTCATTTTTTAAATTGAAAAGCATCTTTAAAGTAACAATCTAAGTTTAAAATGCAATTTTCCAAAAGAATAAGTTACCAGTCGAAAAATGAGATGGTTAATAATCTGGCATAGGGCCACTTATCTACAGATACAAAGGCATATTCACGGAACTTCTCCGTCTTAGAGAAATATATGTATATATACAACACTAGCCACTAGCAAACTGGTGTTTTCTCAAAATAATTAATAGAGAAGAATCAAAGAAAGAACAAATACTCTGAGTACCAATTAAGTGATTAAAAATCCCAACTTCGCAAATTGAAAAATCAAATCTCTCGGGAATACGTCTATTGCGAACAAAAGAACAAATATATATACGCAAAATTACTCCAGACTATTAGGTTTGATTTATAGTAATCCAATTTTGTGATGGTAAAGATATTACCAGAATTTTCAATTACACTGCTCATTCTAATTAAAAAAACAGTACCAGGACTGAAGCTCTTGAGATATCCCTGATGTTTTTTGCTGCACGTTCAGGAAGCAGAGGTTAATGTACATTAGAACCGAATGTTTACCATCATGGAAACATTTTAAAATGTCATCGAGTTGAATTATTAATATATTTTTTTTTCTCCCAAACATTTGATAATTTGGCTTCAACATAAGGATTACAATTATTACTAATGAATTGTAAATTAGAAAATTATATTCGTTGAAACCCTTCTTGTGAGAAATATAGGATGAGGTAAATGCAATTATAAATAATTGATTGTTTTAATTAACTGTTAATGAAATACAAGTCACATAGCTAAAAGCTATATAGGTATATATATATATATATTAAATGGTACTATTACCTGACAAAAATGTAATTTTTTCAGCATAAAAAATACTCTCAAGTATTAAAAGTGGAGGAGCACTTAAACAGGACCAATAAAAAACGATTGTGATAAAGGAGAGAGTGCCAAAAATAAGCGGTTAATGAAGTCGGAGAAGCTCAAGTCTTACTTAGTTTGAAATCATCCACATTTTCAAAAAGGAGGGTTCGTTTGATGATGTCTTAGTATTGAGTCGTTGTTTTACTCGCAGATTCATAAGTTGGATTACATTCAGAGCTTGTTGGCCTGTTGGTCTACTACCGACGTCGGTAATGCCACTTCGATTTATTTGTATCTCTTTATACCCAATAGCACGTGCATGGGACTGGCAGAGTCACATTTAATATAGCACTGCAAACTACAGCTCAATCAAAATAAACTGTAGAATTCAAATAGATCTAGTTAATCATTCATTTTCGTTACATTATAATAAAACAGAAGTGCATTCAACATTATAATGAATTTTCAAATGTTTAATGTCCACTACAATAAAATCTACAATCATTAATTAAGGAAATTATTTACAAGTGGCATGGCCCTGTCATTTGTTATTGTGATTCGGAGACAAATTTATCTGTCAAAACTAAATGATGAGATATAATAAAATCATAAATACCCTCGTTGGTGGTCGAGTTGATTGTAGAACCTTTGTTTAGATTAGAGGCTTATGAATTATTGTTGCAAGCTTTCACATGAATCACTGCGACAATTGTCTTATTCTCTACAAAAAAGTATCGTATTGGAGTTTGTGAAATTCATTAACCAAATTGCATTATTACTGTTTAAAACAAAAGAAAAGTCTCATACAAAGTATCTTTCCTCAAGGGACAATAGAATTAGTTCCGATTAATTAGGTCAAGGAATCAAAACTTTTACTGACCTCTGAAATCATCAGAGTATCTAATTTTCATTTTACGTTCAACTACGTAATTTCTTCGGTATAATGAGGATCTAAGAGTCACGATTTCATTTGATTTTGCAACTGTCCTCTTTTACATCGTATAAGAATTATCCACAAGGTGACGAAGTCAGCAAGTTTGCAGTCTAGCAAAGTTTGTTTTAATCTAAACTTTGCCAATTGCTCTTGATCATTAAGATATTCAAAGCAATCGTTTTATGGGTTAAACCTTTCACGTTTACTGGTGAACCAAAAAGTATTTGAAATATCTCACAAGATTAATCTTAGGTGATGCACGGTATAGGTCAGCAGAAATGCTCATTCTTAGAGTTTAATCCTGTGCTACTTCCACAAGATACTTAATAGAATATTCTTCAGCCTATTAATTACTAGTACAAGCACAGTGGTTCATATATCTTTTCATCATAAGGTCAAGCAATGACTCACAAAAAACTTAGCTCATTTTATTTCGTGTGCTTCTGAAGAATGACCCTCTGTGGATTCTTAAAATTACTCTTTATTCATATTCTCTATGAAAATACTTCTGCTTTTCGTCCACGAAGCCGCAGTGATACATTTATGTCCCTATAACTCAAACCCCTATCCGTCATATCTAGACTAGTTTGTCGATTCTCCTTTTTCCTGTAATTGTTCCATTTCATTTGAAAGTTCATTCGCACTCACACCTCACGCGTGTCCTTATTTAAGTGACTCATATAAGCTGCCTTTGTATTTCCTCTGAGACACACGGGCAGATACACGCTTGCCATCCATCGACTTCTGCGCTGCACTCTCATCGCCTTTGTTCATTCTCTCTTACCCGCCTGAACTCTCACAGCGGCTTGATCAATGCATTTTGGCTCTTGGTCTTCTACTCAGCCGTTAGTTGTTACCAAATTCCAACACTTCTCACAGTTTCGGTTGCATTTGCTTAGTAATAATACCTTTTTTCTTCTCTTCCAATCCTCGTTACCTCCGCATTTTCCTTGCTTCCCTTCTCTGTAATTTTGCCACTTTTATTTAATAAATATTTTTTCTCCTCAAAGGGTGGTCTTCTCATTTGGAAATGGTTACTATTATCCTGTTAGTTTTTAGGAAGACCATTCGTGCTGTGAGATTACACTTCTGTGCTTAAAGTATATTCACTGCGGATTGTAGCTGTTTTAGCATATTTGAGTTTAATATTTGATTTTCTGCGGAAAGATAGCAAACTGGATTATATAAATTAAAGTAGTCACTTCCCATTGGCATTCTTATGATAAATCTATCAAGATTAAAAGAAGGGGACAAACGATCAGGTCTTTATTCATACTTGTTTTTTTGTCCAATAGAATTTACTTGTATGTTCTAATTAGTAATTCAGTCTTTTAGTTTTATCTATTAGGAATGTAATTGAACGCGACAGAAGCTTTTTACTAAAATTATACTTATGGCACTTGCTACTTAATACTCATCAAGAACTTTGTATGCATTTTAAATATCCATTAATTTTACAATTATATGAATTCGCGATAGCAATTGTCCTACATTTAAATAAAAAAATTAAATAGATATTTTTCTTCGGTATTTATTTTATATTCAAACTGTTGTTAGGGAGTTTTTGCTATTATCTGCTCCTCCCTATAGGATACAGTAACCGCCTGAGAAATTGCGCTCGTTACAAACACAATCCGAAAAAACCACAATACAAAACGATACAAATCACCATATTATCACCATATTTCTTATTGATACATCGATTTAAATTATGTGTCATTTACAGCCGTAATGTAAATAAATTCGTTCATAAAAGGGAATTATAAAAACCGGGAAGTAAAAAGAGTAAAATGAAGAATCTTGCATTTAAGAAGTGAATATTATTATTATTAAAATAACTAAAACAGTCGATTAAAAAATATATAAATTATTCAATTTTGAGCTAAATATTCTTTCAAAATAGTGTAAAAGATGGCCAAAATTTAGTACATTTTTGAAATGTTTGACAGCTTATTATAATAAAATTAGTTCATTTAAGTAAATAGATGAAATAACTGGAGTAAATTGATAATGACTATGTAATATTAATCGACTTCAGCAGCAAAATTTGGCAAAATTATTATATTTCAAATAATATAAAATTAAAAAATTATTATGAAATTTAAATTTACAAAATTTTCCTTAGATAAATGTTCCCGGAAATCCTTTTCATTAAAAAGTTCTTTCCCATAGACTCATGCGGATCAGGTGATATTTGCTCAACCAGAATTTTATCAGCCGGTAAAGTACAAAACTATCACCGAAGGTTTGCAGTAAAGTTGGTAATGAATCATTAGAAGAGTACATCCATGAATCGATGCCAAGAATTCTATCTAGAATAGAGGCCACAGGTTCAAAAATGAAACCCTCATAAGGCAGATGCTTACCATCAATTTATATTTGAACAAAACCTCTGATAAAACCTTAAATATAGAAAGATCTTTATTTATTACCTTTAATGTAAAAATTAGCATTTTGATTATTTAAAAATGGGGAGTTGATCAAAGATCTATTAGATACACCTTGAAGTTAATTTGCCATTTTACCATTTTAGTCGAACACAAAGTTCATAAATAATTATGTAACTTTAATGGGATGTTTATTAAAAAATGACCTTTACGTCCATTTCTATCAAATAAGTTATAGTTTCACTTTAATTTGCTGTTAAGGGCATAGTCCAGAAAGTAAGGCGTTCCCATGCAAAACTCGGTCATCAATGAGAGGAAGAAGTGTCGGGTGCTCAAAGTGTACGTGTTCATTTTCACATAATATTTAAAATGCATAAATGTCTATCATAATGCCTACAACTAAAACTCCATTTTGAATATTTAATCATTAAATTATAATGCAAATTATGTTTTATTAATGTTTCGTTCCAACGTGACTTTCATATAATGCTGTACAATGATAAACCTTTTAAGTAAAATCATCTTTGCTTATATTATCTATCTACTCTTGATGGTAGAGGGAGATGAATGAATGGAGATCATCCAGCCGATAAGTTCTGAACCACGGATTTAAACAAGATTTAGAATTCAAACCTCAAAATTTGAACTGTGAAGCATTATGAAATGATAGAAGAAACTATATTTAGTAAATAATAAGAGTGGGACTTGCTGAATCTCTAAATTAGAGGATGTATGGTTCTTTGGAGTACTAAATACATGAAGCCTAAAATTTTATGCAAATATTTTGCTAATGTTGTGTTTTAAAATGTTGCCATGATAAATTCGTAATCTTTGCTTTACAGAAAGTATGTAAAAGTGTGGGCCGAGGAGGAGAGAGTAGTCAGAGGTTGCAAAATCAGTACCCAACAATAGGTTTCCAATGGCGTGGATGACTGACCAACTGCATTGATTAATTATGATCAAAAAGAGGCAGACTTCCCGTAAGAGCAATACCAGTACCCAAGTCAAGAGTTGTGGACGCGTTCCCTAATGAATTCAGGAAATTCTTTAAAATATCACGCATTTAAGCACAAATAATGCACATTAAAACTCTGGTCAATTCAGTTATGCAATTTTTCCGACAAATATTTTTCAAATATATTATACAATGGTTAAGTATCTACCTTTGTCATTTATTTAATGAAAATAACCTGGACAAATATTGTTCTGCCCTATCATTGTTCATGTGTAAGGCATAATGCATTATGCATTTAATATATTTTGTCCATGATATACTTAAAATAAATGCCTATTCTTTATTAAATTAGTTAAAACAACTAAATTGGTTTAATATACTTTTTTGTTTAGACTGATTACCAAATTATTAAATTTAGAAAGTTAAAATAAAATTAATGGATTATAAATAGTGCAAAGCAATAAAATGTTTACCAATTATAAGCAGCTTGAAAATGCCTATGAAATTAGTAAAAGGTAATCAAAAAGACCCACGAAAATCCTATTATCCATGTCGGTGATTTGAATTTGCTGATTTGTTGACATATTTCGTTTATTATAAATTTTCCAGTATTGACTGCTACTCAAAAGCTGGTGGGTTATGTTTGCTCAAAGATCTCGGCTTATGCAACGAGTGCATAAGGGAGAAATTGATCACGCCCTCACTTCTCATAGTTTTTCGGACTGCCGGATGGGTATTATCATATAATTATTCTAAATGCAAGGTTGTTAAACTTGCTGGTAAGAAAATAGTTTTGATGAATATAACATTTAGAACCAAATAGTACAATTATTACAAATGAAAAGAATGCTAGAGCGCAGAAAAAATTATGTCTCGCCGAGTTCTCCCTTCGCTTTATTAGAATTTGAAAGCTGAGTATCCTACTGCCCAAATCGCATCCTTTATATAATCTTAAGTTGAATGGACTTACTAATTGTAGAAATGCCATATTATTATACACAGACTTTGCACGCAATCATGAATCACCTTTTATTAGAGGTTTACTTAGTTTCCTTTCAAAAATACAGCAATAAGTTTGCAGTGATGAAATATCGAAGCAAAGTGTTAACTGGAAAATCAGTAGTACTTTAGTTGATGAATGACAACCGAGGACGATTAAAACTCGTACCAAAAAATAATTAAAATAAGAGAACTAGAGATTGACAGTAAAGTTTTTGACAGGAACTGACCATGACCTACTTCTAAGTTAGAAAAGACTGAGAAAAGTTTTCTTTGAAAGAATATCAATGGCATGAAAGTAAACTGCTGCTAGACAGTATCAGCAATGTCTACTCTACAAGAAAGTACAAATCTTATTGGAAATTAATTCTGATACATTTTTTAATGTTATTTCAAACAGAATACCTCTGTGATAGGTCCGGAATTTTAGAGTGTGATAGAGGAGCAACTTCGTATCCTAAATCATTTATAATATGGTAGCATAAAAATAACATACCCTTGATAAATTTCTATTTTAAGCTCAAGTTTTTCCTGGACAATTGCCAAAATAAAATTAAAACAATTATTGTAGGTATTTGCATTGATCAGAACATGAACTTTCGCAGTGATCTCTCACTGTCTTTACACTCGCACAATTAAATTTGTAACCTTATTTTGTAGAATATCTTGGAATGTTTATGAATAGTTAAACATAGCGAAATCTTATTGGGAATTACTTTTTAAATATCATACATAATCATAAGTCAAAGATTACTAATGAACGTTAATTAGTATAATTTCTGAAGTATATGAAATTTACTCTATTAAACCTCTGTAACAGCAAGATAAAAATTTACGCAGTACTCAAACGAAATAGAACCTCAGAGAACTGATTAACATAGAGAACGTATTGACTTACAATAACTCATAAGAATGAATTGGTGGTATTGTCAAAAGTGGGGACTCATATGCGCTAATGTACTCCCATATTGAGGGAATGGTATGAAGTGATAGTGTCGGATAGGAATGCAAATGAACCGCCTGAGTGCAAAAGGAGGGATGCATACATGGATAGACGCAAGGAATAGAGGCAGTCACGTGATAGCCAGAGTCACCCAGTAGGATTGAAGTCACCACATCACCACAGTATCTTATAAAATTGAATGTATGAGACAAAAAAATAAATAGGAATTCAACTCAGGCAGATGTACGTTGCAATTTGCAGCGAGCACACTAAGTCAGTGCAATTTTTATGGTGACATTCGAGAGCTTCGAAGTGAAATAATTTATAAAATCAAATTACTTCTTAATTTGGAAGTACTGTTTTTTATAGAAATGGTTGGAGTTTATATTAATTTTATGAATGGCTTAAATATTTCCCAGACGATGGAAGAAGGTGACGAAAAGATTTATCTCATTTTCATTTCCAATTAACAGCGTCAGAGATTACGACCTTAATGGCTCTAAAGAGTATTTAACGAATTTACTTTTCCATTTCAGAAGTAATCCTGGATTATGACTTTCTTATGAGTGAACATTTAATAAAAGTCCTTAGTGAAGGGTTGTAGGGGTTAAATTTACAGTCGAAGATACCAAAGACGAAGTCATTACTACAGGTGGAAAAATTTTAGATTTGCGTGAGTAAATGCTTTAGCCAGCCATAAAGTCATCAATAATTTTGAGCAAGACCAAATTTCAATTCAGAAGATGCTGGTTTGAAATGGACTCAGAACCATCCCTATTTGTCTAGAAAATTGGCAACCACACTCGAAGTATATGCTGAAGTTATTACTTATTATTTATTCAATGGCTTTGGTTGATTTTATGAAGATTTCTAGTGGGGCTGACCTGTATATGCTTTAAGGAACTTTACGTTTAAGAGAAAATTTTTTCAATGAAATTGCAGTTAGTCCCTTATCTAAAATTTGCGCTAGGAATTTATCTCTTCTCTTTATTAAATTTCATTCCAGCCTGTGGGTTTCAAGGTTCTAGCCTTCTCATCATTCAGAAATTTTCCGTCATGGACTTTATTTCATTCCTTTCTTCACGTTAGAAAGGCATTAGAATAGTTAATGTTCATGTAAGACTAAACTGATTAGTGACGGCGATTTCTTTCATATTTAAGTGATTTATGTTAAGGGATTTTTTCCTTATCGAATATTTATACTCCTGGATACAAATGCAATATTAAGGAAACTCAAGGTAGTCCAAATCATTCTGTTATAAATATTTATTTAAAAAAGTCTTATTTCGATTGTTAAGATGGGTGGTTCCCTTTTAAAGCACAGGAATTTTTTATTTTTAGATCTGCAATATAATTCAATTAAAATAATCATTAGGCATTTTTTCATTCTAAGATTAATCTGAGTCCAACCATATCTTTCCTCCTTTTCACTTTTGTTTCAGTTTAAGCTATTTATAAAAACAACAATATTTGTTGTGGCCAATTCTTTAGCTAATGTTTATCTTAGCAGTTAAATTCTAAGTCTAGACTTCTCGGCAAAATAATGTTAACATTCTTCGTTGTTATTTTTTAAATAAATTCAAAAATAACCGGGATTTGTTTTTTTATTATAACTGATTGCCTTTAACTTAAAATATAATTTTTCATGCTTGTTAAATGCACATTTTTACATGAGAGAATAATTCTGACAGCTCTAATTAATTTTTCCTTGATCGAAAGGACAAATTAAATGAAACCACCTACTAGGGTTTGGGGTATTAATAATGAAGAAAAAGGCCGATGTTGTGTAAATTCCAACATTTTTTCCACACCTATTTGAAAATCCATTTTAGAATTACCATAGAAATGAGGAGTTTGAGAAATGATTTAAATAAATAGGCCTTTAATGGGATAATTTACAACTAGGTATTTGATATATATCTTCAGCTATTCTGTGAGCAATACTTTCACTGATCTCTACTACAACAAAGTAATAGAGCCTATACACTTGTAACCAGCAGTTGTAATAGTCGCGGTCCTAGGGAAGATCAGGAGAGATATATTGGTCTTTAGATACTGGTGAATGGCATAGGTGTAGAGAAGGTACATATAATCTAGGTTTCAAGGCAATCCTGTTGGGTCAGACCGATTTTAGATGATCACACTACCTCAGTGAGCGAGGAGTGCCAAGTGTTCAGTATTGGTGTAATTCAGGTTACTTAATTTTGGGGAAGTCTCAAATGTGAACTAAATATTAAAGTGAAACTAAATTACAATGGGAAATATTTTGGACTCTGTACAAAGAAAATGTACGTGAAAATATTCGGGGTGATTTCCCTCCTGTCAAGGGGATTTAATTCACACATCTATTCCAGCATCTTTAGATCCGAAATAAGAGAAATATGTTTCAAGAACATCTAATTAACAGTGTTTGATACTTTGTGGCTTCGATTTTGTTTCCCTTTTTAAGCTAAAGCTTCGGTGGCTTTCATCAAAGAACAAAGCAATACTTATATCACAGAACAGGCAAAGCTGCCATAGCTAACTCAATAAGAATTGACCCGATTATCTCAAATACTTAAATCAAACATCTAGTTGATTTTTGGATCCAAATAAATTCATGGATAAGCCAGTACAATCGAACGGTTAGAGTGACTTAAATATGAAAAATAGTTCATGAAGGCTTAAATGAGCGTAACAAGGCATTGAACAATCGCTTAAATTTAAAGCAAACTAAATCTAAAATAATCCTAAGATTATTGTACAGCCTTTTTCTCGTCTTTTAGAGCATATATAAAATATTTTGGAAGAACTTCTCTATGCCAAATTGAGGTGAAAGTACGGTGTTAAGTGGTCGTAAGTCTGGATTGCTCTAGGGTGTTCGCACAGACACGAAATGTTAACGCTTTAAGCTTAACTAAAACAGTAGGACAATTGCATTGTTGTATGAAGTTGAAGGGGCGGAGTGGGAGAGATGATTTCGGCTGCCAATTCAAAATTGGGTTTGCATTAACAAGCAAAAATCATATCGGTTGATCAATGAGATCTAAAAAATGGCCTTTTGCATTCACTGCGATTAATAGCCGGTATTCTCGACAGACAATGAAATAGCACAGTTAATTTGTATAACAAAATCATTCATTCATTCATTTATTCATTCTTTTTATAAATTTGCCCATGCTCGATTTATGATCGACAGATGTCGTCAACAATGGTGGTCAGACGCACTAACTAAATCAGCACCAGTCCAATTAAGTTTGAAATCTGTTAGAGGAAAAACAATAAGAAAATATCAAAGTTAGCTGAAAAAATCGTTTGCTTAAACCCAGCAGATAAAATTGTCTTTATTAATGGTGCATAAATATAGGATTTTATAGAAATAAAAGAGTAGTGTATTTTTGTATTAGATGTTAAAATTATACATGGGAATATAATTCTTAGAGAGCGCATTTATTGACCAATTTTCGTTCAAAATATTTTTATATTTAAATTAAGACACAAATCATTATGTACTCTTCTTTATATGTGTCAGGTATCAGAGTTCTCTTTGGAGGAGATTTACTGAAATGATCTTACCCATGAATCCAATAGTCGAAGCATGAAATTCGCATATTAGGACGTAATTTGATAATTGTGCTTTGTTTGCGAAAATGGACAGCACAATGCCTCAAGGATTCAAATGCAGAAAGCATTTGACTTCATTACTAACCCTCCATTGATGCCCCCCCCCATCTTTTCTTGTCCTCTTTATGCCTACTCTTTGCCATGATAAAAACGGACTAGCAATAATATTCATCAAACATCTGAAGAGATATCAAAAGGCTGTCAGGTTATGTCCTCTTCCATTTATTCGCAGTCACCTTACTTTTAACTTTAGGCATTCTCAACTACCTCATTAAACTTTGCTACCTAGCTTGCTTTTCTTAATGTCTCCTGTAGTCTCAGCTAACATCTGAAAATCTCCTACAACCGGCTCCTATTTTACTATCTTTTAGGAATGGAGTCAACCAAAACCTACTTTGGTGATTAGCAAAAATCACTGATCAATTCGAACACTAGCATCCGCAAATTTGTCATTCCTTTATTCCCTCTCTGTGCCACTTTCAATAAATCTCTGACCTTTCTAACACATTTTTTCTTCTCTTAATCGTATCAGGTCTGACCTCTCTACAAATTGCTGACCTGACAAGGACTCCCAGTGGTCACTGGCTGTGAACTGGTAACAGCTCTTCTCATTATACGTCCTCACATTTCACAGCAGCACTTATCTAGTCATCATTTGTAAGAGCAAGGTGCCCACCTAAGAATTATAAGATGAGTCTGAGCAATTAAAATAATTAAAAACAAAATTCTTACGCAGTAAAATGGCGCGAGATACATTAATTGGAAAAGTGTTTGTCAAGTATTGAACATCTTTACACGTATCGATATTTTTGGAAATGGATGCAAACTGGACTAGTAAACAATAATAATGCCCAAAAATTATCACAGTAATGTCACCATTAGACTATTCAAGAAGGTGTTTCAGATAGACTCAAAGAATTTTAAAATCCTTTCGTGATGAGCTGGTAGTATATCGTAAATCTTATCAGAAGTAATGTACCACTAAGATTGATCATCCATATCACTAAGTGTACTTCGATTAACAACGATCCCGTAAACTCTAACTTAACAGAGATATGCGTCAAGTAACTTCAGTCATTTAATTGCAGTTAATATTTATTAAATAGCAGTAATTACGATCATGTTAATGCATGATCTGTAATAATTTGATTTGAAATTCAGTTTATATATAACACATTACATTCTTTAACTCAGAAAAAGTATTCTGCAATAACCATTTTGTCCCTTCTCATAAATCTAGAGTTTTGCCTCTTAATCAGTCCTCTAACAAGGCTGACCTCACTATCAAGTTTATTTTCCATTGTGGTTAAAAATAGCATCTCTATACGCCAATGAATACCATAAATACTGGCCAAACAGGACATGAGCGACTGCTTATAAATTATTAGAAGGCGAGGTCGGAGAAAAATGAATCCAATCTTTGCCTGCCTGCCTTTCTGCCTGTTTGCCTGCCACTAGCTGGACTTTGTACGAAAATCAAAACAGAGAGAAAGAAAAAGAGGAGGAAATGTCTTAAGCAAATATTAGCTCCAAGGCTATATGGTTGATTTAGGAAAAATGTGCACCAACGTAAACAAAGTCTGGGTTGAAGCACACAAAATTATTTAAAATAACTGTAACCGTTATGAAATATGCGAATAATAAAGGTTATAGAAATGAAAAAAATTA
Organism: Hymenolepis diminuta; assembly: GCA_900708905.1. Classification (NCBI taxonomy): domain Eukaryota; kingdom Metazoa; phylum Platyhelminthes; class Cestoda; order Cyclophyllidea; family Hymenolepididae; genus Hymenolepis; species Hymenolepis diminuta. The sequence continues at coordinate 2,222,723 of CAADRB010000010.1, forward strand.
AAATCGTGTCTGAAGAAATACTTACTTTTCCGTAGCAAATGCTTAGATGTATACTTCAAGGTTATATAAAATATATAAAAATTAAGTACTTAGTTCTTGATTGAGTTGATTTTATTCGTCATTCCTCAAGTAACTCTCTCTCTGTGGTCAGTTTGTATCATTGGTCTACGTACCTTTCTTTTCATTCGTATATACGTCATTCATATGCATTCCTACTGGCCGCAGTATCTTCGTTTCTCTAATTATATATATGATTCCCGCCTTATGCATACATTCAAAGTCATTTCCTTATTAATGCATGTAATTCTTTTATTCAATATATCTCACGTGTTATTCAGTTCCTTGGAGTTCTAGATTCCTTTTTTTTTCATACTACCGGTGAATTTGTCAACCAGTTAAAATACTAAATGCTTTAAATCGCCCTCTGGGACAAATGCTTTAAAATATTTTAAAAAATTAATATGAAAAATTAAGTAAATTTGTTGGATGAAGGGAGTAGGTTATGAGGCATCAAGGTAAGATATTGTTCCTCATACTTTTACAGTCCACGCTATTTATCGAAAGATAGAAAAGAGACAGAAACGGTGACAGGCTATTATTAATGGAGGAAAACTTAAAAAGGGCGTTAGTCCCCTAGACAGTGAACAGAAAAATGACTCGGAAGTAGGGTATAGTTCAGTGAGCATAAAATTAAATCAGAAATCTATAATCAGCTGGAAGACTGATGGATGAATGTAGAAATTAGAAGTTTAGTTGAATTAATAAGAAACCGCCAATATTCACTCAAGTTGATACAAGAGTGACCTGCAAAAAATCTCTTCATTGTAAATAAACTTTCACACTTTAACTTCACTTTCTTCTAGTATCGTTAATATTCTCCAACTTTTATTGCTGCTAGATGGTTATCTGATACAGTTTTTATCAAGTAATGCTCTTTTGACATCATCATTAGCCTGCCGCTTATAGTGAGACTCAAGAAGTACTATCACCCAAAGTTGATAAATGCTTAATAACGTCTTTTTGACAAGCAGTTAAAGTAATCATTCACCTGTCTGACTCAGTAAACGGAATAGTGCTGACGTCCACTATTGTTGGTTTAGCGATTTCCTGAATACTCCCTCTCCCCACAAAAAAATAACTTTTGTAACAAAACTCTTCCATTACTTATGTTTGTACTTATATTTAATGAATGGCAAAAGGGATAATTTAATTAATTTCAGTTAATTTTCACTTAAATCTCTTCATATGATCGATAATTTTTGTTAAATTTAGGACTGCTGCAGAATTTATTTACCTTTCTCAAAATTGAAAAGAACATAGATTTCAATTGCTAAAATTAAAGAGAAATTTTATTCAGCGTGTGGAAGAACAAATAAGATTAAGCGGCGAATGCAGTTGACTTTTCGATAGCACTTAATTAAATAGAAATAATTGTATTTAAAAATATTTCTATTTAATTAATATCTATTGTGATTTTCAGCATTTTATAATCTAATTCCTCCTAATGATAACTTTACATTTAATTTAGCTAAAAAAACTAAACAAATAACCTAGTTACTATTTATAATTTCATTGCCTGTGAAAATTGGAACGAAAAATGACTACTAAAATGATTTTATGGGTCGTATAATCAGCGGACGACAAATGGCTCATTTGGTTTGTTATGTATTTGGGAGATGTAAAACATGTGCTGGAAAGGCTGGAAATAAAATGGTCTACATTTTGTCGTGTCTTTTATTAAATCTTTCAACGTCAGGTTATGCAATTGCGTTTCCCTTTCAAAAGAAGGTAAAAAGTTTTAAAAGCAATTAACAATACTCGAACCTAGGAATAAATATTTCACTTTTCTTGCCCTTTCATAAAATAAATGAGGCTTTACAATAAATTATTCAGTTTTAGGCAGGAGAGAGTGATAGAATGTGATTTACCATAACAGACCCCAGAATACCTTCCCGCAACCAAGGTCAAATACTGATATCACTTTCACAGTGTGGGTGCAAAGTAATATGACATTATTTTTGCCATTGTCAATTGAGTAAGTAAGATATTGATAAAATAGTTTGTTCAAATTCATGAGAAACGAGTTAGGAAATGGATACGCAGAAAGTCAAATTTATATAGGGATTACTAAATGGCAGAACAGGCAGCTACACTTCAAGAATTGATATTTAAGACGGAATAGTAATCTTAAACAATTTCGATTCAAAACTTGCCTTTGTAAAATTTTGTAGTACATTTTATGTATTCTTTGCTTTATTCAAAATGTGAAAGATAGTGTTTTCCTACGCTTATATTTTTTATTCGAAAATTCATTCATGTTTGAAGGCCTACCTAGTTTGTATTCGCTTTCACCCGCTCGCGAATTACAATTTATAATTTTCCGTGTAAGAGAAAGCATAGTAAAAGTGTATCCTTTATCAGCTTAAATAATAATTTTGAACGTAACTTATTGAATCAATTGCCAATTAGAAATTAAGACTATATAATACATCTATGACACAAATTTATTGTAATATTTAATTAAAAGTAATTAACCAACATTATATTTACCGGCTCTCAAAGATAACCATGTCAATCTTTCATTTTGTAAATACAAGTTTTTTTGTTATTACCCTTCAGGAATAAACAAACACTTTCTGTTATTGCATGAATTAGTTTTCAATCACGCACACTTTCATGAATTCACACAAACGAAGAATACTCCCTCCCAATATTGGGGTAATCATGTGATGTTATTAATTAAATTATATAGAACTGTTAGCCTTCATATTGAGCACGAGTTAGTCATCACTTGCATGAAAATCCCTGTTGTTAGCACTTAGTTTTTCTTGTCTTTTTGTATATACGAATGAATCAAGATAACACGACCAAACATTCAATTAAATTAGCTGCTATTCAAGCTCTGAATTAACTCACACAGATAAATAATGCTCAGTTTTGCTTTAAAATAGCCAGCAATAATATCCATATTATTTAAAGAGCAAAAATTTGCCTTATCGGTGGAGCAATTGCTTACCATTGGTACTTTAGCGCCCGAAAATGACCTGAATTTGCCATTACACTTGCATCGCCCAGGAGATAGTTTGATATTTGCCTCAGTCTACTGTCAAATTGAAGTGTTATCCAATTGAGTAACTATTTGACAACCCTTTCTTTTAGAATTTAGGTGCCATTGAGAAAGAACGAAGGAAAGTTGTCTCAATTCTACAAAAGCAAAGGCAAATCAGTAGATTAAATTTCTCCAACGCTGAGCTTCTTTTGAATTTCATTCGACTATATCGATAATGAACCTTCATGTTTGTAATCTAACAGTATTTGTACACGAATAGCCATCCTAATATCGGTAAACAGCAGATACGTAAAAATTAACGAGAAAAGAAAATTTTTCGAATAACTTATGCTTTAAATTGATGATTTTGTGCTGATATATCCGTTGGTCCGGAAACAATTAGCAACATGAGAGAAAAACTTTGGTGAGTAAAATATTGAATGAAGTCTTGCCAAATAAAACTTACCTTACCACTGAGGCAATTGCCAAGACATTCCTTGTTGAGCAGATAACTGGAATAAGTAAGCGCGTAAACCAAATTCCCTTCCTGATCTCAAGACACTACTTGATGGCACTGAAAAGAAAAAGTAGATCGGTTAATTGTTCAAATGGTTGACATTACTTATACAGGCAACTAGGGCTGCTTGCTGCTCACTGGGATGTTCTCAGTGTTAAGCTGCTAACCGAAAGCTCAGGATGACTAAAATTACTACCAGAGTTACATGACCATCATTTATGTCCTCAAAGATGAAGAGTATCTAACTGCGTCCTACTAGTAAATATAAAAAGGACTCAGTTTTATTTCGAATGCTTGCAACAGAATTTTAATAGATAGCCGACCTATATTGAATTCACCCAATAGGTAAACATAATGAATAAAGCAAAACGCTAACATTAAGGAATTCTTTTCTTTATTAAAGAAATGATTGTCGAGTTATTCGGGGATATAACTATTAACATTAAGTTCATGCCTTTACTTATCTTACTAATAGAATGCGCCCTAAATCTAAAACGTCAATAGGTGATCAAAATTTTCATGAATAGTTTTACTGAAAATATTGGATTTATAGAAAAAACCCGATTTTTTAAAAGAAAAACAACCCTAATTTTTAAGCCCGAAGGTGTGTTGACTTGAGAGACTGTTTTTGTTGAAAGACGTACTTGCTAGATTAAAAAATATACTAATTAATTAATCGATAGGGTAGTAGATGGTGGCGGAGTCATGTCTAATTTTCAATCACGCTTCAATAATTTTTAAATATTTTTCATTACTTTATTCTTTTGTTGAATATGTTCTGATTTGATTGTTCGTTTAAAAATTTGGTCAATGGTTTAGGCAAAAATGATGAATTCTTTTTTCCATCGGGATTTGTTTTGGATTGTAAAAATGCATGAAGGACAGAAACAGCAAATTATGAAGATTTAGAATAGGATGGAAATGATCTAATTTCTTCTAGGTGCCTCTTGTTTACTTGAACCTTACCTATTTATGATATTTTACAGGGTTAGATCAGTTAGAACTTAATTTTAAAGGCTGCTGGGCAAAAATTACTTTAAATATCTACCAAAAATATAAAAGTTTAAATTTTTCTACTTAATCGTAACCATGCGCTTTAAAATTCTATTCTAATTGTTTAAAAATTGGACTAATTCTTACTCCCGCAGAAAGGTGGTACTACTTCCACTCATAATATGAAGTTATCAGCAACGTAAGATTAGAGAATGGAAACGGAGGGTTGTCCATATTATCATTGTTATTATTTTTATTGTAACATTATTAAGCTTCCGACTGTAAACAGTCGCTTAACTGCCGGCTCAAATTGTCCTAAATTAAAAACCAGAGGAGCAGCTAAATATGTCTTTTCCTGAAAAGCATTTACAGGACTGTATTTTTGGTGGTCTATTTGCATTGTTTTATCAGACAGCTCATCAAGAGAGGCGGCATATAGAAGTGTTTGTTTTATATGCGAACGTAGAATAAACCATTTTCTTGACCTATGTATAGGACTAGATGCGGTTGGAAGAATGCAAATAACTTGCTTTTGACAATCAACCTTAAAAGCTTGTCTCAGATTTCTTATCAGACACTGTGAGTATTCTAAAAGTCTTTTATCGAAATATGGTTATCAGTGCTGATTGGGATATCCACCGTATTAAGCTATTGTAAAACTTTTGAAGGAAAGACGTTTAAACTAGCACCCCCCAACTTGAAAGTTGTAATTTGGAAGAATAAATAAATACGTCCATTGGTCCGATTTAAGATTAGAACCTTCTCTCTACAAAATTTTAACGGATAGATGAACCAGATCGGGGTTAGTCGAGGACTCCATAAATGAATGATAAAACAAGGTGCAGAACTGGTAGGGATAGAGAAATATCTGTCGATTAATGAGGTCAACGTTGACTTGCTGAACTGGATCGCCGGTATACCGACGTCAAACAAAAGCATTTTTGAAATACCACGTTGGTGTAAATAAAGCTTATTGAATCCCATTGGTAGGGACAAATATGTTCGACAGTTATTGAAAAACATTAAAATTATGGCTTAAATTCAAAATAATGTCATTCTTTAATTTTTCTCCCAAATAGTGTAGAATAGACCATTCAACGGAAAATAAATTATTTATATACTTAACTATATTATATATCTCCCACACATTAAATTATTCATCTAATTAAAGGTATTCGCATTTACCTTAATCCAATTATGAAAACTATTAGTAATGTTCAAAATGCAATAAAAATTTTACATTTCACCCTTTTAAGATTTACTTAATATGAGAGACCCGAAAATTAAGGACAATTTATTTCATGTAAAATTGCACTAGATACTTTTGAAAGTAGAAATTACCAAATTTTAAAAGAATTCGTGTGCTCATTTTGCCGAAGTAAGCAAATAAAAATTCAATCTAATTAAAACTGTAAAGTATGAGATAGTAGATTATATTGATATTCACAAGTGAAAGTATAATTTACTTGTAGCAATTTTTAAAAATAGTCACCCGCCCTTTTTATGTTCCACTTTTTTGAGTTGCGCGAGCACCGACTCATCTAATTGTCTTTAATTTAAGTAGATTTTATTGGATACTAGACGAAACTTAATAATCGAGGGTAAAATATCTCCGCATCGCATGTACTAACCCTATTTTTTTCTCCCCAAAAGGTTGGATTTGAAAGGTATCAATCAGAAATGGTGTACTTTGGCCTCATTTATGACTTCATGGTTATTTGTTACATTCCTTTAAAATATATAGATTCAGCATTTTACCTGCTAATTTATTTCTGATGACAGGACTAAAAGCTTTACAATTTTCATCATGAAGAAACATTATGAAAGTATGTTCACTTAAGAAGAAATTGTAGATTAGATGGTAGAAGTCTAGCTCCATCCGAATTCCAGAATTATCAGGTCACCAGCCTTCAGACTTATAATCTGCCTTTTCATTATTTTGCTCTACGTAGTAGTAACAGATTTTCTCCTCTTTTCACATAATTCTTGTATCACCCATTTACTGGACAAATTAGTCTCCCAGTCGGTTAATCATCTTCGGGTCTGTGATGATCGATCCACCAGTGCATTTTTAACCAACTTTCATTTAGAAGGAGATGATAACACCGAGAATTAACACATAATTTCTCTTACTTACACTTTCCAGCTGCGGTTGATATTTACTAATGCCCACAGATGTAATCTTCGTCCGTAGCTGTACGGCAAGGTTTCTCGGAAGTATTTTTTCTGGTAGAACTACAACACACATTTGTCACCAGCTGTACAATCTTAACATCATTCTTTGAACAATATTCCAAACAGCCTTTAATCTGTAATCATCCACTTTATAATAGATAGCTGTAGGTAAATGGTAGAGAAGTACTGGTTAGACGAAATTTCCAACATCTTTAATGGAGTTTTATTTGATAAAATTTTAAATCTTAGAAAAGTTTTAAGCTTCACCAACCCTCGTTGGGCCTTTATAATATTTTATTTCACAGTATCATTGTCTAGACTTTTGCCATTCACCGAGGGGTCAAATTAAGTAAAGAGCTTATTTAATTGATGCCATAATCAATTATTTGAACAGATGAATGATCCAGATGTGCACTGACGTTTATCCAAACTCTTTTACCATAAGTTATTTCCATGAAAGAGCTGTTTGGCCTGCCAAAACAATGGGGTAATAAGTCATACGTTAGCTGCACATTCAAAATTTCCCCAAGACCGTTAAAGCCCTCAAGAACTCAATAATCTAACCTTCAAATCCTTGCAGATTACATATACTTTAACTAATATTAACTGAGATAATATATTAAACAGTTGTGAATCTTCCTTGAGTTTATGCTTTACTCCTCTTTTCATAATAAATCTTTCATTCGGGTCTCTAATATGACCTTTCAGGGTATTAAGGAATTGTCTAATGCAATTAACTATGTTACAAGGCAGCTTGAGTTCACACGGCCTTGATAGGACCGCACAAGTTAGATATGAATAAAAGACTTGCTTAGATCAACAAAGATGAGAAATACATCGCACCAATGATTGGTGACTTCTTGAATTACGGTTTTTTGCAGGAAGGACCGCCTCTTCAGTGGATCTCCAAGGACGATACCCATGGTAGGTAGTTGACTGGCCGCCTCTTGTACGAAAGTTTAGCCTTTCGCAGAACGTTAATGTAAAGTATTTGCACACCGTACTTCTATGGCTATCAGGATCTCTTCTAGGCCCTTTACCTTTGTAAATACTAATTACTTCGGCATCCACTCATATCAGGGCATTAAATACGTGCCTTGCTAACAGTCATCAAAGTATCTTAGTACGGGTTTATCAAGCAAAGATCTACTCCGATTGAGTAATTCGTAGTCCGCCTACATTTGGACTTCCAATCGGCATTTAGGTAAATGAAGTTCCTTAGCAGTTAAGTGTGTATCAAGAGATAATTCCGAGTTTTTTTATTATTATAGAAGATACTTTCCAGAAATTGCATGGATAGACATAGTGTCTGGTAAGATAACAGGAATCAATAGCAAAATTTCGTTACGTTTGACCCATCAACGCTTGACAATTAGTCTATAATGTCTATCTCAATAAGTAGTATGTTACCCTGAATTCACTTGTAGCTATCATTTTGGAAACTTAGCTTTATTGCTCTCTAAGTTATTCCCTTTTTTACTTGTAAGTAAGTAAAGTAACTTTATTCCCAAAGTTATTAAAAGTCTCAAAGGATTCAGGAGACTGGTCACACAGCCAATTCCCTTCATTCTTATGATTTAGCTCTTAAAAGCTCTTTAACCTTTACATACCATGGCTTAGATTTTCTATTCTTTTGTCTATTTTCCGACAGACTTGAGTTGCTGCTTTCGTAATAGCATTCTCAATATCACCAAAATTCTGAAGTATTTTCTTTGTTATTTCCTTACAAAAAGCTTCATTTCATGCTCTGAAATTCGCTTCTGATTCTGGCATAGTTTTAACTGTCTTTTATATTTGGGTCTTTTTGTTGCTGCATGATCTTTAAGTCTGGGAATAATTGTAAATAGACAAGGTTGCATCAGCTTATCTGCATAAATATTGTTAGTTCCAGATCCTAGACGACAGTTAAAATTACTCGTGAATACGATACCATCACACTTTGGCTTTATATCTTTCAGCATCACATCAAATTGCCCATAGTAATTTCTCCAGGGACTGGAGGGAGTTGTCAGGTGGCACATAGCAGCCGATAATACCCAGAGACTTGCTGACAATTTTAATTATAATTGTTGTCAATCTGTTAGAAAAGGGTTTGAATTCTTGAACTTGAAACTGAGATTCATTAATGACGAGGGCAATACCATCAATGGGGATTGAGTTTGTCATTTGTCCAGAATTGGTCATAGTAACACCAAGAATAATTGCAATCTTTGATATTTTAATTAGAACTGTCAGAGAGTTGATGCATAATATCCAGAAGTTTTATATCACTACAACAAGACCTAACTCCGAGATCTGGCCCTTAGATTTCTGACTTAGGGAGCGCTTAATTTAATATGTACAAATTTGCAGTTCAACTTGTTATTCAAATCCATATCCGTGTGTTCTGTGTTGATCCATCAGTAGTTTAGATTGAGAGGTTGGTCATGCAGTTCTCAGAACGGGTGAAGGTCATCGGGCGTCTTTGGTTATATTCCCACCGACGACAATTTCCAACATCTAGCCTCCAAGCAGGCGGGTCCGGTCATTTTTATTCACCTTCCATGACCATATAGGAAAGCGTTTTTCAACGCACATCTTGAGTTGAGAGTGGTATCAAAGAATTTCCTTGACGGGAGACTTGAATTCTGTCACCCCCTTACTAGTCAGACTTAACTAATGTGGTTGGGCATTCCACTCGCTGACTATGTGCGGAAGGGAATCGAACCCGTGATCTCTGACACGACAGACATGCACGGGCGCCCATTCATAAATACAGGTAATTTTTTGATAAAAAAATTGTATTTTTCTATTTTCTTTAACTATCCTTTCATTGTCCAACTAAGTACGATTTAGACCGATTTAGATCCAGAATTTAATGTTTCATTTCAAACCATGGAAACGAAAAAGAGAGTCACCTTGAAATCTCCCATTTGAATGTTTGCCTATGTTGCCTCTTGGATATTTTAGATACGTAAAGGATTAATTAAACAGGATACCAATTTTTATGAACGAATATTAGCACTCGCTTTTGCTTTCATTGTCAAATATTTCACTAGTATGTTTTATTTTGTTAATATCGGGGGAAGGGACTTCTCTAATTTTACATGAGAGTAAAGATTGGTTGGTGCCACTAATCACTTTTCATATCTGCAGAGTGGTTAGCGAATTAACGTTGGCCCTTTTTGGTTAATTAAGTCGACTCTTTTTTTCCAAATTCTGGCGTGCCTTGCCAAGTAGCTTGTGATGAGTTGATACAAGTGACACAGAAGCAAAACTACGTTTTTTTTCATGAATCTCAACGCCATCTAGGTATTCAGTTTAACTCCGATCTTAGAGTTAATTTATGATATCCTAGCTATCAGGCCCACATTATAAACCCTCTTTCAGACATGAGGACTTGAATATTATTGGTCTCCCCTGTCCTCAAACGTGTCTATCCAATTAATTTTAACTGACACAATTTAAAACTATGTTAACTAGTACAGGTTCTCGCTGGGATGTTCTGAGTCTTTGTATGTGGTTTTCAATAATGTTACAAAAGTGACGCTAATAAAATGGAGAGGTGGCTTAGAGATTTAACACCTAAATTTGCCTAATCTGACTAAACCATCACCCTAGAAGTGCATTGCATCATGTTTGCAGCAGTCTGTCGATTTGTTAAGAATTTGCTATTCTGTCTTACATTTAGGGCACGGCATGTCCTTTATTTGTGAGACTGTTAAAACTACGTGAAGCTGACTTCTTCGAACAGAGCTCTATTTATGATTTTCTTGAACAGAAGCACTCAGACAGTTTCCAGCCTTATTACTTGGGGTACAATATAGCTAGCAAGTCAGAGGCATGAGGTGGTTAGATATGTAACCATTCCTGGTTTTAATGCTTTTATCTTAATAATGGTTGCATCCTAGATGTATTAGAAAGCTCTAATCTATGGTCTTTACCACGCAACTAAATGAAGGGGAAAAGGATAGTGTCAATCAAGGAATATTAAAAGTGAGGAGAAAACCAGAAATTCGAGGTTGGTAGCTATGTAAATCGGTAAACTGGGAGTCTCTAATTGACGAGGCTACATTGTTCTTAGAAGAGATAACTCGCTCTGAGACGAGCATGACCGGTCCTGTGGGGGTTATATATCGAAGAGCTAGCTGGATTTCAGGTCCAGGTTCCATAATGGAAGAATAATCACTCAGAAATAATCTTTTGTCTTAAATGATGCCAAAATACACTGCTTAGAGTAAAAACCGCAAAATTGCTACTTTTGGTGACTACATCGTTTATCTCATTTTGTTAAGATGGTTTGTCTGTCACTTAGCCTCTAAGGGGAGCTGAATATTAATCCCATTCGTCATATTTGCGATTTGCAGAGTGTTGTCAAGGTTACTTATTTTATTCAATACTATTTGGTCCAAAATTCATCTATCTTCAACAGTGCACAAGCATCTTGGATAGCATTGAAAGAACCTGAAAATGTGTTAAATATATTTAATTAAGTTCATAAAAGAGCTGCAGAATACCACAATTAAAAGTTGCCATTTATTTCTAAAATCTATGAATATGCAAAAGGAATATCTTCATTACATTCGAGGAAAAGTAGATCTCCTTTGAGTTTACTAGCTATATTACCTCTATCCGTCTTTATAGAGCAAATAGAAAAAAAGCTACCGCCATTTACCTTATTTTAAACTTGTTTGGATGGAATGCACATGTATTTCATGCCCAACTTGGAGATGACAGGGCTACCATTCACAATGATATAGTAAAAAATTGTGCATACTGCATTTTTCAGAAGAGGTTGCCAAAATTGTGGCTTATTTATGGAGCAATTTTTATTTAGAACTCAAAGCATGATCAGATGGCCCCTCGTAATAATCAGAAAATTAATAGTTTTGATTTTTAAAGACTGGGCTAAACGACATTTTTCCGCATTCAATTAGTGTTGTGATAACTTTCAGGAATTCGGAAGTTGTGCCTGAAATGGAGCTATTTCAAACAAGCCATGTTTCCATATATTACAACTACAAAAGTGATAACAAATGACATCTAAAAAGCAAAGAAATCTGGATACTGGTTTTGTAAAGAGCCTGCTTAAAAGTTACTCTCTATCTTAAGGATCAAATGATTTCCACATTAATTCACGCAAATTTAGTATTATACGAACTTCAACTTAAAAATAAGTTTGTAGCTAAAATTTCTCAACTTTCGGAAGAAAAATGAATTGAAGCGACAAAATGAGCCTTCTTGATTAAGAAATTGGACAATAAATACCGATAAATATAGACAAATATTTCCCCGCAATAGAAGAAATGTAGGCACCCATTCAGTAGATGCTCCGCAACCCGAATCCAAAAATTAAATGACGTAAGACTCTTTGATATCTTGAGGTTACCCTCAGAAACCTTCTGCTCCCTTCCCTTCCTCCTTATCGGCTACTGGACTTTCCAGTTACCAATTTCGATCAATTACACAAATAAAAAGGCGATTTTTTTACTACTATAGTAAATAATAGTGCTCTTAAAAAATCACCTTCACATATAAATTTTCGTTATTTACTTATTCCCGAAAAATTCACCATTATCCATTCTATCTAAATATTAACTATTAAACTGCATAGCTAATTGCAATGCCTCGCAGGAAGTGTCGACACTATGTGAAAGCTCCGCTAATTTTAGTGATCATCTTCCCATCGTCTCAATTTGCAATACTAGAATAGACGAGAATTTTCGGAATACCAAAAAAATAGATTCATGATAATGGATCGGACTCGATTAATTGGCAAAAATTGTATCAAAACACAGCATATTAATCATTTACTTCTATAGGGATCATTATTAATATGAAGTAAGTGGCTGTCAATATTCCACATTTGAATAATTGGTTCTATTTTTCATTAAAAAGTGAAAAAGGCTTAACAGGTGAAGTTTGCCCAGGTTACTATTAACGACATCACTTCACATTATTCACATCGATGTATTTTAGTAAGATTATCCCCATCTATACTCAACTGTCATCTTGATCAGGTTATTCTCTTATTTACCTCCCGCAGACTTTTACTTCACTTTGACTGACTTGATGTGTTATTAATTTATCTTTATTTTACCTTAACATATATAAGTGGCCTGATGAGAGTAGGAGACAACTATAGAAAAGTTACACAGTGTTCAGGGATGAAGTTGCCTGAACGTAATAAGCGGAAGTGAATGGAAACAAGAACATACAAGAAATCTCATGAAGCTCATATGTCGGTGGACGCTCAATAGTATCTGTGAGACCTTGGAGGATGGCTGGCTCTTCTTACGGGCATAGGGGAGATACTCATGCAAATTGCGGAACATGATTAGGTTGGCCAATTGCTGCAGCAGTTCTAGTTAGTTTGTGAGATCATAGACAAAGATGGCTGTGGTTCATCATAGTAGCCTCCATGCATGGCACTTTTTAATGCTCAGCTCCACTCAGTTCTACCTTCTTTCGGATTTCTACGTCTTTCTAACACTGACATCTCTTTTTTCCTCAAAACCGAATTATTGAGTTAAATTATCTATGTTCCCTGCATAGTTATAGTGAAGCACGCAGTAATTTTAAAGGGAACACATTGAACAGTCTCCTCGATCCTATTTTGGAGATTTCTAATTTGAAGCCTTCTCATAAAAAAATCATTGACTTTTGTGCGCAAAGTGATTACGAGAATTACTTATTCCATTAAAAATCGTTTAAAGAAGTTCCAGGAACGGTGGGTATTCATTCATCAGCATTCAGGTTTCTCTCTCTAAATGTCGTTGAAGTTGGACATTGACATTCTCTGGTGACCTTAACTCGGCTGAAACAATGGTGAATATATTCATTCGACTCTCTCCTCCCCCGATTTGAACCCCACGTTAGTCAGCTAAAGTGGTTCGAAGACCACATCTAAAACAGGAACAGTTACTAATGTGATGGTAAAATTCTTGCCCACTTACATAGCGGCTTGTAATGTCAAGAAACCGTGGCTAATATGTGGTCATGTGCATTTTAGTGAGACAATGTGTAAAGTCAGTGACAGGAACTTTGATAAGGACACATTCCACAGGGCCGTTATAGAGACGTATATGTGGACTGTTATTTAAGAACTGAGGATATTGGAACGATTCAAAATTCATTTTGCATCGGATATAGCTAAGGACGCAACTAAGACTACTTGCGTAACTAAAGATATTCATATTGTCTTTACCAATTTAGAAGACCAAGGTTTTAGTGGTGACCAAAGTATATTAAACGGGAGAGAAACATTAATGAATATGGAGAGAGAGAGAGGAAGCAAAATATACATACACATGAGCGGAGCAGTGATGAATAATATATTCTATCCAGTCTAGTCTCTGCACCAATAAAGGCATAAGAAACGTAAATCAATAGCCATTGCACTGTGGGAGCAAGGGGAGAATGGGCTGACCATAAGACTGACGTTAAAACTTCGATAGTCTCGCATACCAAGGCAGAGGAAGGTAATTGGTGAGAACTATGGAGAAATCAATTCTTCATTTATCACCTATTAGAACATCATAATCATCTGTTTGAAAAATGCCTCATCATAAGTTGTGTTGTGAATAATTTTTAAAGCCCCCTGATTAAGAGGAAGAGACGTTATCTAACATTCATGCGTAGCCCATATATATATATCGGAGTTTGCTGGTAGATAAGACCTCTTAAACGACCAAATTAGTATTACAGATCAAAAGCATACAACCTAGGAAGCGAAAAATCATGACCTGAGCAATCACTGATCTGTCCTTAAATCTGAATAGCAAGACCTCATCTACAGCTATCACATGATCTGGTAATATGGTCCAACCCGCTAAATTTTATTTGCCATCTACGATTGGTAAAAGCATTCAATATACGTCTAAATATATTTCTCCATGCATTTTTTTCTAATTCATGCAAAAATATACTTGCAAGTCATCAGCGCTCTTGTGATTCAAAATATATCCCACTTAAACAAAATAGACCCAAAAGTTCCCACTTTTTGCAGCTGGATTCCTTTCAAGTAGACCTCTTTATCCAAACATGCCAACGCTGGCGTAAATAAAGTATCCCCAAAGCGCCTCTCTTTGAAGCCAAGTTATAAAAGTAAATGAAAAGAGCCTGTTTTCTCCTAAACAACGTGTTTATGTGGCAAGAACTATGGATAATTCTCACGAAAATCCTGCGAAGGTTGGTCAGTGTCCCAGTACTAAATACTGACTCCTAAATTTATTGCGTCTTAGTTGATTGCCAAAAACAAATGCAAAATAAAAGTGAAAAATGTGTTTATTGCGTAATTAGGAAATTTGAACTGTTATAACTTAGAGAGTAAGCATAAAATTAGACATTTGCCACATTTCACCTATTTTAAAAAAGCAATCAGTGTTCTATGAAAAAACAGCTTTTCTTTTCCTAATAAACAAAGTAGAAACACCATGGCTTTATAATGAAGTTGACAGAGTAGAAAGTTAAAGAGAAGAATAGTTAAAATAAGGTGATATACAGTCAGTGTTTTAACTATTGCAATGGTTCTTCCTGCTCATTTATTTGTCTTATAATCAGCAATCAATCTACAAAGGAATGGGTTAAATTGTGACACATTTCATCGAATATCTAAGTTAGTTCTTAAAACGCCGAAAGCTACTAATCGATAATGATTCCGTCGCAAACTCCGCAAGTTGACAGAACGCAACGATGCATGGTCTAATTTGTAAGTATGTTCTTCGCCTTACTTGCAGCTGACTCATCGAAGGTGATAGGAGCACAACAGAATACGTAATGAACAAGTCCAAAGTGGAAGATGTCGTTCATCATCAATCGAATTGAAGATATCATCTTGCTGATTAACTTACGTGTTTCCATCTCCTTCCAGGCATTCATTTCTATCCCTAAATTCTATAAAAATTTGTCCTTTGTGAAATACAAATGTGTATGGAAGTCACTTATATAGTCAGTTATCAGTTTCTTTTGCTTTAATCATATTGAGTCTGAAAATTTAACCAGAACCATGGTGGCCACTGGTGATAACAGTGGTAAACAGGTAAGAGCTAACCCTTATAACGCCTTTAAGTCGCACTAGTGGCTTATGAAGGTTTATTTGAACATCATTATTAACTTGAACTTGTCGAATGATACCGAGGTCATTTGTCGGTTTAATTAATCGTTTGATTTGCCGGTTGCTAGAAGATTTTTTCTCATCTTAGGTGAATTAGTGTGGAGCGTCTGAAAATATTGGCTGAAAACTTTAGCGTTGGCATTTTCAGGATAACACACCCTAAACCGCAATTTTTCGAAGTTTTATGCCTCGTCAGTACGTCAGGAGTATATAAGGCGATCATCCATTAGATAAAATAACCTATTTGTATTGAGCTGAGCTGAGTCATTTCCATGCAGATAAGATTTTTAAATTATATGCATGCTCAGAAGTTCAGGCAGGAAAATTACAACTTTCATAATTGATACGACTTCAAAAGGAATGAATGAATTCCAAGAATTTATAATATCATGAGACATCATAATATCAGATTCCAAGACGTTACAAATACAATGGCTCGTCTCCATCCATCTAATGGCTTAATCGGTTACATTGCAATTTTCTCTTTTATTGGCGGGAACAAGTGGTTTTTTCACTATATATATATATATATATATACATATATATACACGTAGATTCTCTATTTACGTTATCATACGCCCTAGAAACTCATATCCAATGGGGCATATTGTTCCGTATTGAGGAGAATATTTATATGCCCGTCAAGGTCATCAATTGAGAAAAAGATTAGGCAACCAAATATCAGTATCCTGTCAGCAAGTTATTCTTTAATCTATCCTCATATCATCTCCGGCAATTTTCACTACAGAAACCAGAAAGAGAGATATATGAAACATGTAGGTTTTGCTGGCCAACAACTTTGAAGAAGTGGCGCAAAATTACAAATGAAGAAATGGTCAGTAGGTTTTAATGGTTTTAGTGATAAAGTTGAGATGGTAAGATGGAAAGATAGACATCGTGTCCTTATCTAAGAACAAGACATACATGTGCTACATGCAGGTGGATATATATAAGGTTGTTTGAATTGAGAAGAAAACACAGAATCGGAATTCATTAGAAAGTAATAGCCATAATTGAATCGAACATAAGTTACCCATACAATCAAGGTCGCCCATATTTTCGACGACCGTGTTACGTTGAAATCGTCAGTTTAACCCCTTGACTGTCTTTTTAAACTCGCATATCTGACTTGAATAGCCTCGTATTCTGCTTTCGGTACCTAAAATCTGTCCATATAACGTGACTCTTGTCTAACGCCAACATATTCACAAGTCTGTGTTTACTAAAAATAAGAACAAGATAACGTTGAATTTCATCTTTCCATCGGTTAGCTAGATAAACTATCTGGTTCTCCACTAATGCGTTTCACTCATGTTCCTACTCTATGATTGTGTATGCCAATTAAGGGGGAATATGGCTATGAGCATGATACATAAACATAAACCGGTGTCGGCAAGCATGCTATATGATATATGCTGAATTTTTAATATATAATGTGGAAAGTTAAATATTTACCAGTTTAAAGGTCATAGCTATAGTTTTTATGTTTTGGTTCGGGATGAACAATTGCCGCAGCTTTTCTCTAAGTCACCCATCAAACCAATTAAGACACTGGCATACGCCTTGACAGTTATTTAGGGTAAAACCGTTGACAGTTTGGCGGTATTTTGACGTCTGGACAACAGCAAAGCAAAAACAGCTTGTATTCCTTTGTTTGATTAATAAAATGAATTGGGTTAACTGTATTCTGTCTTAACCTTCTCTCTCTAGTCTGAATCAAATGTATTCCCGTAATATCCAGAAAGTATGTATGAAGTGTGTAAGGTATCTGAGGGCGCTTATATTTTTGTAATTTAAACTATATGGATAATAAATAATGCATTTTTTAAAACTAATGAAATGGAAAGACACGCCTAATAATAGTGTCTATAAAAACAAAACACAGGAATTTAGAAATTGCAAGATTTCTAAAAGCCACCACACCTTCCGTTTTCAAAGTGAGAAAGGAGCGGCCGAATGAAAATAATGGAAATGAATTGGCCGCCACGAGTGTAAGAGAAAGACCATCGTCAACACTCTGGTGACTCACTCAGAACACCTGAGTTCGTGAGAAGAGTGCATGGCATGATGGACGAAAGTTCTAGGAAATAAATGTGCGATATCTTGTCAAAGTTCTTCAAGTGTCTAAAGAGACAACAATACATAAGGGATGTTGTTCATCAAAACCTCGAATACAAATCTTAGACAAAGCAGTCAGTTTATGTGAACAAACCATGCAGAAGAACAGGAGTGTCTTTAGTTTTTCTCCCACAAAAGCAACTTCCACCAGGATGAAAAGGTCAATCCAAGAAAGGATAAGTGTTATGTGTAGACAGACCCCACTTAATTTTCCACCAACAGTGATGGTTTTTGGTGTTGTTGTTAGCAGTGAAGGACACTTCATTGCTCCAATTTTTTCATAGAGCCTTAGAGTCAATGCAGATGCTTGTGTCGGGACTCTTCAAACCATTGTTGTTAAGCTGCCTTAGATAGACTGCGCAGCCAGAGGTGGAAGACCTTATGTCTTCTAATAAGATTCGATTCCATCCCACACAGTTCTCAAACTTAAGAGTGAATGGCCGAGAGTTTTCATCATTATGTCAAACCAAACTCGTCAGTCCTTAGTCTTTTCGATTAGTATGTGTGGGACGTGGTTGAAAAGAAAGTTAATAAGCATCCCTAAAACGCCAATTTCCCCTCTCTGATGGTAGCAATAGCCCAAACAATAGGGGGCATCAATAAAAACCACCTGATCTTAAGAAAACTTGCAGTGGCTTTCGGACTCCAATTGAGTTGGTGATAAAGCCGAAAGAGGATATATAGAATAAGATCTAGGTTTATAGGCGTTATATTCATTTGTTTTGTTACAAGAAATTGCAGGCTTATCGTCAATAGTTTCACTTTCTGTTTCTGCTCTCAGATGTCTTACGTACTCCGTATATCAGAGGTAGGAACTGGACTTCTTAGCATTACAGCAGCTCAGAAGAGGCATACTCTACGGAGTAGTTATAATACTAGGATCATGACAGCGCATAAAGGTTTAATCAAGCACTTGAGAAGTCTGATTTTGTTTGACGTAATTTAGTCATGTGATATATTTTTCTAATATTATATTTACAACTACGATTTCTCGGGATTATTTGATACTAGAAAATTTATCAGCAGATGAGAACTCATCATTACTTTAGGCAAAGCAAATGTTATCAGCGGTGGTTTCGGGAAAAAAGTTGAACTGTCCTTTTCGTGGGAGTTTTATGGCTTGATTTTTGCGAAATAAGTCTTCTATCTGGTTCAAACCCACTTCCCTTTTAACCCTCTAAATGGACGGAAATCGCATAATTCCTAAATTTATTTAATCAGTTTAAATTTTTTCTCAACACAAACAGATTGATTTTCTCAGGAATAGATAATTAGGAAAAAAAAAGAAATGTTTACCTTTCGTGAATATGTAACGAAAAATAAAGCCATCTGATTTAATTTATCTTAATTACAAACCTAAAATGTTGTTTAAACTTAATCACATATGAAACGAGGATGTTTAGTTCTCACTATCGCGGGTCATATGACTAGCGTTTCCTGGACTGCACAAGCCGATATTTATGCTGGCTCAGAGGTCAATCAACACTTCTGCCAAGTCAGAAGTCACGGACCAATGTTCATTGGTGCACATACGATGATGTGAATTACTGGCGGCACTGGATATATGCCAGTGAATATCGAACATGTGACATTCGCACTGATCACCAATCAGTGCCTTAACTGGAATTGTTTATAATGTTACCAAATATTTTCAATAAAATAATTCTTTGTCAATGAAATCATTATTTTTTTAAAAGCTTTTGATGCTAATTTTCAAAAGTTTTTGATGACTCGTTTTACCTTCGTTACTGTTTGCGGGAAGAAATGTTATCAAATGCTCCTAAGCAAATGAATTTCACCTGGAACAGAACCGATAAATTAGGGTATTTGCAAATTGCTTTTGCCTATCCTTACAAGGGCAAGATGTTGACAAATCGCCTACCTTCGACACTTGCTTTTATCAATAAATATTCGTAAGGTTATTTTTGGATGAACATTAAGATAATAAATAAATGGTCGTTGGACAAATTATGGAAATAGGTTAAACTACTCCAGATGGTAGAACACCACCCACGTTTACTCATCATAATGCTAAGAAGTGGTATAATAGCTTCTCGCGTCATGTCAATCATCTCCTGAGTGGAATGCTTTTTT